>MBPM02000064.1:0-504170 GCA_001695595.3 Plasmopara viticola
CTTTGTCGGTCGTCCATTTTCAATATTAAACCGGACTGACTATCACCTGTCGACTTCAGTTTGCCACTCTGGACACTGCAGATATTCCACTCGGAGCCAATTTTAAGCGACAGATCATCTACTGAGCAAATATTGATCCAAGCGAGCTCACTCATGAACGTTATGAGACTCCCGAGCGAGACATCACTCGCTGCTGAGCCTCGAATTGGTGTAATGAGAGATTTGCGTCCATTAAAAGCCCATGATCCATCATATGCGGAAATTCGAGTTCCTAGTTGCCGTGTCCGAGAAACGTGTTCTGGCGTCAGATATATCTGCTGCAATAGATATTGCGCTCGAAGTTGTGCCACAAAGTCTTGCATTCCATACATTGTGTTGCACGAGAGAAGATCCAAAAGCTCACGTCGCAGCAGCTTGAAATGGTCGTTTTGGAACACGGCCGTGTAACGGCCTCTAATTGGGTGTCCCACAGTATGTGCCAACTTGACATATAAGAGAAATAGTCACATTCTAGAATATCGAGACAGAAGAACACGTGGCTACAAGTGAGTAAGAGCCTATAGTTTGCTTTATTCCTATGAATTTACTTTCCATTTTGCACTGCGACAATCACATTGTTATAGGTTATGAGCCCAATAACGAACCCGAACGAGATCCTCAGCGACGACAACTACTTCCTGTGGGAGTTTAACGCCCGCATGGCATTGGCCAGGAAGGACCTCCTCGACCATCTCGAGGTGAAGCCAGAAGACGCAGTGAACGCCCCCGCCCAATGGAAAGCCGCCGATGTGAAGGCGCTGGCTGTGGTGTCGAAGCTGTTGAGTCCAACGTACCAGATGATGGTGAGGGAAGCCAATTCTGCATGGGAAGCATGGCAAATTCTGCGTGCATTTTTCATGAAGCAGAGTCTGCACAACCGTGTGCAGCTGCGCAAGCAACTCCACGAGTTCGCGATGGCCAGTGGTGGGAGTCTCATGGAGCATCTGGTGCAGTTCGATGAATTGTGTGCGAAGTTGGCTGCGGTTGGTGACGCTCTGCCTGAAGAGGAGAAGCTGGTGATCCTCCTTGGTAGTGTGCCAAGTGAGTACGACGCGATGGTGCGGCTCATCGAAGTGCGCGACCGTGTGACACTTCTGGATGCGAAAGAGATGCTCCGACGCGAATATGAGATGATTCAGAAACGCGAGGTGAAGGAGCAAGCATTCAAGGCGACGGTGAGTGATAATGGTGGAAGGTTCCAGAATGGGCGTGGAGGCCGACGTGGACGAAATGCCAAGAGACACGGACGCAAAGGGCATAATGGTGGTGACAAGAAGGAGTTCAAGGGCCGATGCTATGAATGCCACGAAGCTGGCCACAAGAAACAAGATTGCCCGAGGCTGAAGGGCAATGCCGGTGGTTCGGAGTTCGCGTTCTCCGCTATGACCGCTGGTGGTGAGCGATCGTCCACCTGGCTCCTTGATAGTGGAGCCAGCTCGCATATGACTACGGATCGGAATGATTTTTCGGAATACCGCCCGCTTACAGAACCAATCGAGATCATGGTGGCAAATGGCCAGCGAGTTGCCGCCATAGGTATGGGTACCGTGCGAGTTAACTTTACCGGAGGCGTGCGGGTGAAGTTGACGGATGTTCTCCACGTTCAGAAATTGGACCGAAAGCTACTGTCGGTTCCTGCACTCATGTCCAAGAATCTCGCTGTGCAATTCGACAAGACCGGTGCCTCCATTTTGCAGAATGGCCGTGTTGTTGTTCGAGTCCCTCGGATTGGGAAACTGTACGCGTGTGAACTAAAGTACAGAACGGAAGGCAACGCGTATACGGCATTTGATGGTGAGTCAAATGATAAAGCCTACGAAGTCATTCACGCGCGCCTGGGGCACGTCTCCGATACCAAGCTAAAGCTAGTTGCTAGCGCGTGCGATGGTATCCCCCTATGGCTTTGTCTCAATCGGATGGTGGTGTCTGCGGTGGCTGTGCGCAAGGAAAAATGACCACAAGCTCGTACGCGCACCAATCGGGTAGCGAGATAAAGACAGGTCGCCCATTCGAGATTGTGCACACGGATGTGATGGGGCCAATAAAACCGAAGTCCAAGGGTGGTGCGGTATACATCGTGGTCTTCGTGGACGACTTCAGCCGAGTAGTGTTCGTCAACTTCATCAAGCAGAAGTCTCAAGTGTTCGATTGCTTCAAGGCATTCTGCACTCAGGTTAAGGTGCAACACGGCTGCAAGGTGATGTGTGTTCGTAGTGACAACGGTGGTGAATATGTGAGCAAGCGCTTCGGCAAGTTCTGTGCGTCCAAAGGGATCATTCACCAGACGAGTGCGCCATACAGCCCCCAGCAAAATGGGACCGCTGAGCGTATGAACCGGACACTAGCTGACATGGCCCGATCGATGCTACACTACATGCAAGTGGACCGTGTGTGGTGGGCTGAAGCGTTTCGGACTGCAGCTTACATCGTCAACCGTATCCCGAATACTGCGCGACCGGATCAGAGCCCCTCGAAGTATTAACCGGAAAGCGCCAGTCACTCGAAGACCTTCGTGTATTTGGTGCTCGTGGCTACGTACATGTTGACAAGCCAAACGTAGGCAAACTTGATCCTCGAGCTCACCGTTGCCTCTTCCTTGGATACGCTGATGGTTCGAAAGCGTATCGTGTGTGGGATTACGACGACGAGCGCATCGTGATTTCGCGATCGGTGCATCTGAATGAGCGACCACCAGACACGTTCCAAGCCGTCAGTGATGCTCAAGTTGCTTTCCTTGGGTGGTTAGCATCAATGATCACGATTCCGTGAGTTATATTCCGCCACCGCGACCAGTGAATGAGAACGACCATGATGCAACTGCGGATGTCGACGATGCCGCCGACGTTGAAATGGAAGAAGTGCCCCCTACCGATGCTCAAATCTCACCCGTTCCTACTGATGCTTTGGACAGGGGGAGTAACAGCCAGATGCAAGTTGTCCAGCGCATCAGTCCTTCCACTGCTACCGAAGATCAGCAGATGCAGCTCGCCCAGCGTCCTGATTGCGATATCGTCCCGCACTCACAACATCTAAGTCGGTCGATCGATCGCCCCGCCATCGTCCAGCATCTCAACCCGAGCCTTGACCTCGTCCGTGCTGCCGGATGTGATCCGTGCGCACCGTCAGCAATAATCCCTCATGGTGAAGGTGTTGGCGTCGGCTTCGATGCATCAGAGAATCGCATAGTGTTCAGTGGTGGTTCCATTCGCCCTCGATCGATCACGTATGAACAACCGCGTCTACTGACTGATGGAGATATGCCTTTGCATCTTGATGGCGCTGAAAATGACGATGAGCCAGAACCAGAAAGCAAGCGACCACGCCTGGATGAGTACGAAATTGCGTTGGCGGTGTCTGAGCTGCCTACATCATACGCTGAAGCAATGGCGGCCCCTGACGCTCCACAATGGAAGGAAGCTATACGTGCTGAGATTCGGTCGCATGTGCGGAGCCACACGTGGGACATGGTGCGACGACCTCAAGGAAACAAGGTGATCGGATGCAAATGGGTATTCGCGAAGAAGTACGACGAGAATGGAGCGGTTAAGCGATACAAGGCACGTCTAGTCGCTCGAGGTTTCCTCCAGACTCGCGGCATAGACTATACCCACACATACTCACCAGTGGCAAGCATGAACACGATCCGGGTCTTTCTCGCATTGTGCTGCTCTCGACGCCTCATGATTCGCCAGTTTGACATTGAGACCGCATTTCTAAATGGAAAGCTTGACGAAACAGTGTTTATGAATCCCCCTGAAGGAGTGAATGTGGCGCCGGAATTGGTTTGCAGACTCCGCCGCAGCCTCTATGGACTCAAGCAAGCTGCAGCTGTGTGGCACCGTACCATCCGCGACGTGTTCAAGCGTCTCGGTTTCAAACAGTGTCGAGCTGATCCTTGTCTCTTCGTTCGACGAGATGACAGTGACCCAGCGGCCGCGGTTTTTGTGGTGCTCTACGTAGACGATCTACTTGTTGGCTGCAAAACAGAGGAACAAGCGCGATCCGTGTGTACTGGTCTCGCGTCGCACTTCACGGTCAAATCACTCGGTGATGCTCGTTTCGTTCTCGGGATGGAAGTACTTCACGATCGGAAACGTGGTGAAATGGTGGTGAAGCAATCTCAGTTTATAACCAAGTTGCTCGAGCGTTTTGGTCAAGTATCTGCTCATGGTGTCCGCAACCCAATGGTAATTGGTCAAGATCTCAGCCCATCCGACAAGCACGGTGTATGCACAGACAAAAATAAGTACCGCGAACTAATCGGATCAATGCTGTACGTTGCCAATGCCACACGTCCCGACATTGGCTACGTGCTGTCGATACTCTCTCAGTACCTCGATACGCCGCGTGAGATGCATTGGAATGCTGCGCTACGTGTACTTCGCTACCTCAAGGCCACTCTTTCGATCGGCATCCACTACACGGCAAAGGGCAAGAATATCGTGACATACTGCGACGCGAACTGGGGTGGTGATAAGGAGACGCGACGCTCGACGTCTGGTGTGATGGTGAAGATGGCTGACGGTCCGGTCATCTACAAGAGCAAGCGTCAAGCGACCGTCGCATTATCAACTGCTGAAGCCGAGTACATGGCTCTCGCACTTACCGCTCAAGAAGTACTGTGGCTGCGTTTCCTCCTCACAGAGATGGGTGTAAACGTGTCGAGTGCGTCGACGATCTACATGGACAACCAGTCGGCGATTAGTATGGCAACTAACCACGGATACACCCCACGCGCCAAGCACATCGACCTCCGAGCTCACTTCGTCCGTGACTACGTCGAGAAGGGCACCATCAAGGTGGAGTACGTACCATCGGAGTCTCAGCTAGCGGATATGTTAACGAAGGCCATTCCGACGCCGCGCTTTGTGGAGCTTCGTGACGCATGCGGACTTGTGGACTGTCAAGTTGAGGGGGAGTGTAACGGCCTCTAATTGGGTGTCCCACAGTATGTGCCAACTTGACATATAAGAGAAATAGTCACATTCTAGAATATCGAGACAGAAGAACACGTGGCTACAAGTGAGTAAGAGCCTATAGTTTGCTTTATTCCTATGAATTTACTTTCCATTTTGCACTGCGACAATCACATTGTTATAGGCCGTTACAATTTCTTCGCATAGAAGCGACAGCGTATTAAATGGGTCCTTACCGTAGCCCAAGTAGCGATTTACAAGATTGCATATTGTAGCAACAGCCTCCACGTATCCAGTACGCACCTTGTTTTGATCCAGGAGCCCTCCGCTAAAAGATCGAAAGATTGAGCGATAGATTTTTAGATTGGCATTGTCGAGGGTAAGCCAGGCCACGAGACTAGTGCACATCTCAACCAATTGTGTGAGTGATCCTTCTTCGGTGTCGCGTTTGCTTGGCAATCGGTGCGTATTGTCGCTCACTCGGTCGAGTGGATCGAGAAAAGTCCACGACAGTGATGCGGCGAAATGATGTTCAGCACCAGTGTCCTTTTCAGTTGAGTAGGAGTGATAATTTGCAAATTGACCTTTAAAATTCCTACGAAGATGCTGCAAACACATTTTGTACGGCGATGCGCTTACATGATTGACAAAGCGGAAGAGAATAGCGAGCTGCTTTGACGACGTCATGATATCCGGAAGCCGGCATTCCCACAGCTTACGGTCTTTCCAAAACACCTCTTTAGAGTCATTATTCTGCTCTTGCTGAGTTGTTGATAATTTGTCCTCGAACGCTATTGCGTCACTAGTTCGATTGCAATTATCGCCATTCAAAGGAACACTTAGATTAGCTACACGCGAGGCTCCAAACGCCTCATGCTCAGCACGCACTTCATTGGTTGACCGTCGATAAGACACAACCATGAACTCAGACGAGGAGACTAGCCCTACAACACGAAGTTGCGACCGAACGCGCTCAAAGATGTACACACGCAACACGTGTTTGGTGAAACGCTGGGCCTTGGTTGCCGCGCTCTCCCACTCGTAGTACCATCGAGCTTGAGAATTAAGCTGAAATAGTGTACTCTTGTGCTGTGGGGTCTGAATGCGAGTATATTAGAGTGCAAGTATAGCTAAGAATGGATGTTTTGAAAAGAGGTAATAATTACATACGTCGACAACAGACTCGTTAACGACAGTGCCCTCGATCCAAGTGCCCTTAGGTGTTTGCTCGGTCTGGATAGAGCTCATCACATCGTCGCTATCAATAAGATCATTTACAGTCAGAAGATGATCCTGCGCTTCTTCGAAGTGCGCAAACACGAGCAGACTAAAATTTTTGCTGGGCACAACTGTATCCGCCTTGGTTTGGTGCTGAGTGTCAAGGCGGTCAGAGTCTACCACCTCAACGCGCACGCCAAGCGATGATCCACAATAGCTGCGATTGAAGTGCTCAGGGCAGCAATGTGGGAAACAGCGCAGGATCTGCATACAAGACAACGTCCACAGTCAATGAAACGCGTCAGAATTGGCTGCTTGATAAACGAATCGTGGCTGTCATTTACCTTTGTCTTCTTAGTGCGATTCGTTCTACGGCAGGTTATACATAAAAAAAATTAATTTGGTAGCACCATACTTTGCTTTTTAATAAGAGAATGGATCACATACATACCGTTTGTACTCGGTCATAAATAATGTCGAGTGGCGGCAGCCGTGCTGTTCGAAGTAACAAACGACGGTGCTCATTGTGGTGATAATAGCGAAGAAGGAAAGAAATGTTTCCGCTGAAAATTCACGAGGAAATGCAAGAATTGGAGGTAATTAAAAAGTCTTCTAAGTGTGTGTTCGCCAAAGATTTGTAAGGATGGGTCTTCTTAGGTGTCACTTCATCTGTGACGATTGGCTTAGGCAGTTTAGAATTATATAGGTTGATAAAGTGAAGTCGATTAAGGTAACACGTCTGCACCCGTCACATCGTACAAAATTCATGCATTTGTCGCTCTTTTAGTGTAAAAAATAGTCTTGAAGCGCCAGCTACAACAGCAAAAATGTTCATGTCGATACTGTTTTGCACCTTTTTTCTACACATTTTTCGGTGGATAAAGCTTATCCAATCGTCGTAATCGTTCGGACCTTTAACAGCCGGATTATGATCCTGCGCTACTTCGAAGTGCGCAAACACGAGTAGACTAGGAAACTGCTTTGAACGACTGCACTCGCCTATAATTAGTGCTGAGCGTCAAGGCTGTCAGAGTCTACCACCTTGACGCGCATGCAAAGCGATGAGCCACAATTGCTGCGGTTGATAAGCTTATAGCAGCGATATGGGGAATAGTGTAGAATCAGCGTAAAAGGCAACGACCACGCTTGGTATATAATGAACAAATGTTGTCAGTGTTGGCTGCTATACAAATATATAGAAGGTGTCGCGGCTGTCATTTGCCGTTCTGTTTCGGTTCGAAGGCAGATTATGCATCGAAAAATTGAGAATTTTAGGACCCTTATTGCCTTCCCAAACAATCAGAAGTAAATTGTGTACATGCCGTTTGTATCCGGTCTCGATTGTTTCCGAGTGGCGGTAGACGTGCTGCTCGTAGTGGAACAAGGCGGTGGTCATTGTGGTGAAACTGCGACGAAGAGAAGCATGCCCTAACTCAGCGAATAATTGATGTTTTTTATCACTCGGTAGGCTCTACGGCCGCAAAAAGAGAAGAATTTATCTAGCTAGACGTCCAATGACGCATGTAAGTTATAACTTTGTGAATGATGACTCTTTTTAAGAGCTGAGACGTCATACGTCCACAAAGCTAAAATTACACAGAGACGCAATCATCGGAGGTAATAAAATTTCTCCACGTCAGAAGTGTGTAAAACGTACTGGAATAGGTCCTGTCTTTAAAAGGGGATTGGCCATACTTTTGGCAATAATATTATTAGACAGATACTTTCCATCTTGTGTCGTTGAAGTAAAGTCGTTAAAGTTGAAAGTCTGCACTTGTCGATTCAAAGATTCGCACAAAAGACATGCTTTTGCTCATTGCCTAAGACTTGACTCGTTATTTCTTTAGCGCCGCCTGCAACACCAAACAACTTTATGTCAGCGGTGCTGTAACGCATCACACATCTCACACAGAATATTCGCTACATCGAAATGATCGCTTCGTGTACACAGCTGATACTTTCAGCAGCTCGAAAATTCTGCAACACTTACATGCCGGTAATGGCCACCGTCATAGAAGTGTAGTGGAAAGGAACGAGTTGCAACGGATACGCACTGAAGCCGAGGAGCTCAAAGCTCAAGTAAGCTCGTCGTTATACAAAGATAGGGCTACCTTGAGGGTATCCTGAGCCTTGCCACGCTCATGCAATACTAAACACGGTGCGCTACAGCTGATCTCTTTACATTGATTGCTTGCGCAATCTGTTGAGGTGCAGGATATGCGAAAAAATCTCGATTCGCACTTTAGAGGATATGCCTCGCAGCAATCAGTACGCATTGCTTTCGAATTGTCGCAGCGTGCACGTCATCGAAAAAAGCGCAATGAAGACAGCTGATTCTCGCCAATGGCTCTGATGAGTGTATTGGCAAGAATCCAATGTACACGAGTATCTACTACCAAATAAATAGTCCAATGCTAGTTGACATTTTGTGTAATCTCTCATAAATATGGTCGTATGTAATTGTCAAGCCCTGCTTTCGCAATAAGTATAACCAAAGCTGCGGGATACCTTGTGACGGAAATTGGTTTAACACATGTTCGTGGATGAAGCCGTTGACAGGTCTCTTGGTTGGGACCGTTGGCAGGCCTTTCGGGCTCGACCTTACCCCGGCGAGAAAGATAATGTCATCCGTGAGCTGCATGTCTTCCGAATACGAACCCAAAGTGTGGCTCGTATGACATAGCTTAATTAGTGTCTTGCAAAAATTTCCGAAGATTATCCACAAAAGAGATAGGTTTTAAGAGCCGCTGCGCATGCACATTAGTGGAGATTGAAATGCTATATAGTAATTGTAGGGCATTCACACCACAGAAATCGTTCACACTCTATAATACTAGAGTCATACATGATAAAAACAAACAGTGATTCGCGACTTATATTGTTTTACGTACAGAACGAGGATCAGAATTTGGACTCGCAGCATTATGCATAAAGGAGGCGTAAAAGATAAACTGTGACTACATTTTCGAAAAGACCGAAGTGTGAGATAAATTGCGGTATAAAGTCCAATTTCAGCAACAAAAAAGTCATGTGCTATTCCTTCTTCTTCCATTTCCTGCGTCTAAAAACGTTACCGGAAAAATGGCAAGGACTTGATTTTCTCTTACGATATATAATCTTGTCATACACAACCGATGGAAACCCTAGAGGTTTGGATTATGATCACTGGGAGAGGGATGAGTGATTCGATCACTCGTATGACGTATACATAAAAAATTGGTTTGGTCATTACATGACCAATGAGGCAGCGAAGGAAACTGCCAGCCGGTCGGATGACCAAGCCAACCATTGCTTAAGTATGCAAAGGGCATCCGTGCTGACGACGATCTCTGCGATAAAGCTTGCGTCTAGATCAAAGTTTTTACCTGCTCTAAAGGTCGCGCCTATATTTGATACTGTGTCTTGCGGGGCGAGTCAAATGTGGCTCGCCCGCTAAAGCGCCGTTCGTGCAAATAAGGCTCTATGAAATTCCCAGTTGTCTCAGTGAAAACCTGACTACTTTGGATGAAGACTATGTTCCAAGAAAGCAGTTTGTTCACTTTGAGAATCGATGACGATATATTTTAAAGATCTTCGGCAATGGATAAATTCAAAGTTAGACACCCAGGCTATCGATTGCGGTAATGATGTGACTTATACAATTATCACACGCTCGGTCAAAAAGCCGTAGTTTACAAATAAATCTAGTCGCAACTGCTTGCGGGGATCAAGGCGTCGACGTAAAGCGCAACACAAATTACATCTTGACTGCCACGCTTCATATAGACGCAGTGGTCCGACTCGCACTTCTATAAGTCGAGTCTAAGATGAAATCGTCGATTGTCTAGTTCCACATTCGAGGTGGCTGCTCAAGTCTATACAATGATCGCTGACGCTTGTACATATAGCCCAGGTGACTCTCGCTGCTAGATCCATCCGGCTGACCCATGCCCTTTGCTTGCTGCAATCAGAGCTGGTCAACAACTTCTGCATGTGGGATATTCACACAACTTCACACGAATTTCACGACCCCCAATCTGCTTTACTACGCGCTTTACATGAACGTACAGGTGACCTCGTTTGTCAATCAAGAGGCCACTCTTGCCGTTGCTATTCATTTCCGTAATGGGGATTAGCATAATTTACGACCCCGGTCGTATGCGATTAGAATTGACTTTGACTTCAGCCCTAGCAACCAAGCCACGGCTACTTTGTACCCTTAAAATTCTCCAGACACTCTTGGTCTTGCGACTGATGAGCGTCACAAACGGACCGACCGTCACGTGTCAGAGCGTGAGGTTTTGAAACTTTTTTGTTGATTTTTAAGTCGCGACCAGCTGCTTGAAGAGCACACACAGATCAACTTGCGTGTCGGTAAAGTCTGACGTATCGAGGAAATCGCACTTCGGTAAGCAATTGTGGTCAGCCAAAAAAGACTGGTATATGATTTGAGCGAAACTGCAGAAAAATGTTCCCTCGGTCTAGGATTAAACTAGAATTGGTTGTAAAATTTTGGGATTTTGACAGAAATAATTATTTCTGATATAGACAAACACAACTTGGCCTGGGCATGTCGTGGCTAGAACATCCCAAGCCTTTAATCAATAGGCGAGGTAAGGTCATAGATGTGAGCCGCCGAATATTGCCACCCGCAGCGTTCCTTCACACGCTCTTCATATTGCTAGCGCTCCCTACGCCACTGTACCAATGCGGCTTGGTCCCATTCGTTCATCTTAGGCGGCGCAATATTTTCGTCAACTGGATGCGAGACCGACATGTCCAAGTCTTTTTCCGTCTCTAGTCGAATCCGTGACATCTTCGATGCGTGTCTACGCTTCTGCGAATTGCGCGCAACTATAGTATACTTTGTAGCCTCTTGTGCTATTCAATGCGAATGCAGTAGTGTATTACCGTTCCTTTCTCCAGCGCGACTATTAGGAAGCGGCGGTTCACTGCGGCTAATGCCACCAGTCGGTTCGCGTAGACCGGGGCTGGCGGTCCAAGGTAGCCATGTCTGGAATATTGGTGTCTGCCCACATCTGTCCACAAGACTTTTGACTTCAAACGACTTTACTTTAACAAGATGGAAAGTATCTGTCTAATTATATTATCGCAAAGTATGGCCAATCCCAGTTTAAAGTCACATTTGAAGCAAATAAATAAAAACCTGAAAACGACCTGTGTTACTGCGCTTTAAAGTCTTGCATTCCATACGTTGTGCTGGAGAAGATCCAAAAGTTCACGTCGCAACAGATTGAAATGGTCTTTTGAAACATGACCGTCATAATTTCTTCGCATATAAAAGTCAGCGTATCAAACGGGTCCTTATCATAGCCCAAGAAGCAATTAACAAGTTTTATATTGTAGCAACAGCCTCCACGTATCCAGTACGCATCTTGTTCTCTGTCCACTTAAGGATAAAACAATTGAGCGATAGACTTTTAAATTGCCATTCTCAAGTGTAAGCCAGACTACGAGGCTACCACATCTCCATAAATTTTGTGAGCGATCACTTCTCGATGCCACGTTTGCTTTAAGGTTTGTGTGAGTTTTTTTCGCGCCGTCTAGTGGATCAAGAAAAGTATACGAGAGTGATGTGGTGAAATGATGTTCAGCACCATTGTACTTTTGCAGTTTCGTAGCTTGTCAAGGAGTGATAATCAGCAACTTGACTCTCAAAGTTTACGATGGTACCGGAATATGGCGTATACATGGTAAACAAATCCAAAGCGATTAGCGAGCTGCTTTGACGTCATCAAAGTGTCCGGATGCCGACACAGCTCACTGGCCCGCCAGATCACCTCTTAGAGTCATGTCGATAATTGAACTCCAACGCTGTACCATACGTGACTAGAATGGACGTATTGCTTTCACAGTGCATGCACCGCGATGAGCAAAAAGATTCTACACCATCTTTTAGCTGTGAGCCTTAAGAAAATTCTGCTGTTTGTCTCAAACGCCTCACTGATATCAAAGATCGATCTGTCTTACCAACCAATCGTGGCAGCTTTATTGCTTGTGCCGAAGCTTACGCACTGAAAGCTGTCATTCTTGGTTTCATTTGATGGAACTTAGGACTGAACGCCGAGCATGAGCGCTGGAAGGGCGATTGGTAGAATTTCTAGAGTGTTTTAGTAAATACCCCTCACAAACGAATCAGATAGAGACGAACCACAAATATTCGAATTACTTGTATTGTTTTTCTTAATGGTGTATCAAATTCTCGAAAGTCATGTTCAAAATAATCGCGTGTGTGTTTTAAAGTTTGCAATAGAACACTCGACTGGACCTTGCTGCTCTGCTTTCAAGCTGAGACGGGTTTTTTCTTCTTACGGCCCGCGTGCTGAGCACGTAGACAAGCTGCAAATTTTGTGAACTAAACCGATTAATTTAATCTATATGCACGTAACGCTGTAATCAATTACTTTGCTTCTCCACATACGTGTTACCTTATCAGTATACCCGAAAATAAAAAAGGATACTAATATTGTAAGTGTGCCTATATAAGCAACTTGACAGGTTCAGTTCGAGCTGCACTATTAAAATATGAGCGAGCTTTTAGCATCTACCATTTCATATAGATTTGATGATAGCTTAATTTTGTTTCTCCGCTATCAATTTATATTGCTTTGATCGAGCTGATGAACACAAATATGTCGTTGCTCTGCTTACTACAAGCTTTTGACTACCAAAAGCTAGCCCGTAACGGTAAGAAGTGCACAGATATCATTGTTCGTAGCGCGGCTTTCGCCCTTATACAATATAGAATGCCCTCATATACTTGGTCGCCCATGGTACATGGATGGCCTCGAATAAGTAGTAGAGCCCCAAAGAAGTATTTCTCTCAAGATCCTTGAGATGTACATCATGCTTCAATGTTTTGACCCTTATAGCAGCGACTCGATCCGAAGCTACTGGACTCATCTCGATGCGGAGCAAACATGCTACCTATCACAGATGTGCAGCTGCGATCCCGATCGACTCAGCTTTCCCATACGTACCCGCGATGAGGAATTGCACTTCAGTTTCGAAACTGGCATCAGGTTAACGTGCCTGATAGTGAACTATTGGCTAACATATAGGCTGATATGCGTCGGCAAGCACATAATGCGGAGCTGAACGACCTTTTGGCATTTGAGCTCGCATTGTTGGTACACCATAAAAATTTAGCCCTGAAATTCTTTTCGCTCTTCAAATATGAATGAGCAACGGCGAACTGCTGCCTATAAACGCAAGTCTCTGTGGTTTTAACTAATTTACTCGCGTCTCGGGAGAGTCTGGCGCGTCGAGAAAATCGCACGTTGGTAAGCGATTGCGTTCAGCAAAAAAAGACTGATTGATAACCTGAGAGAAAGCTGCAGATACTCGCTTCGGTTTGGCTGGCCGACAAGACGCCTAGAGTTGAGATAGAATTGGTTGTAAAATTCATGGATTTTGACCGCAACTTATCGCTTTTAACGACATAACTCGGTCCTGGGCATGTCGCGGCCGGAACCTCACAAGTCAGGCGGGATAAGGCCATAGATGTGAGCCGCCGAATATCGCGCAACATGGTTTGGGTGAGCTAAATTTCCTCCCATGTCGATGTAAGATTCTTTTTTATAAACCTTGGCATGCATACGTCCAAAAAAATCGTGAGGTATCGAAAATACTGAATTGTTTTCAAACGTAGATGTGACGACGTCTTTGAAATCTTTCATATCGTGTAAACAAGTTTCACGAGCGACACTGGCTACCAAAGACGCGACTGGTTGTGCTCTGAATTAAAATAGTATAGTGCCTCATTGGTGGGTCATAAGAGCGTGACATAGACCAGCAAGATATGTTTACAGATGGAAACCAAGTATTGCCAAATGCAGATAATATATCTCTGCAATAATAGAATGATGGTGCAATGCGAAATTGATCGCTGAGGAATATGAGTGACCCCGTGACTGACAAAGAAAGGATAGTTGACAGTTTGGCTGGTCATCGTGTCACGGCAAGTGTTTTCCAAATGAAGACATGTCAAAGCCACTGATTTCTGAAAAGCTCGTATCCAAATGAACGCCTCATGGCGTAGTACGTCAAAGGTACGTAACAGAAGTGGTTAGCGGTGCCACTAAAGCTATCAAGCGGCCCAAATGTCTGGACACACAGTTGTTAAGACATGACTAGCTTTCGCCAAGACATACTTCTACGGTCTAACAATTAAACAAACATCTGTCGGCTCCGTTTACTCTTTAAAGCCCCTTGAAGCAAGTTGATGTCATAAGAACCAATGCATTATCGACGATGTAATTTTCGCTTCGAAGAAGATTAAAGTTCTCGAATGCTTTGTAGAAAGTGTAGGGTTTGAGTAAAGCCCGAGAAAACTTGTCGGCTTTCGCAACACCACATTCCCAGAAGAGCTTGGGGAAGTGGTCAGGGATAATTAGTTATGTGCACAATTACAGCGCTAGTCATACGAGCCTCGCAAGGCTTACTGTAAAAGCACGATAAGCGGTGCTGGATAAGGATGTCTTTCATAACAACAGAAGGAAGACTGTATCACGCTTTCTTACTGACTCTGTCGAGCACAAAAGCTGTTTGGCGCTGTTTGCATCACTTCGAAAACATTTCAGCTGCACGATACGGGAACTTTATTGGGAAGGTCCATCTCGCTCCAATTTAAGGCAGCTTGGGCTACAAATCGGAGCTGCTCCGTCTGTGGCAAGAACATACTTTTTACTGGTAAAGTTTCAGGTATATCGTCTATTCCTTAAGCCTTTTGTGGTCTATTTATACCCAAAGTCAGTGCATAAGGAATAATACGTCTCACTTGTCCCAACAAGCATCAAGTGGCTGTAAGATTTATACTCTCTCAAAACCAGCGAGCTCAATGTGCTTGACAATGCGCTTTTGCGCTGACCGGATAATAAATAAGTATACTATTTGTAAAGCCAAAAAAATATTAACGAATAATTATTTCAGATCTATCGATCTTGAGCTCTTAGTGCACTTCCCCATCACAGGCAAAAATGTTTAGGTTAGACACTTCACTTCTCGGTAGCGATCGTAGCAGCATGCTTTGAGTGTGCAAATGGGGGGGGGGCAGCGTATTTATCTCGAGTCGATGCTTGCAAATGTCTACTTCTGGAGGCACATGGTGCTTTATCTAGCGGTCATGAAAGCAAATCATTTTTTTATTTCCACGACAAGTACTATGGGCTGAAGTATCAACTGCTGCCATCACCGTATCAGCAGATTAGCAAAGATTAAGAAGAAAGCAAGATTCAGTGTCTCAAGTGCTGCAGTGACCTCGAATTAGCCGCTATAGCGTACCAAGCCTCGCATCGCATTGGCGTGTCAAGGCTAAAAGTGCTTTTAAAGTTCAGCTTAGCGATGTGTGGTGGCGAGGTGGTCCCGTACGTTTGACTTTACACACGTATGAAAATGTTTCAAGGTCATTTTTTTGGCAACAAGCGTTGTCGAAGTTGTGAGCTGCTTCTGATGTATTGTTTCGCTATTATCTAATTTAGAGTAAAAAAGCGATGTACGAAATAATTTCGCTTATTGTACATATCATGCGTAAAAAAATGGAATGCTACCTGTACAATTTGACCCAGACATGCTAGCGATGTTTTCTGTTTCGTAGCGTCCAAGCGATAATTGTTAGCCACTTGAGTACAATAGCCTGGTTAATTTTGTATTGATGACAGAAAGACAGATTAATAATAGAGTATCGCAATACATCGGTCTTCATAAGCTGATGTTAATTCAATACCCGCCATTCTCCGCGGAGCATGAGAAAATGTTGTATGGGGTTTAAAATTTGTGCTTAATAGTGCCATACGCAGACCATTTTTAATAGATTGCAGACAGAAATAGGCGGCCGAATGCTCAAGTAAGTACTGTGCAGGTATGCTTATTAGCGCACCGACAAGCTATATGACTGTGTGCGTAACAATGCGATTCACGAAAACTCGAGCTTTTCACCCTTATGTAGCAATACTCATGATGCATTGTTAAGTAGGCGCTTCCAAAATTAGAGAAAAAGAAGCCTATCAAGCCTATTATTCCCACTCAATATCTGATTTGAGCCCGCTTGCCAAGTCTTTTATTCCATGCAAAATCTGATTTGAGCCCGCTTTTTTTCTAAGAAAATTTCAGACATTGCAAACAAATAGGCTGATTGTAATCACCGAGGCAAAGAGGCGCGATTGCGTTCGCGCACAAAAGATTATTATTGACAATGACGGAGAGAAGAAAGTATATACTTTGTTGGATGGTAGAGGAAAGTACTCATAGCTACTTTTTGAATAGGCATGCTCGTGGTTACGAATAAGGCAAAACACCTTCATATTGATACTTCATGGATTAGAAAAGGCTTGGATATGGCGAATTATTGCCCTATTCAAGACGAAATTGGCGCACCCATTATTTTATGTAAGACGTCTTAAGCGTTATAACGATTCTCAAAACTTCGAGATTTGTATGAGCTGGTGGGTACGAGTGGCCATACGGCGGCTACTTATGTCTATGCGAATTGCTAATGCTGTACCCAAAAGACTGTGCCCTTCGAGCAGCCGGTCGAGACTACAAAATTTAACAAAGACGAAAAACATCTTGGATCTGTTTTGAAACCTCACGCTCTGACGCGTCACAGTTGATCCAATTGTCAAACTTATCGGTCGCAAGACGAAAAGTGTCTGGAGGTTTTTAAGAGTACGTAGTGGCCGTGTTTTGGTCACTTGGGCTGAACTCAAAGCCAATTCTAAACGCATACGACCCAGTTCATTAAATGTGCGAATTCCATTATGAAATCTTATAGCAAATGCTAGAGTGGCCTCTTGATTGAATAACGAGGTCACCTGCACGTTTATTTAAAGCGCGTAGTAAAGCAGTCTGGGTGTCTTGAACGTCTTGTAAAGTTGCTCCGTATCCCGTTCGCAGAAGTTGTTTGACCAGCTCTGATTTCAGTTCGCAAAGGGCATGGTGCGACCGAATGGATTCAGCAGCAACATTCACCCGGATATGTGTGCAAGCGTCAGCGATCATTATATGGCCATAAGCAGTCACCTCGAATGTGGAACAAGGCAAATAACGAATTCATTCTTGGACTAAACTTCAAGAAGTGCGACTCGGACCACTGCGTCTATGGAGCGTGACAGTCAAGATATGATTTTTGTTGCGCTTTACGTCGACGACTTGATCCTCGCAAGCAGCTGCGACAGACTTTATGTGTAAGTAAGTTACGGCTTTTTGACCGAGCGTGCGGTCATTGTATAAGTCACCTCGTTACTACACATAAAAGCCTGAGTGTCTAGCTCTAAACTTTACCATTGCCTAAACATCTTCGAAATTCGTTGTCGTGACTCTTTAAGTGAGCAAATTGTACTCTTTGACCAAGATAATCAAACAGAGTAGTCAGGTTTTTCACTGAGACAAACTGGGATTTTCATAAAGCCTTACTCGCACGAACGGCGCTTTGGCGGGCGAGCCACGTTTGACTCGCCGCACAAGGTACTGGCGCTGTTTCAGGTATAGGCGCCTCTAGAGCAGGCAACCTTTGATATAGATGCAAGCTTTGACGCAAGGGTTGTCTTCAGCACGAATGCTCTTTAAATGTTAAAGCAACCTTTTAAATGGTTGGCTTGGTCATTCGACCGACTGGCAATTTCTTCGCTGCCTCATTGATCATCGTAATGACCACACCATTCTATCATGTATAAGTCAGACGAGTGATCGAATACTCCCATCTCTCCTAGTAAACATAATCCAAGCCTCTACGTATTCAATTAAACGCGGATGACAAGATTATCTAAATATATCGTAAAAGGGAATCAAGTCCTTGCCATATTTATATAACGAATTTAGACGCAGGGAATGTAAGAAGAATGATTAGCAAATGAATACTTCAATGAGAAAATCGGACTTTATTACGCGTTTTATCTCAAGGTTCGGTCTTTCTAGAAATGTAGTCGCATTTTTTCTTTCAAGCTTCCTTTATGCATGATGCTGCGATTTCAGATTTCTGATCTTCGTTCTGTACGTAAAGTAATTTGAGTCGCGAATCAGAGTTTGTCCGACTTAATTAAAAATCTTGTAAGACCATTTATTACCAGAGTGTGAACGAATCCTGAGGGGTAAATATTCTACAATTGCTATATAGCATTGCAATCTCTACTAATATGCATGCGCAGCGACTGTACTTCTTCTGTGATAATGCCTCGGGGATATACGAAAGACACCACTTAAGCTGTGTCTCACGTTATAGTGGTAAGCCAGACTTCGGGTCCGCATTCGGAAGACGCGCGGCTCTCGGACGACATTATCTTTCTATCCGGGGTAAGGCCGAGTGCGAGAGGCCTGCCAACGATCCCATCCAAGAGGCCTGTCACCGGCTTCATCCACGTACATGTGTATTTTCACCGGCTTTTGGTAATTGGGCATCCTGCAGCTTTGTTAAACTGAATAAAACACGGGAGCAGGGCCTGATAATTATATATACGACGATGTCTAGATTACACTATAATGTCAAATAGCATTGGACTATTTATTGGGTTGTTAATACTTGTGTACATTGGGTTCTTGCAAATACACTCATCAGAGCCGTTGGCGAGAATCGTCCGTCTTCATTGCGCTTTTTTCGATGGCGTGCAGGATGCGACGGTCTTAGAAACAATACGTACTGATTGCAGCAAGGGGTTTCCTCCAAAGTGCGAATCGAGATTTTATCGCATATCCTGCAGCTCAACAGAGTGTGCAAGCAACCAATGTGAAGACATCTGCTGTAGCGCACCGTGTTTAGTATTGCATGAGCGTGGCAAGGTTCAAGATATAGCCTTAGGCATGTATGACGGCGAGCTTCTTTCTTACGTATATTTCCTCTACGTATCTATGACAATGTGTCCATTTCACGATATGTAAGTGTCGCAGAATTTCCGAACTGCTTAAAATACTAGCTGTGTTTGCGAAGCGATCATATCGATGTAGCGAATATTTTTTATTTGAGAGTGTAAAGACGTGGTGCATTACATGACCACTGACATGAAATTGTTCGGTCTTGTAGGCGGCGCTAAAGAAATATCTTATCAAGTCACAGGCGAAGTGCAAAAGAATGTCTTTTGTGCGGATCTCCAAATCGACAAGTGCAGGCTTTTAATTTAAACGACTTTTCGTTATCGACACAAGATGAAAAGTATCTGTCTAATTATAGTATTGCGAAGAAAGGCGAACCCCGCCACAAGTAAGGCAAAAAATCAAACACCCTATCCCACTACTTCTTACACGCTTCTGGCGGACACACACGTAGAGAAATTTTATTACATTCGATTATTGTGTCTCTATGCGTATTTTATCGAAAATCACGACTAGAAAGTTAGACAGGACTGATATGTGGACGTACGACGTCTCAGCTCTTAAGGTTATAGCTTACATGCGTCATTGCACGTCTACGTAAATAGATTTTTCTATGTTGCGACCGTAACGCGTTCCAAGTGATAAAGAACATTCATTATTTGCTGATGCAAGACATACTTCTCTTCGCCGCAATAATCACCACAATGCGCACCGTCTTGTGCCACTTCGAGCAGCACGGCCATCGCCACTCGAAATAAATTAAGGCCGAGTACAAACGGCAGGTATATAATTTTATTCTTCGAACCAATCGCATTAAGAACAGATCGGCCGCGACACCTTTTTCTATACATTTGTATAGCAGCCAACAGTGACATTCTTTATACCAAGCGTGGTCGTTGTCTTTTACGATGATTCTGCACTATTTCCCGCATTGCTGCCCTAAGCACATCAACCGCAGCTATTGTGGCTCATCGCTTTGCGTTGCATCAAGGTTTCAGTCTTTACCGCTTTGATAATCAGCCCAAGACTAAGGCGGACACAGTCCTTCCAAGCAATTCTCTTGTCTGCTCGTGTTCGCGCACTTTGAAGAAGCGCAGGCTGATTACTTGCGTTTAGACCTCACACCACTGAAGTACATGCTTTTACTCAGCCCTGGAGTGATGGTTCAACGAGTGGGAAAGTGCGGCTACCGAGGCTTAGCGTTTTACCAACTTCGTGGTGCGTGTGGATATCTTAAAGCGTGTCCGAACGCAACTTCGTGTTGTAGGGCCTCTAGGCTCTTAATTCTGTCTAATCGGAATCTATGAAGTGCGCGCCGAGCTTGAGGCGTTGGGGACCTCACGTGTAGCCTCGCGAAATTAAAGTTCTCATTCAACTGGCGATAGCTGCAGTTGTTGTTGCGCAGCAATAGCGTTGGACGCCAAATTATCAACGATTCAGCAAGAGCAGAAGAAGCACTTAACATTTGGCGAGACAGTAAGCTGTGGGAATGCCGGCAATTGGACGATTGAAGTCGTCAAAGCAGCTCACTATTTTCTTTCACTTTGTTTATCATTTAAGAACATCGCCGTACAAAATATGTTTGCAGCAATTTTCAAAAGTCAAGTCGCAAATTATTACTCCTTAACAAGCTTTGAAACTGAAAACGAGAATGCCGCTATAAATCATTTTGCCGCATCACTGTCGATTCAGCGACTACGCGATGTCGAAGGAAACGCGACACCGAGAAGAGATCACTCACACAATTGGTTAAGATGTGCGCTAGTCTGGTCGGGTGGCTTACTCTTGACAATGGCAGTATAAAAATATCTCGCTTTAACATTCGATTCTTTGACACAGGACTATTTGATCAGAATAAGGTTCGTACTGGATACGTGATGCTATTATGTGCAAGTATGTTAATCGCTACTTGGGCTACGTAAAGGACTTATTCATATCGCTGCCTCTTCTATGCGAAGAATCGTGACGGTCGTATTCTAAAACGATCATTGCGACGTGAGCTTTCCTTGTGCAACACAATGTATGGAATGCAAGCCAACCTCGAGTGCAATATTTATTGCAGCAGATATATTCAACGCTTCTCGGACGAGGCAAAAAGAAACTTAAATTTCCGCTTTTGATGGATTATGAGCATTTAATGAGCGCAAATCTCTCATTACACCAGCTGAAGGCTCAGCAGCGAGTGGTGACTCGTCAGGAAGTCTTATAACGTTCATGAGTGAGTTCGCTCAAATCAAAGTCTGCTCAGTAGATGATTTATCGCTTAAACTTTGCTTCGAGTGGAATGTTTGGAGTTTTCACGGTGATAAGCTGAAGTCGATAGGTTGAAACCAGTCCGCTTTGATGTTGACATTGGGTCCATGTCAAATCTGGACGACCAAAAAAAATATTTAGCTGGTATCTTCAGCTTTATTGCGCTCGGTGGGCACCATTCTGACATATCAAAAGATTGAGCGATAGATTTTTAAATTGCCATTGTCGAGGGTAAGCCTGCCTACGAGACTAGTGCGCATCTCAACCAATTGTGTGAGCGATCCTTTCTCGATGTCGCGTTTGTTTTAGAGTTGGTGCGCATTGTCGCTCACTCGGTCGAGTGGATCGAGAAAGTTCCACCACAGTGATGCGGTGAAACGATGTTCGGTTCCAGTGTTTTTATTTGTTAAGTAAGAGTGGTAATTTACAACTTGACTTTCGAAATTCCTACGAAGTTGCTGCAAACACATTTTGTGCGGCGATGCGCTTACATGAAGAGCAAAGTGTAGAAGAATAGCAAGCTGCTTTGACGACATCATAATGCCCGGATGTCGGCATTCCCACAGCTTACGGTCTTTCCAAAACACCTCTCTAGAGCTTTTTTTTGCTTTTGCTAAATTGTTGATAATTTGGCGTCCAACGCTGTTGCGGCACGACTTCCACTGCAATCATCGCCAGTCAAATGAACACTGAGATTAACTACACGAGAGGCTCCCAGCGCTACATGCTCAGCGCACACTTCATTGTTTGACCGTCGGTAAGACACAACCATAAACTCAGACGAGGACACTAGCCCTACAACACGAAGTTGCGATTGAACACGCTCAAAGATGTACACTCGCAGCACGTGTTTAATAAAACGCTGGGCCTTGGTTGTCGCACTCTCCCGCTCGAAGTACCATCGAGCACCAGGATTGAGCTAAAATAGGGTACTTCTGTGCTGTGAGATCTGAATGCGAGTATATTTGAGTACAATTATAGCTAAGAATGGATGTATTAAGGAAAGATATAATAATTACATACGATGATGACAGAATCGTTAGCGACAGTGCCCTCGATCCACGTACCCTTTGGTATTTGCTCGATCTGGATTGAGCTCATCACATCGTCGTAATCAATGACGTCATTAACAGCCAGAAGATGATCCTGCGCTTCTTCGAAGTGCGCAAACTCGAGTAGATTAGGAAACTGCTTTGACCGACTGCACTCGCCTTAGTCTGGTGCTAAGCGTCAAGGCGGTCAGAGTCTACCACCTTGACGCGCACGCAAAGCGGTGAGCCACAATAGCTGCGGTTGATGTGCTTAAAGCAGCAATGTGGGGAATAGTGCAGAATTAGCGTAAAAGGCAACGACCACGCTTGGTATATAATAAACAAAGAATGTCAGTGTTGGCTGCTATACAAATATATAGAAAAAGGGTCGCAGCTGTCATTTTGCCGTTCTGTTTTGGTTCGAGGCAGATTACGCGTCGATAAATTGAGAATTCTAGAACCCTTACTGCCTTCACAAATGATCAGAATAAAATTATGTACGTGCCGTTTCTACTCGGTCTTGATTGATTTCGAGTGGCGGTAGCCGTGCTGCTCGAAGTGGCACAAGACGGTGGTCATTGTGGTGATAACTGCGACGAAGAGAAGCATGCCCTAACTTGGCGAATAATTAATGTCTTTTAACATTCAATACGCTCTACGCCCGCAACATAGAACAGTCTATCTAGCTAGACGTGCAATGACGCACGTAAGCTATAACTTTGTGAATGATGACTTTAAGAGCTGAGACGTCATACATCCACAGATCAGTCCCGTCTAACTTTCTAGACGCGCTAAACACAGAGAGACGCAATTATCGGAGGTAATAAAATTTCTCTACGTCAGAAGTGTATAAAACATAGTGAAATAGGTCCTGACTCTAAACTGGGATCGACCATACTTTTGGCAATAATATCTTTAGACAGATACTTTCCATCTTGTGTCGATGAAGTTAAGTCGTTTAAGTCAAAAGTCTGCACTTGTCGATTTGAAAATCCGCACAAAAGACATGCTTTTGCTCATCGCCTGTGACTCAATAAGTAATTTCTTTAGCGCCGCCTGCAAGACCAAAAATTTCATGTCAGCGGCACTGCAACGCACCACGCCTTTACACATCTCACACAAAATATTCGCTACATTGAATTGATCG
Organism: Plasmopara viticola; assembly: GCA_001695595.3. Taxonomy (NCBI): domain Eukaryota; phylum Oomycota; class Peronosporomycetes; order Peronosporales; family Peronosporaceae; genus Plasmopara; species Plasmopara viticola. Next base: position 23,406 of record MBPM02000064.1, read on the forward strand.
CTTCGTGTACACAGCTAATACTTTCAGCAGCTCGGAAATTCTGCAATTCTTATATGCCTTGAAATGGCCACGATGTCATAGAAATGTTGTGGAAAAATACGTTAAAAAGAAGCTCGCCGTAATACATAACTAGGACTACCTTGAGGGTATCCTGAGCCTTACCACGGTCACGCAATACTGAAGACGGTGCGCTACAGCAGATCTCTTAACATTGTTTGCTTGCACACTCTGTTAAGCTGCAGGATATGCGATAAAATCTCGATTCGCACTTTAGAGGATATGCCTCGCAGCATTCATTGTTTTCAAATTGTCGCCGCTTGCGCGTCATCGGAAAAGCGCAATGAAGACGGACGATTCTCACCAATGGCTCTGATGAGTGTATTCGCAAGACTAAAATGTACACGAGTATCTACTACCAAATAAATAGCCCAATGCTAGTTGACATTTAGTGTAATCTCTTATAAATATCGTCGTATATAATTGTCAAGCTTTGTTTCCGCAATATATACAGTTTAACAAAGCTGCAGGATGTCTAAGGACGAAAAACTGGTGTAACACATGTACGTGGATGAAGCCGTTGGCAAGTCTCTTGGTTGGGACCGTTGGCAGGCCTTTCGGACTTGACCTTACCCCGGCGAGAAAGATAATATTGTCCGTGAGCGGCATGTCTTTTGAATACTATTGAGTAGAAACTTAAAACCGAATTGAATATATTTATCTAGACCAGTGAACGGCTACCATATGTAGTTACTAACTGTGACGTACTTGTAAATACTATGATGCCATCCGCCTGTTCAACATGCATTCGGTGTGATTTTAACACTCCCAGTCACCGCTAATGCTGTGTGTCCTTTGTTGCTGACTTGGTCTTGATTCCGGAGGCTTCGCGCAAATACTTCAATATCTTGGTTCCAACTGCCTTCGTCAGCATATCTGCAAGCTGACTCTTCGTGTCGATATATTCGATTTTCAACAGTCCTTCTTGCACGTTCTCACGAATAAAGTGGTGCTTAATGTCCACATGCTTCGTCCTTGCATGGTATCCGGCGTTACTAAAAAACGCAATAGCACCTTAATTGTCTTCCCAGACCTGTGTGCCTTCAACTTGCTCGTGTCCCATGTCCTTTAGCATTGCCAGCGTCCAGAGAACTTCTTGTGCAAGTGTCTGCTGGTACTTCGACTTGAATACCACTGGTGCGCTTGCACTCATGACCATAATTTTCGAAACCGAGCGTCTATCATCCGCGTTGCTGCCCCAATCTGAATCCGAGTATGCTTTGACCGCAACGCTTCCACTTCTTCGGTAGACGATACCGATTTAACTCGTGGTCTTCAGATACCGGTACTATTCGAATTGCTGCGCTCCAATGTTGTAGTCCTGGATTCTCCAGAAAACGTGATAGCTGTGTCATCACGTAAGTAATATCCGGATGAGTACATGACGTTATATACAGCAAGCATTTAATCAAAGAGCGATAGGACTGTGACCGCATTGTCGACCGTTCCTCTTCCGTTGTTGGTGACTGCTTTGACGACCACTTTAATCCTGATACGCATGGGTTATCAATGCTCTTGGCATCTTGTTGGCCGAATCGCTTGACGACGTCATCGATGTAGCGAGCCTGTTCGATTATCAATATTCCAGCTGACCTGTCGTGATCAATTTTTATACCCAAAATAAATTTCGCCTGACCAAGCCCCTTCATTTTGAAAGCATTCTTGAGTACTCCCTTTACTTAATTTAATTATTTGCTGCTTCTTGCTGCGATAATCATGTCATCTGCATATAGTCCAACGTATGCAAAACCTTTTTTAGTGCTCTTGACATAAACACATTGATCTGCGCCGCAACTCTTAAAGCCATTTCTGACGAAGACACGATGTATTGTCTTGTTCCAGGCACTTGCTGCTTGCTTCAGTCCGTAAATAGCCTTGTTTTGTTGACATATGTATCCTTGATCATTGTCGACACCAAGCGGAACTTCCATAAAAACGCTGTCCGTCAACACGCTATTGAGAAAAGCCGTGTCAACGTCCCCATTTGATAGTCGCATTCAGCACATACCGCGAGAATTATTCGGATCGAAATCATGTTGGCAACCGGGAAACATGTCTAGAAAAAGTCAACGCCAAACTTCTGCTTGAAACCTTTCGCGACCAGTCGTGCTTGTATCGCACGATAGCGCCATTTTGATCACGCTTCTTGGCAAATACCCATCGTGATCCAATTGTGCGTCCAATCTTCCCTCGTGGCTTCAATGTCTACGTTTTATTCTCTTCGTGAGAGCGAAGCTCAGTATCTATTGCTTCACGCCATTTCATTGCATCGTCGATTGCCATTGCTTGAGTATAAGTAGTCGGCGAGTCCGTATCGTCGTCAATATTCAAGGCGTAGGCAAGAAAGGCTTCCGCAATTTCTCCATCTTCGTCAATCCTCCTTGCACGCTTTGGAGTCGGTGGGCCCTCACTGTCTTCTACTGACTCTCCACCATCGGAGCCGTTTCTTAGCATCAGCACTGGCTCACGTTTTCGTGAGTGGGAGTGATAAAATTACACCGCTGAATGCATGTTGAACAGGCGGATAGCGTCACAGTATTTACAACTACGTCACAGTTAGTAATTACATATGGTAGCCGTTCATTGGTCTAGATAAATATATTCACTTCGGTTTTTGCCATCTTCTCAACACATACTAAATGACGACGATCTACAAAATACTACTTTATATTAATTTGGATACGACTTTTTCTAATACCAGTAGCTAGCAATTTTATTGCGCTTGGCCCTTTTTTATTAGAAGGCGGGTATACATGCGATGAAGCCATGTTGGCACAATAATCAATTTATTAACTTAAACGATCACCCAAGAATGTGACATATGCGCCTTCCAGACCTTATGTCGTTTAAAGCTCGGCTTTTTGATGCTTAAAATCGGGTCCAGCGTCTCACGGAAGACAATGAGCGGTATTTTGTCAAACAAATCTCTGTGCTGCATTTGTTTAAGCAAATACTCCTTCGCGGCATCCTGCTCATGCCTACGCCGCTCTTCTCTGCATATGCAAAAGACTGCCGGTACCCGCGTGTAAACATTGTCATCGCTGAGATCGATTAGTTGCGTTGCTCGCAATTGCATCGTGCGCCGTATGATGCGGCCATCAATGCGTAGGAGAAGCGACATGCAAGATTGGCTCTGCAGAGCGTTTAAGCTGCCACGGCGGAGGAGGCAGTAAAGACAAGCAACGTTGTATTCTTTGGACCTAATGCCATGAAGCTATCGCATGTATCACTGCCCTTATCACGAATTCCAGCCGCATGAAGTCTGTGCGCGAAAAAAGTTTTTGGCTCTTTATTAACATGATGAAAAGGTTCTCTAATCGCTGTAGCCTTTGGCGAATATGGCTTGAGCTAACAGAGTAATAATGGTGCGTAAAAAATGTACTTGTGATGTCTTTGCCATTGTTAGTGCTTCATGTATTAATTATAAATATGCTGCTCGATTGCAGTACAACATTATTGCACCAGCGAATGGTTAGAACACGGACACAAATGAAACGGCTGTCTGCGTTTGCATGATCGACGAATTGATTGATAATTATGGGGACCGCGTGACGCTCGCATATACACAACAGAGTCTCTGACTACTGGGCGCGACAGCATTTCAATTGGAGCAAAGGAGTGTTTTAAAGAAATCTGGAAAATGAGGTGTCATCATCATGGATTAAGAGTCCTAAGAAGCAAGTTTTACCTCAGAAATACATTCTTCATGAACAGACTTAATGAATTTACTTGAGCGAAAACAGCATTTCATAAAAAAGCAAGCTGCGGGCCTGATACACTAAGCGATCATTTGCAAGACCCAATTCGGAGCTCATAGCATTTTCATTATGCTTGACGAATCCGGTCATAGACAGCTACTATGTCGTACATTAAATTCCACGCCTTCACTGATGCGTGTTTTTGTTTAAATGACATTAATTGTAAATTCATAGTTTGATCAGTGGGATCTGATAGCAAAGCACCTTCTTCAATAACAAGTCTCACCCGAAGGTATCCAATGCTTCTTCCAGTATGTCGGATATCGTGGTCCATTAACACGTCAGTATTTAGAGTATATCGAAGTGCTTGATACACTCTGCTGCTAGTCACTGACCACGAGTGCATTAATACAGCAATAGTGGTGGGCGAGATCAATTTGCCACAATAGTCGCCAAAATGGTGCCCACCGAGCGCAATTAGGCTAGAGATACCAGACGGAAAGTTGCTAAATATTCTTTGTCGGTCGTCCAGTTTCAAAATTAAACCGGACTGGCTACCACCTGTCGCCTTCAGTGTATCACCGTGAATACTGCAGACGTTCCACTCGGAACAAATTTTTAGCGACAGATTATCTACTGAGCAAATGTTGACACGAGCGAGCTCACTTATGAAAGTTATAAGACTTCCTAGCGAGACATCACTCGCTCCTGAGCCTCTAATTGGTGTAATCAGAGATTTGCGTCCATTGAAAGCCCATAATCCATCAAATGCGGAAATTTGAGTTTTTTTTCGTTCGGGATATAATTGGTGCAATAAATATTGCGCTCGAAGTTGTGCCACAAAGTCTTGCATTCCATACATTGTGTTGGACGAGAGTAGATTTAGAAGCTCACGTCGCAGCAGCTTAAAATGGTCGTTTTGAAATACGACCATTACAATTTCTTCACATAGAAGAGGCAGTGTATCAAATGGGTCCTTGCCGTAGCCCAAATAGCGATCAACAAGGTTGCATATTGTAGCAACAGCCTCCACGTATCCAGTACGCACCTTGTTTTGATCAAGGAGCCCTCCGCTAAAAGATCGAAAGATTGAGCGATAGAATCTTAAATTGCCATTCTCGAGGGTAAGCCAGCCTACGAGACTAGTGCACATATTAATCAATTGTGTGAGCGATCCTTTCTCGGTGTCGCGTTTGCTTTGAAGTTGGTCCTCATTGTCGCTCACTCGTTCGAGTGGATCGAGAAAGTCCCACCACAGTGATGCGGCGAAATGATGTTCGGTTCCAGTGTCCTTTTTGGTTAAGTAGGAGTGATAATTTGCAACTTGCCTTTCGAAATTCCTACGAAGTTGCTGCAAACACATTTTGTGCGGCGATGCGCTTACATGATTGACAAAGTGAAAAAGAATAGCGAGCTGCTTTGACGACATCATAATATCCGGATGTCGGCATTCCCACAGCTTACGGTCTTCCCAAAACACCTCTTTAAAGCTTTTTTTTTGCTTTTGCTGAATTGTTGATAATTTGGCGTCCGATGCTATTGCGGCACGACTTCCACTGCATTTATCGCCAGTCAAATGAACCTTGAGATTAGCTTCACGAGAGGCTCCCAGCGCTACATGCTCAGCGCACACTTCATTGTTTGACCGTCGGTAAGACACAACCATAAACTCAGACGAGGACACTAGCCCTACAACACGAAGTTGCGATTGAACACGCTCAAAGATGTACACTCGCAGCACGTGTTTAATGAAACGCTTGGCCTTGGTTGCCGCGCTCTCCCATTCATAGTACCATCGAGCGCCAGGATTGAGCTGAAATAGGGTACTTTTGTGTTGTGAGATCTGAATGCGAGTATATTTAAGTACAAGTATAGCTAAGAATGGATGTTTCGAGAAAGAGGTAATAATCACATACGTCGATAACAGAACCGTAAGCGACAGTGCCCTCGATCCACGTGCCCTTTGGTGTTTGCTCGGTCTGGATAGAGCTCATCACATCGTCGTAATCGATGAGGTCATTAACAGCCAGAAGGTGATCCTGCGCTTCTTCGAAGTGCGCAAACACGAGCAGACTAGAAATTTTGCTGGGCACAATTGTATCCACCTTGGTTTGGTGCTGAGCGTCTAGGCGGTCAAAGTCTTCCACCTCGACGCGCACACTAAGCGAAGAGCCACAGTAGCTGCGGTTAAAGTGCTCAGGGCAGCAATGTGGGAAACAGCGCAGGATCTGTGTACAAGACAACGTTCGCAGTTAGTATCAAAATGCGAAAAGCGTGAGATTTGGCTGCGTTTTAAAGAATTTGTGGCTGCCATATACCTTTGTCTTCTTAGTGCGATTAGTTCTACGGCACAATATACATCGAAAAATTATATTTGAAAGAACCATAATATGCTTTTGATAAGAGAATGAATCACATACATACCGTTTGTACTCGGTCATAAATAATGTCGAGTGGCGGCAGCCGTGCTGCTCGAAGTAACAAACGACGGTGCTCATTGTGGTGAAAACAGCGACGAGGAGAAGAAGTGTTCTCGCTGAAAGTGCACGAGGAAATGCAACAATTGAAGGTGATTGAAAGTCTTCTTATGTATAAAAGTAGTGGGATAGGTCTTTTCAAGTGTTACTTCATCCGTGACGATTGGCTATACGTAGCAATATATTAATCAGGCATGTCAATAAAGTTTACTCTAAGAGTTTGTCGCTCTTCCTTTCACCGAAAATATTGTAATCAATTTAGTCTTAAAGCGCCAGCTACAATAACAAAATTGTCCACATCAGTTAATTGTTAAGCACAATTCATTTTAAACATCCCACAACTAATATTCGTAAAGGTAAGCAGCTTGCAAATCCTACAACACTTGTATGCCGTGCAAGGGCCACGTTATCGCGTGTGTGGGGGAAGAAGGTCGCCATTTTACATAGCTAGGGCTTTCTTGTAAGACATCCTGAGCCTTGCCACGCTCATGCAATGTTGAATACGGTAAACACCGGTTGCTTGCACCTTCCGTTAAGGTGCAGGATATGTGTTAAACTACACCGCTGAATGCATGTTGAACAGGCGGATGGCGTCACAGTATTTACAAGTCTGCACAGTTAGTAATTACATATGCTAGCCGTTCATTGGTCTAGATAAAAATATTCACTTCGGTTTTTACTTTCAACTCAACAGGTTAACAGCCGCAACAAGCCTTCCTTCTCAAGCGACGTTCTCGCCCAATATGAACAAGCGCACCGAAATCCTCCTTGGAAGTGGTAACTATTACCACTGGGAGTTTAACATGAGGATGACCCTGGCGCGGAAGGGTCTCCTGGGACACATCATGGCGGTTAAGGAAGAGAAGGACGTCACGGAGGCGTGGCTTGTTAATGATGCCAAGGCGCTAGACATCATTGCTCAAGGCTTTAAGATCCAGCACCAGACCAAGATTTGGTCGGCTACGCGCTATGGAGGCGTGGGGAACCCTCCGCGATTTCTACAATCGCTCGACTCTTCACGATCGTGTTGTGATGACTCGTCGACTACATGAGTTTAAGATGGAAAGTGGAACAAGCATGGCAGAGCATCTGGACTCTTTTGACGAGCTAGTAATGGGACTACAGACTACGGTAGAGCAAATTGATGAGTCACGCCAGCTGGTGGTACTTCGCAGCAGTCTACCTTCGGAGAACGACTTGATTTCGACGATTGAGGAAAATTTAAGGGACATTTAATTGATAGAAGACAAGGAGAAGCTGCTCAAAGAGTCAGAGAATTTGCAGAGGAAAGAAGCTACAGAGAAAGCGTTTCGCGTGAATGGAAATGGAAATTCAAAGGTGGACGGGACAATGGGCGAAAGGGTGGTCCTCCACGCAATAACGGCGGATTCAAGGGCAAGTGCTTCAACTGTGACCAGTTTGGACACATGAAGCGGAACTGCTCGGCCGGTAAAAGATTCAACAGCGACGATACGGTGTTTGCTGTTGGTGAAGGGAAGTCATCAGGATGGCTAATTGACAGTGGAGCAACCTCCCACATGACACCACACAGGAAGGACTTGTTTGATTACAAGGGCCCAGAAGCTAGCATCGAAGTTACGATTGCAGACGGGAAGAAGTTGCTTGTCAAAGGAGTCGGCACGGTAAATTGACTGGTTTGAATGGAATGAGGATTCGCATGGTTGAAGTTCTGCGCATTCCCGGACTCGACATAAGGTTGCTGTCAGTTGGCAAGCTGGCAGAGCGTGGCATGAGTGTGGAATTTTCGCGTTCGTCATGCGTCATCTAGATCAAGAATAAAGCAATTGCGTCGGGTACAAAAGTTCGAAAATCGTATTTTCTTGACTGTGGGCAAGAAGAAAAATGTCTCGTTGAATATACCGGGGCTGACAATTAGTGGGAACCTTGACATGGACGCATGGGTCACCCCAGCAAGGTTGCGCCGATCAGGATACAGCGATTTCCTAATGGTATCCCAATTATCAAGCAAATTGTGAAAATATTGTGTGCCGGGTGTTTGAAGGGCAAGTAGACGGTCACGGTGTTTCCGTCTCGTTCAATGACAAAGCCGACACGTGCGTTGGAGCGTGTTCACACAGATGTCATGGGGTCAATGAAAACTATCTCAAAGGATCGTGCCAAATACATTCTCACGTTTGTGGGCGATTTTTCACGTTATGTCGCGATTTTCCGATCAAGAGCAAGAGTGAAGTGGCCGGCAAGTTCAAGGAGTTTCTGACGTTATACGAAAATCAGTGGGGTGCAAGACTAAGATGTTTGCGATCCGACAACGGAACCGAGTTCGTTAACAAGAAAATGTCTGGAATATTTCAAGAGAACGGCATTGTACACCAGCGCTCCGTCCCATACAGCCCGCAGCCGAACGTAGTGGCAAAGTGTATGAGCTGGACAATCATGGAGAAAGCCCGCAGCATGTTACACGACAAGAGCATTTCGACGGAATGGTGGGCGAAAGCAGTAAGTACAGCGGTTTATTTAATTAATCGCTCCAGCAATACGGTCCATCCTGACATCACGTCGTATGAGCTAGTTTAAAAAAAAAGCCTCGAATGGATCACCTGCACGTATTTGGTTTGCAAGGCTACGCTCATATTGACGATGTGAAACGGACCAAATTGGAAGCCAATATAAGTGTATGTTTCTTGGCTATGCAGAGAAGGCTATCGCGTGTTTGACTTGGAGAATGCCAAGATTGAAGTGACCCGCTCTGTAAAGTTGGATGAGCGTGAGGTGGGCGGCAAGAGCTAAAGCCGGAAACAATTGTGCAAGTAGTAAACGATGGTGATGAAATCAATGTTCAGCATCAAGTGGATCGACAGTCAGTTCCGGACAATTCCATGGAGGCTGTCGAAGAGACAGTCGAGGATATCGAATTGGATAATGTGGATCGTACACCAAGCGCCGTTGTACAGCGGCTAATGCCTTCTGAGAACCCTGCATAAAGCAGGTTTGAGCTAAAGGAGTATCATCAACCGTCCCAAGTGCAACAAGAAGATCGTTTGGTGTTTCGGCCTGAAGTGGAGCGAACAAGAATAAGACGTGAGCCGGTGCTAATGCTAAGAGACGTCTCCGTTGATCAAGAGTCGACAGAAGGCAGTAAGGTTCATCGACTCCGAAGCGTGCTGGGATTCACGAAGATGGACTAATTGCGGAAGCCTTTCTTGTCTACGCCGTGATTATTGACGATGATATGGAATCACAGACTACGTATGCTCACGCAATGGCAAGCGACGATGCAATAAAATGGCGTGAAGCAATGGATACTGAGCTTCTCTCTTAAGAAGAGGATAAAACGTGGACATTCAAGCCACAAGAAAAGATTGGACGCACAATTGGATCACGATGGATATTTGCCAAGAAGTGTGATCAGAATGGCGCTAACGTGCGAAACAAGGCACGACTGGTCGCGAAAGGTTTCAAGCAGAAGTATGGCGTTGACTTTTTCTAGACATGTTTCCCGGTTGCCAACATGAATTCGATCCAAATAATTCTCGCGGTATGTGCTGGATGTGGCTATCAGACGGAACAGCTGGACGTCGACACGGCTTTTTCCAATAGCGTGTTGACGGACAACGTTTTTATAGAAGTTCCGCTTGATGTCGACAATGCCAAGGATTCATATGTCAACTAAACAAGGATATTTGCGGACTGAAGCAAGCAGCGAGTGCCTGGAACAAGACAATACATCGTGTCTTCGTCAGGAATGGCTTTAAGAGTTGCGGAGCAGATCAATGTGTTTATGTCAAGAGCGCTAGAAAAAGGTTTTGCTTACGTTGAACTATATGTGGGTGATATGATTATCGCAGCAAGAAACATCAAATAATTAGATTAAGTAAAGGGAGTACTCAAGAATGCTTTGAAGATGACGGGGCTTGGTCAGGCGGAATTTATTTTGGATATCGAAATTGATCACGACAGGTCAGCTGAGATATTAATGATCAAACAGACTTGCTACATCGACGACGTGGTCAAGCGATTCGGTCAACAAGATGCCAAGAGCATTGATAACCCATGCGTATCAGGATAAAAGTTGTCGTCAAAGTAGTCACCAACAACTGAAGAGGGACGGTCGACAATGCAATTACAGTCCTATCGCTCTTTGGTTAGATGCTTGCTGTACTCAACGACATGTACTCGTCCGGATATTGCTTACGTGGTGACATAGCTATCACGTTTTCTGGAGAACCCGAGACTCTAACATTGAAGCGCAGCAAGACTACGCGTCAAATTGGTATCGTCTACCGAGGAAGTGGAAGCGTTGCGGTTAGAGCATACTCGGATGTAGATTCGAGCAGCAACACGGATGACAGATGCTCGGTCTCGGGAAGTATGCTCATGATTGCGAGCGCACCAGTGGTATTTAAGTGTACCAGTGGACAGTTGCGCTGAGCTCAGCGGAAGCTGAGTATATGGCTCTCAGTTTATGCAAAGAAGAAGTCCTTTGGACACGGGCAATGCTGAAGGACATGGGTCACGAGCAAGTTGAAGGAAGACAGGTCTGGGGATACAATCAAGGTGCTATTCATTGGCCAATAACGCCGTATACCATGCTAGGACGAAGCATGTGGACATCAAGCCCCATTTTATTCGTAAAAACGTCCAAGAAGGGCTGTTAAAGATCGATTGTATCGACACGAAGAGTCAACTTACAGATATGTTTACGAAGGTGCTTGAAACCAAGAAGCTGAAGTATCTGCGCGAAGCCTCCGGTATCAAGACCAAGTCAGCAACAAAGGACAAACAGCATTAGCGGTGAGTGGGAGTGTTAACAGTACACCGCTGAATGCATGTTAAACAGGCGGATGGCGTCACAGTATTTACAAGTACGTCACAGTTTGGAATTACATATGGTAGCCGTTCATTGGTCTAGACAAATATATATCCACTTCGATTTCTTCTTTCTACTCAACAATAAATCGATCTGAGTTGCAAATCATCGTCCGACTTTATTTTGAAATCATGTTTGCCTCATTTATCTCTAGAGTGTAGACGAATCCTGTGGAGTGAATGCCCTGCGATTACTATATAGCATTGTAATCTCCACTGATATGCATGCGCGGTGGCTTTAAAACCCTTTCCTTCTTTTGTGGTCACTCCTCGAAGTATCCGCAAGACGATACTTAAGCTGTGTCACACGACATAGTGGTAAGCCACACTTTGGGTCCGCATTCGGAAGACATGCAGCTCACGGACGACATTATCTTTTTTTCCGGGCTAGGTCGAGTGCAAAAGGCCTTGCCAACAATTTCATCTAAGTGGCCTGCCAACGGCTTCAATTCACGTACATGTGTGTTACCACCAGTTTCCCGTCAATAAGCTACCTGCAGCTTTTTTAAATTGATTAAAATGCGGAAGCAGAGCTTGACAATAATATTAATATGACTTTTTCTAATGCCAGTTGCTAGCAATTTATTGGGGTTGACCCTTTTTATCACAGATCGGCGGTGGACCATGTCTCAATATTTTAACTTAAACCATCACTCTAGAATGGGACATATATGCGCCTTCCACAACTATGTCGTTTTTAGCTCGACTTTTTGACGCCCGCTAACGATTCCAACGTCACACGAAAGACAATAAGCTGTATCCTACCGATGTCAAACAAATCTCTGTGCTGCATTTGTCCAATCAAATACTTCTTCGTGGCATCCTGCTCATGCCTACGCCGCTCTCCGTTGCATATGCATAAGATTGCCTGTACCTCATCACTGAGATTAAGTAGTCGCGTTGCTCGTAACTGCATCTTGTGCCGTATGATGCGACCATCAATGCGTGGGACAAGCGACATACAACATTAGCTCTGCAGAGTAGTTAAGCTGCCACGGCGGAGGAGGCGGTTGGGACAAGCAATGTTGTTTTCATTACACTTACAGCCATGAAGCTATCACATGTATCACGGCCCTTACCGCAATTTTCATTCCAGCCGCGTGAAGTCTGTGCGTGAAAATTTTTTTGGTCCTTCGAAGACTTTCACTATAACGCGATCAAAAGGTTCTTACAATTGCTGTAGAATTTGGCGAATATGGCTTGAGCTAACAGAGTAATAATGGTGCGTAGAAAAATTTAGCCATTACTAGTGCTTTATGTGTTTATCATTAAGTTGCTGCTCGATTGCAGTGCAATATTATTGCACGCTTAGCTCATCTCAAAACCAGCAAATGGTAGGCACACGGACACAATAACTACAGCCGTCAGCGCTTGTATGATCGACAAATTAATTGTTACGGGGATCGCGTGACGCTCGCATATACATATAACCGACTCATTACTGGGCGTGACAACATCAACTATGTAGCAAAGTAGTCCTTAAAAAATCTGATAAATGGAGTGTCACTCATAATGAATTAAGAGCCCTGCGGAGCCGACTCAGCAAGTTTTACCTCATAAATAAATTCTTTATTAGCAAAGACTCAATAAATTTACACCGCGTTTTAAATAAAGCAAGCTTCGGGCTAAAACATTAAGCTAGCATTTGCAAGACCCAGTTCGGAGCTCATAGCATTTTCATTATGCTTGACGAATCCGGTCATAGACAGCTACTATGTCGTACATTAAATTCCACGCCTTCACTGATGCGTGTTTTTGTTCAAATGACATCAATTGTAAATTTATAGTTTGATCAGTGGGATCTGACAGCAAAGCACCTTCTTCAACGAGAAGTCTCAACCGAAGATATCCTATGCTTCTCCAAGTATGTCGAATATCGTGGCTTTTTTCCACGTCAGTTTTCAGAGTATATCGAAGTGCTTGATACACTATGCTGCTAGTTACTGACCACGAGTACATTTCTACAGCAATAGTGGTGGGCGAAAGTAATTTCCCACAATAGTCGCCAAAATGGTGCCCACCGAGCGCAATTAGGCTAGATATACTAGACGAAAAGTTGCCAAATATTCTTGATCGGTCGTCCAGTTTCAATATTAAACCGGACTGGCTACCACCTGTCGCCATCAGCTTATCACTGTTGATACTGCAGACGTTCCACTCGGACAAAATCTTTAACGACAGATCGTCTTTTGAGCAAACCTTCATTCGAGCGAGCTCACTTATGAAAGTGAGCTCGCTCGAGATTTCCTACCGAGACATCACTCGCTCCTGAGCCTCTCATTGGTGTGATAGAAGATTTGTGTCCATTGAAAGCCCATAATCCATCAATTGCGGAAATTTGCGTTTCTTTTCGTTCAAGATACATGTGCTGCAATAAATATTGCGCTCGAAGTTGTGCCACAAAGTCTTGTATTCCATACTTTGTGTTGGACGAGAAAAGATCCAAAAGCTCACGTCGCAGCAGCTTGAAATGGTCGTTTTGGGACACGAGCATCATAGTCTCTTCGCAAAGAAAAGACACTGTATTAAATGGTTTCTTACCGTCGACCAAGTAGCGAATAATTAGGTTGCATATTGTAGCAACAGCCTCCGCGTATCCAGTGCGCACCTTGTTCTGGTCAAGGAGCCCTCCGATAAAAGATCGAAGAATTGAGCGATAGATTTTTGAATTGTCGTTGTCAACTCGTGCACATCTCACCCAACTGTGTGAGCGATCCCTTCTCGGTGTCGCATTTTCTTTGAAGTTGGTGCGCGTTGTCGCTCAATCGGTCGAGTGAATCGAGAAAAGTCCACGACAGTGGTGAGTCGAAATGATGTTCTGCGGCATTGTCTTTTTCAGTTTCGTAGCTTGTCAAGACGTGATAAATTGCAATTTGACTTTCAAAAGTCTCACGAAGGTACCGCAAATACATTCTGTACGGCGTCCAAATGATTAACAAGTGAAAAAGAATAGCGAGCTGCTTTTACATAATGTTCGGATGCCGGCATTCTCACAGCTCACTTTCTTGCCAATTCACCTCCATAGTCATTTTGCTAAATTGTCAATGATTCACACTTCAACGCTGTGACATACGTGGCTTAATGGACGTATTGCTTTCATAGCGCATGCTTCACAATGAGCAATAAGATACGACGCACTCTTTTGGCTGTGAGGCTTAAGAAAGCCTTTTTTTTGCTAGACATCTACCTGCTCGAAGGGTGAATACTTTTGTCCTTTTGTCATCGTTCTGAAGGGTAAACAAGTCATTGAGAACTTGCTAGGTGATTCAAGAGGGGCCTGCTGCAGTTTTGTAGTAAATCGCGACTTGTCATTGTGACATATTTACTGCATAAAGCCACCGAGGAAAGCGGGTTGCTTCGACGACAACACAATGTTTAGATGTCAAAAATCCAGAGCTTGCAAATTAATCGAAGCACGTCTTTTGGTTAATTGGTTCACATTTGCAACAGAGTTGATCAGTGCTAATTAGCATCAAATAGACTACTTTGTAGTATACGCGCAAGGCCTTAAGCGTCTCTTTGAGCGAGCACGTTTTGAGATAGTCAGGCGTGCTATCCCCGAGATTCCAGTGGATTTTAAGCAGCATATACAATTTAGCATTAGATTTAGGAAGGCAATGACATGACAAGTTTAAATTTAATCTTTTTATATATTTAAACCTTTTTTAAGCAATACCCCCTCCCTCTCTGTGTAATATATAAATAATAATAATAAATTTTCGGAAAAGGTTGGGGTGACGCCCTCCTTCCAAGCGCGGGGGCTTAATGCTCGCGCGCTTCGGGCAGGTGCTCTCGGGCATCTGCAGGTCTCTAACGAGTCTCACCCTCGACGCGACGGTCTCCAGCACCAGGCCAAACCCCCTTCCACGCCCTTAATCGCGCCAACCGCATCCGGATTGGCTCCTTTAATGTGAATTCTCTAGGTTCGAAGCGCAAGAAGCACGTAACACTCCCCGAAGATCTCCGGCGCTACCGCGTCGATATCCTTGGCCTCCGAGAAACCAAGATCTACGATAGAGGTGAGCACCGCATTGATGACTTCCTTCTAATCTTAAAAAAAAAACGAAGCCAAGACCGAAGTCACCGAAATTCGCCGCCACTGCAACCCGTCGGGCGCCACTCGACACGCCCGATCCCGAGAAGAAACCTGGCACCACACTAAGAAGCTCGGAACACTCCTCGGCGATATTAAAGATCTATCCGGATGCAAGTCCCAGGCCACCCTCGCGCTCCACCGCCTCTGGTCCGTCTGGCTCCGCCCCACGTTCATCTCACCCAAGACACGCATTCGATTGTACAACACCTACGTTCTACCGATTCTGCTGTACAACTGGGCTCTTACCAAGTCAGAGCTCCACGGCCTCGAGAGTTTCCATCGCCGCCAGCTTCGCTACGCTCTTGGCTATCGCTACCCCCGACCCATTTCGAATGCAAGACTCTACGACCTCTGTGATGAGCGGCCGCTGAGACTACGACTGACACAAGCTCGCTGGCGCCTGTTTGGCCATGTACTTCGCCGCTATCCCGACATTCCAGCTAACCTCCAGATGCGTGCCTACTTCTTCTCCACCGCAGCAAAATGGCGCGGACGTCCCCGCACCACGCTCCCCTCGACACTCGACCACAATCTTGTTTCCCGTGGCTCCGGCTTTCGACTCCGGACAGCACAAGACCTCGAAGTGGTACGTACCCTTGCACAAGACCGAAAGAAATGGAAGACCCATACGACCTCGGTGCTGGATGCACTGCCCGCCGAACGAGACTCGACGTATGCGGACACCACTCTATGCCGTGGACTAGCCAGACTGAGCCTAGCACGTGCATACCTTGGCAACGCGATAACGTAATACATTACATTACATAATAATAATAAAATGTCATAAGTGTCATTCTATAATTTCTATACATATCAACACTACAATCATCACCATCAACACCATTTCCCTAAAGAGATGAAGTATCATTCCAAGTGTCATTATGACAAGAACAAATGTTATTATACACGAATCAACAAATAATGACGCCACAGACAATGCAACACACGCGATTGAAATACATAATCTTAAGCTAAAAATATATCGTGAAAGTATTTGTTTGTAGGATAATATTAACCAGTTCACATAAATTAACATACGATATGATCCATTCTTTTCGGAAAAGGTTGGGGTGACGCCCTCCTTCCAAGCGCGGGGGCTAAATGCTCGCGCGCTTCGGGCAGGTGCTCTCGGGCATCTGCAGGTCTCTAACGAGTCTCACCCTCGACGCGACGGTCTCCAGCACCAGGGCGCCACCTGGGCTCTTACCAAGTCAGAAGTACACAAAATAATGGAAGACCCTCACGGCCTCGGTGCTGGCTGCACTGCCCGCCGAACGAGACTCGACGTATGCGGACACCACTCTATGCCGTGGACTAGCCATAGAGCCTAGCATGTGCATAACTTGGCAACGCGATAACGTAATACAATACAATACAAATATGATCCATTCAATTCCTGAAGATTCTATTGTTACGACTCATTCTGGTAAGAAATGGGAAGTAAAAGACTACGAGAAGATTCAAAATATAACTAAAAGCAAATTATTTCCATTTATTCGAATTTCTTGTCATAACAGAACTTATTGGTATAACAAATCATATCAAGAAGTAATGACATTTATGATGGAGCACCATAAAATTGTAAATGAGTATTGCGATAGCAATGGTCTTGATTATGATGCTATGGACGAGCGATATGGCCCAGCCGTAACCAGCGATAAGTGCAAAGATCCTTGGGCGTATTCGAAAATGATTGAAAAGATTTATGGCGCTTCAGTACAAGATTTCACAGGAAAATATCCTATTGAGGTAAGACATGAATAAACATAATTTTTTTTTTGTTCTGATCTAGAATATTTAGTACTATATATACCGCATACCCCATATACCTGCCACACACTAAAGAAATGTCTGTTATTTTAGAGTTCGGAAAATACAAAGGAAAGGCTCTCGAGGAAGTGTATGATCAAGATCGTTCATACTGTCATTGGTTATAGAACCAACAATCCGAAGAATCGGATATCAAACGATTTTTACAAGGCAAGTTGAAGATGGAGATACGTCATATATCATGAAATGGGGTCGACTTTAAAATAAAAGTCTCAAGTGGATATTTGACCATAAAAAGCAATATTTCAATTGGATGTGTAAGAATGAATATATCAAGAAAAAATGTCCATCATTGAAAGAAAACTTGAACGAATTCAAGACACGAAATTAAAAATAGAATGTTTTTTTTTCTTCTCTTTAACTGTTACCTGTCAGCTGCTTGTCGAGGTTCAGGTTATTAGTTCATACAGGTGATCAGAACCAACGGGCTTTTGGAAATCGATACATTGTTAAAGAATTAGCGAGCGATAGGAGGCAAATCGCTACCATCACGACACTATCGGTTTAGAAAGGCTATCAGAGAAAAGTTTAATTCTGCAGCACATCGTTTCACGAACTCCAGGTTGCAACATACGCAACGTACAACGGCACTTGGGTTCGAGGATCGGCTGGAGCAAGTCGGAATTTATCACTGGTCTCATTGTCTGGCACCAGCGCAATATATCTGGCACCCGCTGGAAACAGCTTCACATACTTGTCAAGTGTCCCCAAGTTAATTTTGTGATTGTCGGACTTCGTTATTTGGATCAAGCCAACTACGTTATGTTCCCCACCCATGTTCAGCTTGGCAACACTGTCGATAGTCTCCAAACAACGCGTGCAGGGATACCAATAGTCAACATCAGCAAGTTTTTGCTGCATGATTGAGTCGCATTCCGCTGCATCAGTGCCTGCGTAGAGATACGAGTTGGCTTCGAATTTCAACGCAGCATATGTATGCTGGTTCTTTTTTATTCGGTCGTACGTCCTTACCTGCAACTCGAGCTTCTGTCCGTCCCTTGCCATTGCATGCACGTAATTCTCGAATGCAATTTCCATCAACCCATCGTCACCAAGCATTCGACCTTTTGACCACAACTCCTCGCAGTAAGATGGCGCCACGATTTTGCCAAGTTGCCTCAACGCATACTCGGAGGTGATCACACAAAACCACTCCCCACAATCCAAATACTTTATCAAATTGCTTGTCTTGTCGTGCAATCGGATTTTCGTCATACGTAAGCGATCAACTTGACGCACCGACGCGAGCCCGTACTGAGTATTGAGCACTTCTGCAGGATACTTACGGACGACAGCAATTGCTTGGTTGATTGCGAGCCTGGTAGCATTCGTCCCCGACAAGAAATCGCGCAAGTTTCCACCCGAGAAGTAGTATCTCTCCTTGATATCGTGTTCGGTCCAACTCATGCGCGCGCCAATCTTGTTCAGATCCGATTTCGACCAAAAGGGAACGAGACATTGTCTGAGTACTGGAAGGTCGTCGTCCTTCATTGGGTACAGGACAGACGTGGCAAGCAAATTGAACGATGCTAGCGCTGCAAAGTTGTCGGCAACGTCCTTGTGCATGAGACCGTCCAGACACAATTCAAAATCTTGACCACGCAGTTCATCAAGATCACTCAAGCTCGCCTTGTTACTTCGCCAATATTGCTCGCTCTTCCCATCCAGATACAGCATGGAGAATCCTTCCATTTTCAGCTTTCGAAACAAGACAACGCGTTTCTGTTGACGCAACGCCATGTAGAACGCGAACAACACGACCAGCATGCTCTTCCCAACACCAGGTGTCCCCACAAACACAGTGCTGAGATTCTTTTCCATATGATCGTTGAATATCTTGATGATGTCCTGCGTTTCCTTCCGAACATAGAACCACGCGGGAAAATCCGGCTCGACGTAGCGAATGTCGAGTGCGATGCCATCAATTTGCCACCTGTCGATTTCCAAGGTGGCTGCAATTGAATTCATTCTCTCGACCTCGAAGACAGTCAATGATCTGGCCTTCTTGCGTGCACGTCTCTCATCCCATTGCTCCTGATCAACTTCCGGAACCACCACCAGCACGTGAATTTCGCCTTCGTTTGGCTCAAATCTTTCTCCAAAGTTCGTCGGGTTCTTGATCCACAACAACGGATTCATGTGCGTGAAGCCTTTCGGATGTCCATGTTCGTCAAGCGTCACAGCTTCCGCGCCATCTCTATTCAACCACGTGTTGTCGCCGTTTCTGGCGAGGAACAGCTGCAGCTCATCTGCATCACACGCGATCTGGTTCGGTTTCTCTTTTTTAATGACATTCTTCATGTCATCCACAGACTCGCTCGCATCGATCGTCACGGAGAACGCGTTTCCCTTCACACCGACGAGCGCGCAGAACAGCTTCACCATGATTTCAATTGCTTTCTGCGAGTGAGGGACGTTCTCACTATTCGTATTTCAGAATCAAACGGTGCAATCCAACGTTGGGTGATTGAACAACAGATACAAAGTATATTTAATTATATAGACACAAAAAGCATGGATATTACGAATCTCTCCGATACCGATGATACTACTTATGTTGATGGTGTCGAGCTACATGAACCGGTAGATACCGAAATAATGAGGGATGTATATGAGTACCCAAAAATAGAAAAGCATTCAGCATCTAAAATAATAAAGCTGTGTATAGAAATTGATTCAATTATCAAGAATTGTCAGAATATAAACGAAAAGCACACTAAGAAAAACACGTATTTTGTCGTTTCCGTCATTATATTTTAACACAACTTCATCAACTTTACCGTTTCGAATGTTCTCAATGATTGCTTTACGCAACATACGGTTATGTCCAGTATCAATGCACCATTAATTGTATCTGGCATTCAGTATTGTTGATGGATTTTCGAGATCTTTGCTAACAAATCCATCCTTGGGTAAAGCTTCTCTATCTTCTGTAAATATCTCGTCATCAAAGCATTTTGATATGGATGTTTCAACCTTTCTTTGAGCTAATTCAGATCGAAGATACTCCAATTCTTTCATTATTGCATCGATTCTATGATAATCTTTTGGAGCAACTTGATCAACTCCAGTATCTATTCATGATTACTACATTAACGAAGCAAAACTTCTGTATTCAAGTCTTAAAATTTACTAACAAGTCGGAACGATTGTGTTGCCTACTATATAAACACAATAAGGACCATAACCCGCAAAACGAATTATACGTCCCTTGAAACTGTTTATTATTATATTTTATATCACCCAGGATTCTTGGAAGCTCCAAACCCATCGAATCAAAGTATTTATTGTTGCACGCACAAACCAATGGCCTGCATCTATAATCGAAGTAATATAATAGAGCTTTCATTCCCTAGGAGGCCTCGGAATTTTCCAAAATCTATTATCCCATCAACATGAACATTCAGTTGATTTGCGAGCTCTTGTAGTTCATTAGCCGTCAATTCACCCAATTTACTTAAATTAAAAATCATTATGTAATGCTTATATATAGCTAATCAATAATGAGTGATAGCACCCAATTAGCAGATTCGATTTTATTCGATTCAACAACTAATCCGGATCCAGTTGTCAGTGTCAGCAAAGACAAGCGTGTTGTAAATGTCGTTGATGGCAACAACGGTTCGTATTAGTCAATGCCATTTCACAACCTGATGGCTCGACTGGCTATGGAAGTCTTCGAGATGCATATATAGTCGTTCCTTTTGTAGTAACTACTAAAAATACGTCTACCTCTGCTCTTAATGATACTCTTAATCGTTTTGCGGCAGGATCAAAGGCTGGTGTATATAACATTTTCGATACATTAGCGGTTAAAATTAACGGTAAAAGTGTCATTACGAGCAATGACTATAAAAATTATTGGAACAATTTACGTGCTCAAACTGAATGGTGTGATGATGATTTATTAAAGAACGGTGCTGACTGCTATCTTGCTCCAGATGATGTAGTTAGTCCGAATTTTCCACGAAGTAGTAGCAATCCTAATGCTTCAACACAAGGAGATGGTTTTGTACATAATTCTGTTAATGCTGCCACGACTGTAGCTACTGATTTAATTCCAGAAATAACTCCAGCTCTTTATAAAAGATTATTTAGCGTCTAATTTGGAATCCACAATGAATTAGTACCTCTGATGCCTCTGGAGCAACGATCACAGCAACAAACCCTCTTGGTTGGCCGACAACGCGAAGTGGCGCATTTCTTTCTAAAATTGAACAACAAGGTACTGGTGGATACGTAGCTGGCGTTACTACCGCTGGAGGTGTTGCTGGTACGCGGTACCATCTATTAAAGCTTCGTTTAGTTGACCTCTATCCCATCTTCAAAGAATTGGATCTTGTTGCGAACCCTCATATCGAATTAACGATGACGTTCAATACCGGCTTTGTTGATATCACAACTGCAACTGGTGATTTAATGAGCTTATCCTCTCTCTCCCTAAACGGTTGCTCTACGGTTCCAGTAGTGGTATCAAGTGCAGCTACTGGTAATCCAAATGTAGGAAAGCTGATAACAGGTGCGGCTGGCTCACTTCGAGTGGCTTTCGGCGTTATGTCTAACAACATTACACAGATCTCTACTTCTGGTCAAATCTTCCCATTTACAATGACTCTTCTATATAAATCTTTCTACGATATCGCTAATCAAAGTCAAATTGTTGCTATACCTTTTTTAAAAAATAATTACCTCGATTGCTACGCACAGTATTTCAAATCAAAAGCAGGCACTGATCAACAAAACTCTCAGCAAAACGCTCCGTTTAGCTTTCAATCATCTTCAAGCTCAAAGAATATCAGATACATTGCTCTGATTCCATTCAGTGAAACAAGCAGTGGTCATTTCGTCAGGACAACGAATATTAAACAATTCCAATCCCCATTTGACAGTGCTCCGTGGACTTGTCAGCCAGGAGCAAGCATTCGCAATTTCAGAGTAATGGTTGGTACTGAAAATGTATTCAACAAAACACATTATTACTCATTTGAATCGTTCCAAGACGAAGTCAAGAAGCTCGGAGCTATTAATGGAGCTCTACCGCATGAGATTAGCAATGGATTATTTGATTCCTACAAATGGGATGTTGGTCAGCGTGTTCTAAATGCAGACTGCTCTCGATTAAAGAATCCAGGTGTGCCTCAATCTATCCTTGTCTCTGGTTCCAATTCTTGCAGTCAAGGAACAAATTGTCTAATTCTCGTCGTTTACGGTCGTTATGTCTATTGATCGTTTAACCGGTGAAGTGGCTAAATATGAGTAGATTGGAATCCGTCAGCCTGCAAAAAAGAAGTTTTTGTCTTGAAAAATCTATTGAGCTTCATATAATTATGTTTCAGCTTCATTGAATTATGTTTCAGCTCCATCTCCAATTGCTTCACACGATTAAGCATTTTTTTCATACAGAATTTGATGGCTGTACTTTTACTATAATCAGTGTTCATCTGCTATCCTTGAATGTCGTTTTCTTCCAATTTTATCAGATTTCCATTTGGTGTCATTGGGAGTAATTTTATGTATCTAGCGACATCCAATTCTTGACTAGTGAAAGCAATCTTCAAAATTGTTTCATCTGACCCTTTGTATTTGTATTCATAAACATTTACATCATAAAATTTATCGCAATAATCAGTGTCTAATTGGTCGATAATGTCCTTACATCCACGATCCGATGTACCATAATTCGACGAACATTGAATAGGACCACCGAACATAGCAGCTACTGACACCGTAACGGGGCCCAATTGACTTGTAGTGTATGCTGTAGATGTCCCAGTAGAATATAAAGATCCCCCAGCATTAAAGTATTAAAAACAGTTCCACTAACATGCAAAGTAGTACTTGGTGATGTTGTTTCAACTCCTATCTTAGTTGCGTTATTGACTCCGAATCGCACGTCATTGTTAGTCAAATTGCCCATCCAAGTAGCATTTGTACTTGGTGCGTTTGTTCCAGAAGTAATTTCAATGCAAAAATCTATCGGAGACACATTGTTTGATTGTAAATCTAATACTTTCTGATATGAACCATCAACATAGTTTGCGGAACCAAAGCAAGTAATATCAGCGTTGGCTGTTGCATTGACTGCGAGAGCTCCGGTAAAAGAACGCGTAAACATTCAGATACATTATTGGTCGCTGACTGAGTCAAAAACACGAGATCACCAGCAGCAGCTGCTGTTCGTTGACAAAAAATTACTCCGTGAGGCATACTATCGCTAAGAGCATTTCCGAAGGCGATGGCTGACGAATTGTGCTGCCCGATAGAATTGACAGTACTTGAAATATTTAGTTCAAATGCAGAAGCATTAGTAGTCTCAGTCATAGTTGTAGCATCAGAGCTCGTTAAATTTATTTTTGCAATATTCGTGATGCTTCAGTTTGAATCCAACACTAAAGCTTTACTTGTAGCTGCTGTCCTAGGAGTCGCTCCAGATAAGTAGTTAAATTCTGTAGCTGACACTGTAATCAATGTTTTACCATGTTTAATCCTACCGTAGAAGCGTTATGGTTTAAAATATCAATTTTACCAGAAGTATCGCACTGCAATCTTCGAGTATTATTCGTACTTAAAAAGAAACTATGACTTGTCAAAGAACCAATATCCTGAGCACCCTTACTTGTCTGAATCGTTAATCGAAAGGTACTCGATGAGGTTGTATTATTCATTGATTAGAAGTAATTCCATTTGTTATCGTAAGCGAACTCGGTGACGCTACATCTCCAGTCGATTTAATATTTGGCTGCGATGCAGTGCTCAATGTTCCAGTTAATGTTGTAGCACTTAGCGATGAAATTCCAGATACTGCTCTTGACGAACTTATTGTCATTCTAGTATTACTTGTTTGAAAGACTAAGAAATTGTTTGCTGTAGATGTTCCAAAGTAAGCATCCTCATTGCTAAAATGGAACAAGACACAAGGTGATGTTTCATTCGTGATATTAGATGATTGCCCATTTGTTGTTCTACTTGAAGTAATTGTCCCGCTACTTGTTAAATTAAACAACGTTTCAAGAGATGAGATATTAAGCTGAGCAGCGGTTTGAAGCGTTCCAGTAATTGCTGCAGCTGTAAGAGTCGCTAAAGTTCCAATCGATGTAATATTTGGTTGTGCTGCTGTTAATATTGTTCCAGCTGAAGTAGTAGCTGATAAAGTAAAAACGTATTCAGAGCAGAAACATTACCATTGTTTAAAACTGACATCAAAGGAACGCTATTGTTTACAGCAAACGTTAGTGGATAATCTGTCAATATTTGGAGACAACATTGCGTTCCATCAAACCATTGTTGATAGATAACTGTACCATCAGTAATCTGATAGAGTGCATTGTTTACAGCCGTAGATCCGATAATATCTAATAGTTTAGCAGGAGCCGTATTATTAATGCCTACCAATCCAGTGGATCCTATCGTTATTTTTCTATTTCCATTTGTTCTCGAAAGAAATTTATTCGCTGTTGTACTACCAAATGTCTGATCTCCAGATACAGAATCAAAAGATAATGAGCATGTGCTGCTCGATAGGGAATTATTACAAGTCAATGAAGTAGGTGCACTGATATTCAGTGTTGATGAAGTTGTTCCTAACGACGTTATGTTAGGCTGTGCAGCTGTTTGAAGAGTTCCTGTTTATTGCACTGCTGAAAGATTATTAATGTTAGTGGTGTCCTTATTGAATCAACAGCAACCAATTTCCCAGTGGAAGCTGTTCCTAGTGTTATACCCGACAGCACACTCAAATCAATCATTGTTCCATTTTGATAGATATTTTCGGCAATGAACAAATTCGAAGTGTAATTCACCCCATTTCTTCTGTTATATCAAGAATCGCCAATACTGATACTCAAATAATTTAATGGTCTAATACAGTCTGATGGATTGTGAAAGGATGGAGCATAATTAGGCGGTAGAATGAGCAAACGTAGATCGCCGGATTTCTATGATACATTTTTTGTAAAACGATCCTTTATATAATCCAACTAATAGATTTGCCATACAAGATTAGTAATCGGAGATTACTAAGCAGCACCTCTGGCGCGATATGACTTCAATTCCTGATTTTGGTGGGATGCTCCTAAAGGCGTTTAAGAAGATTTGTTTGGAGTAGATGAAAAGCTTGGCATCACCAAGCTTTTTCGAAACGTCTTATGATCCTGATGCTCCTCCAATAAGAAGCTACAGAAAGATCTATTTAGTCATCTCTCTACTCGAGGAAGACTTGAAGGACTCCGACAATCTTTATAGCTCATAGTTCTTTTGCTACAGACAAGATGATTAGATTAAATTCTGAATACATTGTCATTCTATAAGCAAATTCAAAACGCCATCTACAGCTAATTTTAAAAGATTTTAATCTACCTGGAGTAAGTGAATATGATATCTGCAGGTATTAAAACAAGCAACATCTGAAAAGGGACAGATGTTGTTTATTGACTCTGTGAAGCATCAAATTCGGAAGAATTTCAAAAGTGAAATTTTTACTTAATATACCGGTGCGGAAACAAATCTTGATTTGTTTTTGTACCAAAAAACGAATCTTCGAGGTGATATCTCTCGTGGTATATAGAGCAGGCTGTCTACACGACATACTATATATGACGAGCATTATCATTTTTAACCGAAATAGCATTGTTTCCAATGGCTTAAACAATACATTTAGATTTAACTTTACTGGATCAAGCCTAGAATTTGAAAATCAAGAAATTGCTCTGTCCAGCCTGCAGATTTACAACTCTCAATTCAACATTAATGCAAGTTTATACAGCAACAACACGTCAGCGTTTCAGTTCCAACAGCGGCGACTTATCAATCTGTTTCGATCACGCTTCCGAATGGGTACTATTCGTATGCAGATATGTCAAGCTACATCGAGTCTCAATTAGTTAGTATCGGCGCATATTTGATTGATTCTCAAGGTAATAACGTTGTGTATATCGCTTTGAGAGAAAACGCAACATACTATACATGCGAAATTACTTGCATAGCAACACCAACTTCTGTTTCTAGTGAATATTCACGTCCATCGACTGGTTTGTACTCATTAACCGGAACTGGATTACCAACCGCTACTATTACTACTCGAGTCACTGTTTCAAACAACGGATTTTCAAATGTGATTGAATTCAGTCCAGCAACGTACCCATCAAGTATTTAAACAACAAATCAAGTATTTTTGAGCAAAATCTCTTCACAAGTTAGATCCGTCAGCAGTTATTTAACCCGTTGTAATTTAATTTAAAACCGGGTTAGCACACCACCTGATATTCTGACTTCGTTCAGTCCTCAAGGGACATCAATTGGTCAGTTGATGTCAATTTAGCCACCTGAATATCAGTGGCTCTCGATAACGATGGAGCATACAGCAATATTACTCTGAGCATCGTCGATCAAGACTTTATTAATGTTAAATTTGAAGACTCCAATTCATTAATGATGTTATTAGGTTGTGATAGAAAATAATAATTGTAGTATTGTATAGACTCGATAATGTTCCAAGTTTTAAAATCCGTCCGCGATCGAATAAATAAAGTGAAGCAGCTCGCTGAAGCAAAAGTGAGGAGCTTCGATTAGCACGCATTACGAATGATCGATACAAACTAACGCAATGGGCTACTGATCTAGATCAAACTATAGATACTTCGACACTTCAACAGTTGCTAAGGAAAGTAACTCTAGCAATGACGTCAGCTGGTGTACAAGCAGCTCCATCAATGACAACAATGGGGATGCAAGCAGCTCCAACAATGACAACGATGGGAATACAAGCAACACCATCTATGACAACAATGGACAGTCAATACGATTTAAAGGACATTGAAGATGAAGAAGATTCGTTGAATTTTGACTTTGAGACTCAAGTTGAGGCTAATGATTTCAATTTCCAAAAAAATGCACCAGAAAAAATAATTGATCAATGCACCATTGACCCACCTATTATCAAAAGAAAAGTTAATCTGATTCTAATTTCTGGTACTCCATATAAAAACGTATATATTGGGACGGATGGTAAACTATTCAATGTAAATAACAGTAAGTTAGCAAACAAGGCACTAAATTACTATTATTGGGTTGCAGCGTATGATTACATATTGAATCTTATTGACATTGAGACAAAAGATACCGCCGTTGGTTCGTCGCATCAATTGGATTTAACATTGAGTCTGGAACATACGAAGTGCTTCGCGATATTCTGATGAACAATACCTTATAGACGGTTCTAGATTACCGATTTCATATAAGAAGGGAAGAAACACACAAGGTGACTATATTCTAGTGAATGGCGGCTTTCGAGTATAACAAGTTGATGGCGACTTGAAAGTGTTTGATGGTGGTCAAGTGAAAACCAACAGAGAAGTTTCATGGGAGTCGACACTGGGTATGTACATCAAATTTTTGAAGCATGTTAACACCTCATTCAAGCAATCACCGATGTTCGAAAATCTTGATTCAAATACATATGCGAACGGTAATACCAATATTCAACTAGTAGATCCAAATGACAAGGTTATATCAGATGGAAATAATTTAGTGAAATATATTCTTATCAGATTATACAATGACAACGCTTGGTTAGCAAATATGAAGGTATTTCTTGAAGGATCAAAGATATGTAATAAAACATATTGCCTTGGTGAATATGCAGCGATCATGAGTAAGAAACAGAAGGAAATCAGTCCGTCTATAAAGAGTTGTGTTGATAAAAATGCTTATTGGCTTGGGGCCCTTAACTATATTTCGGACAGATATGGAGGTCGACTTGTATCTGCGGACACTACAATGAGGCAACTACTGCACTACTCAGATTTTTGCATGAAGCCACTCATCCCCGCGGTTACAGCCACTAAGAAAGAAAGAGATATGGTTACACGCTGAGGTAACTCAGCTCGCCAAACCAACAGCACTAAACAGAATGGTGGAGACGGTGTGGCTGAGTAATTATATTTGATACCAATTCTGCTTGATACGTTGAAAGTTCAAAACGCACCCTCATAATTCGACATTTCCCTCGCTTGTAATGTACAATATCCCGTTGTGATCTTAGAACATTCATATTCTCTGTACACAGATATGTCCTTACGTATGTGAAGTAGCATCAATCACCTCGACGAATTGTCTATAAAATAAAGTGTCATTTTTTATGCACAACATGCAGCTTGTCTACGTGTTCAGCACGCAAGCGCCGGAAAGAGTAGATATATATGCTTGCCAGCTCATCTTGCATAGTAACAACTTCAAGTCGAGTACATTGATAGCAAACATAAAAAACTAACACATTGATCAAGTGTAATCCCAAAGATATTATGCGCCTATTTTGACACCGGTAATTAGCAGGGAATAATTACACCAGCAGTTTATCTCGGCTACGTGAAGCGTATTTTTGCGGTCTTCACGGGTACATGGCTTTAATATACTACAAAGAGCTTAAATATTGAAGGATGTATACGAAATGTCACCAGTGGAAAGTAAATCCTAGTCACGAACGGAGTAAGTAAGTTTGACGTCACAAGCCCATTGAACTGAAAACAAGTACCCTCATCGATTTGCCGTATCGTATTACTGCAAAATGGTCAAAAGCGTCATTTAAAAGGCTTGGTTGTTGTCAATTTGTTGGGAAAAGGTAAAAACGGGCCTGGTGAAGGCTTTCTTCGGAGCTAAAAGAGGCATCTTTTGTCTAAATTTGATAAAGACGTTTTTATACTAGATTGGACCGAGGCTTTGCGATACTTTTTTGCCAGACCTGCAATTGTGCAAATAGTAAAATACACCTGACCACTTTCCAAAATCCTATAAAAATAGAAAGTTTGTAAGCCCTTGACGACTTTCATATTTGTAGGCTCTACTAGAGCCCAGACCTGCTTCTAATGTAGCCGAGAATTTTAATCCATTCCGCAGCATAGATAAAAAAAATCAAATCAGTATAAATATTGCTGGTCTCACGGTCTTGATTATTCGACTTGGGAAGCTCAAAGGATGTTTGAACAGAAGTTTTAGTTATTCCAATGAGCTTATACACCCTATATTATCGTAAACAAAGTTTTTCTAGATTAGTAGAAAAAGGTTTGATTACTTCTATCCTCTCATTTATTGATTTATTTTAACTTAATTCTCGTTCAAAAACAGCTGTCAGACATTGTCAAAAAGCCAGATAACAGGACTAGCAGGTGTGATTGCATGCGCGAAGAACTTCACTTATAGTTCATGGGTCGAAAGGCTGATAGTGTCTTGATTACGATGTAGTCGTGGTTTGACCACTGGTTCTAATTTTTATATACATTTCAAGCAGGCACGCTGAAGTGCGTAATATGCACTATACCTCATGGGAAGAAAGCAAAAACGCTTTCTTCTCTTCCTCGCTGTTATCACCGCGATAAGCACCATCGTGTGCCACTTCGAACCGCACAGCTGCCATCACTAAAAGTTTTTATGACAGGATACTGATCTACACGCACGTAAAGTAATGGCAACCTCTTGTATGGGAGCATTGGCAAACCTCTCGTACTTGGCCTTATTCTGCAGAAAAAATAATGTCGTCCTTAAGCTGCATGCCTTCTGAATGCGGAACCATGGTGTGGCTTACCACTATATCGTGTGACACAACCAAAGCGATATCTTGCGATAAGCCCTAAGAAGCTAACACAAAAGAAATACGTGGTCTTTGAGCCATTGCGTATGGATATAAGTGGTGATTGTAATGCTATATAGTATTGTGAGGCATTCACTCCAAGGGTGTGTTCACACTCTGGAAATGCAAGAGTCATACATTGTCCTCAGATAAAGTCAAACAAGTAGTACTTGCAATGAGAAAAGGCACTAACATCTCAAATTGCCTAGCGAGTAAAATCACCAAGAACCGTCAGCGTTACTTGTGTGAAGCATCCTATAGTCTGGTCTGCGCAAAAGTACGTCGACAAGCACATTGACTTTGTTTGTTTGCATTTAACGTAAAAGTAATATTTTTGTGGCCATTTTGATAATTGTTAGGACAAGTGATGCGTACAATTGCCGTTCGTTTATCAGATTTGACGACAATTTCAGGCCAAAGTTATTTTGAAGAACGCACATACATAAGGTTTTCGGAAGTCCACCTATGAAAAGTAAATTCACGTGATGAATGGGGTAGCTCTGTTTGGACGCACAAGCCGCCTTCACTTGAAAGAAATGGACCATCGTTTTCGAGATGCCATATTGTGCAGCTTTAAATTATACAAAAGCGTCACAAATTGCGCTAAGTGGATTCGATTCGTCCGTCGAAGCCAAAGAAAGGGCCTACAAAAGACTTTTTATGTTTTAAAAGGCATTCTTTTCCCAGCACCGCTTTTCGGGCTTGTACGACAGATCGGATCAAGGCTTCGTAAGACACGCAAAGTCAACACTCTAATGGTGCACATTTGCAATTTGCCGCTGTACCTGTTATTGGAACTCGCTGACTGGTGTCACAAGCAGATTATCTGCAAATAGAATATCAGATAGGAAAAACCAGTGTGTGCTAGAAAAAAGGCTGCACATATTTGCTCGTTAGCGGACTGACAAGCTTTATGAATGAGCGCCTAACAATGCGGTTCACTTAAAGACAAAATTCACATCCTTATTTGATATACTCATAAATATCGTCAACATAGCGTTCCCAAGATGAAAGGGGGGGAAACTTGCCAAGTCTTTTTCCCTCACGCATGAGGTAACTTGAGCCTGATTCCCTTATGAAAATACTGATACATTTTAATAATTATCAGGCTGATTGAAGCTAGCAAGTCAAAGAGGTGCGATTGCATACGCGCATGATATTGTTTATGACAAACGCGGAGAAAAAGAGAGTAAATTATGTATCTTGATGGGGCGAAGTGCTCGAAACTACTTTCAAAAAAAGCAAGCTTGAAGTTTTAAATGTAGTAAAACATCTTTGCACTGATACTTTATAATCTCGGAAAGGCTTAAATGAGGGAGATATTGCCCTTTCTAAGACTATATTGGCGCACTTATTGTTCTATGTAGGACGTCTATGAGGATATTACGTTTCTCAAAGTTCCGAGACCATTAGTTGTGTTCCTATTCATCGCAAAGGCTATACTATTAAAGCTGTTTGCATGACGATTGATCCTATTGCAAAGTTCGAGGGTCACAAGACAAGGGACTTGTAAAGAAATTCGAGAAAACGAAGAAGCCGTTGCCTGATCGCTGGTGCTGACATCAAAGACAATTTAAGGCACATACGGTTAAATGCGTAGAATATGATAACTACCTTGACGAAGAGCATAAGGGTGAGTGGCCTTTTTTTGCTCTTGTTGACCGCACATTCTTTAAAGCGCGTAGTGAAGCAGACTGTATGCCTCGGTCTTTTTGTGAAGCAGTGTGGAGTGTTGAATCCAACTTCGAGAAAGCCGTTTGACCGGCTTCTGTTACAATATGTGATCAAAGGGAAACTGGTGTTGTAGAAGTCACCTCATCACCACACTAGCTTTAAAAGCCTGGCTTGGAACCTTGCCAATGTCGGGACATACTTAAAATTCGTTGTCGCCGACTCTTTGAGTGAGTAAAAAATTGCACTCTTTAAACCGAGGACTCCGTCCAAAGTTGTTGGATTTTGTACTGGGATACATTTGAATTTTCATATAGCCTTATTTGCCCGAGAGGCGCGTTAGCGGAAAAACCACTTTCCCAGGGCGCAGCTTTCAATATGGGGACGACCTTAGCGCTGGTACAACCTTTGATTTGATTGCAAATCTTGACAAAGAGATCGTCTCCAGTACAAGTGCCTCTTTGGAGGGAAAGCAACCTTCTTCGTTGCTGGCTTGGTTATTCGGCGAACAGGTAGCTATCTTTGCCTCCTGTTCGTGTCATAACGACTTTTCGTGTTAATGCATGATGAGATACGCTCATTTACCTAATGAGATAATGCAAGCGACATCGCTACCCCGCCGCCATTCTAGACTGTGTACGATGAGATGTTATCAAATATACATCAGAAAAAAATAAAGTGTCTCCCATAATTTCGTTAACAAAGTTAGACGCAAGGACCAGAGGTAAATCGGAAAGATCGCAAAGAAATCATCAATGAAATCAGACTTTATACTGCGTTCTATCTCACACTTCGCCTGGTAGAGGCGGCCGCATTTTTTCTTTTGACGCCTCCTATATGCATAACGCTGCAAATCCAGATTGCTGATCTTCATTCTTCGCGGGTCATGGATGACTCTTCTATCTCATGAATGTAAACACGGTAATGCCTCATATCCCCCCACAATTACTATTATGCCCTGTTGGTACCAGGTACCGTCTTTTCCGTTCCCTAAAAAGAAGTCCTTAATCCCCTCGGATGGATCACATACAGTTACAATAGTGATGGTACCTGTAATGGGAATTGCTCTTGGGTTCACCCTTATCTACCATTCGTCTTGCAGTAGAAATACCATTAATTACGGGCAATCAAGTACCCCGCGCTATAGGACTGTATCTGATTACAGCTATCGTCGTGCAGCTAGTAATTTGTGGCGAGTAATGCTCGAAGCGTATTGACACGCGGCGTATTTGTACTGGTACGTGGTACCTGCACCAATTTCTACATGCGATAATAGACATCAAGCCGACAAAGAGAGAACAGACGGAATCTACAGAGTTTGACTGTGAAAGTAAGATAAAGATACATGATTTGCTTGTGAAGTTTTTCCGAAGTGACGTTTCCGAAGCAAAGTGGGAATAAATTTGCATCGCGTGCCAATATCCGATCTGCAATAACCACAGAGTTTGTTTAAGTAAAAGTTTGCTAAAAATTTCTCCTCTCCACCTACTCGAACACTGAAACTCTTTTAGTCCGTCCGGTAAAATGGGAAGAGCTAATATCTAAATAACTAAATAGATATACTACAATTAATTTCATTCGTAAGCCAAAGGAGCGAAGCCTATGGCTCAGCAGTCATCATGCTTCGGTAGAACATTTCCATCTTGTCATCCAACGACACTTCCGTCCAGAAATTTCCAAAGTCATCCGATGCATTAATCCTGTTCTTCTTCAAAGCAATCATGCGAGCGACTCTTGCTTGCAGATTCAAACAGCGATAGAATGGCCGTTCTAAACCAGTGAAGACCAAAGGCTTGCCGACCAGGTCACCAAAAGTCGTCGCCAATTCGAACGTGCATGCTCGTTTCGCCCATGATACGTTGTTGAGAAGCAGTCCTCTTTGTTCCGAGGTGAGCACGTCATGCCCTTTGCGGTCTTTGAGATCAATGAGACGTGTGGCTTTGATGGTGGGATCGAACAACGTTAGACACAAAATGTCTGACTCATTACGGATGAAGCTGATTTAAAATTGGCCGAGCGCGTATTCCAATGGCTTTAACAGCAACAGACCATTCTTCTCGTCGTCAATATCCGAAATTTGCATCATCGCAAGCGATAATTACTCGTTGCTTCGACGAAACAGATGCGACGCTACTACGAGCGACCTCGGAAAAGCAACATCGAGCGACATGCTTGGCACCCACTTCTTCTTTCGTAGAAACATCCATAATACTCGCACAATCGCTCTTTATATGTACTATCTCGTCCAGTCAGAGTTGTTGGTGCATTTGCGAGAATGTGCGGCAGAGTCAATTCAAGAAGGGTTAAAGCAGATGCGCTTGCGCGCTGAGGCACTCGCACGATGAGCGCATTCTCCCCATCATTTCCATACCCATCCACTGACGATCATGAACAGGGCATTGCGACACCGTTCGCGAAGACTAGAGGCCGATGAAGATTACATTATACTTGCCGAAAAAAATAAAGCACCATGAGCGAAAAAAAAATTATTGAAATGTCTAGAACGACAGATGATCGACTCATGAAACTCGCCGATTCTCTTGGTGTCAAAGTAGATGGAAGTATATTCAAACAGCATCTAAGTAGACACGAGGACAACTGTATTCTAAATGTGCAGATCGGCGGGACGCATTAGTTAGCAGTCTCAAACAAACATAGGACCTAATTTGACCCCCTCGGCATGTCAAGACCACGTGTCATACCAAAGGATTATTTTTATTGCGAAATTGATATTCAGGACCCTCGAACTGGACACTGTGAGTAGTATTGCGTCCTGTGGCTTTACTATCTACAACGGAATCAAATAAATGGATTCTATTCAATCTTGAAGGCCAATTATAATTTTTGCTGAGGATATATAGAGATGGATCTCGCAAACTTGGATTATAAGGTCATCGACGAATACGAAACTTATGGCAAATACTTTAAAAAGAGTTTGGTCGAGAAGCCTTCTGGTGCCATTTCATCTGCTATGACTTAGATGAGGATGCGTTTGTTTTGCAGATCGATCAGTTGCTTTGTCGTAAGCATCCATTCACATATGGAGACCGCATTATGGTAAGTACCGAGTGTTGCGAGCTCGAGATGTTTATAAGCTTACTTTGTATCAATATACATAAGCAATAAATGTTAAATATATGAAAACGCACGAGCTAGAGGCAAGTTGCATTGATTAGAACTTTCACGCATGGTCAACTTCTAAATCAAAACCAGAAGCCATACTCGAATCAAAAAAAATTCTGGATGACTTTAATTGCATCACCAAGAATACTTTTGTATGTGGTGGAAATACCAAGTCTTGAGCAGTTGCGCGCTAAGGATCAGTGAGTTTCATAATTTTTTATCATGTCTGACTACTACAATCCTACCGAAGTGTTCATGCGTGAAATATTTTGTATTCTTTATCGAAACTGGGAGATGTTGCATTGTTTTGATACACTTGAATGCCGAGCTCATTATTGTGAGCGGTATTGTGTTCGTCTTGCGTTAAACTTTTATGTTTATCTTTCTTCCCATCGAAAGCAGCGAAAGCAACTACAGATCAATCTATATCCAGGGGTCTATCTTTTTTTATTCTGGAAATTATAATATAATGGGTAAGAGAAAAATAGGAGGTAAGTATAAGAAAGTGATTATGCATAAATAGAGTTGAGCAGGGGCGCATTTATCTGAATTCATAACATCCATTAACGATATCGTTGCTTCTGATAGCGAGAATAAAGGTGATCGCCTTTTTTGGTTGATACAATACCGTCTTTTCGGAAAAGATTGGGGTGACGCCCTCCTTCCAAGCGCGGGGGCTAAATGCTCGTGCGCTTTGGGCAGGTGCTCTCGGGCATCTGCAGGTCGCTAACGAGTCTCACCCTCGACGCGACGGTCTCCAGCACCAGGCCAAACCCCCTTCCACGTCCTGACCGCGCCAACCGCATCCGGATTGGCTCGTTTAATGTGGATTCTCTAGGTTCGAAGCGCAAGAAGCACGAAACACTCCCCGAAGATCTCCGGCGCTACCGCGTCGAAATCCTTGGCCTCCAAGAAACCAAGATCTACAATAGAGGTGAGCACCTCATTAATGACTTCCTTCTTCTAACCCTGCAAACAAAAACCGAGATACACGGCATCGGATTCGCAATCTCTTCGCAACTCCGACCATTCCTCCAACGCTACTGGTCTCACTCCGACCGTATCGGTATCTTAAAACTGCGACTACCCCACATCAGCACCGTCAACATCGTGAATGCGTACTCACCGCACAGCGGGTACCCCCTAGAAGCCGTCGACAGATTCTACGCTGACCTCAGCACCGCGCTCACCTCCCTCCCGCGCCGCGATCTAACCTTGCGATTTCAACGCAAAGCTGGGCCAATGCCACGACCTCGAACCCTTCCTTGGGAACCACGGCCGCGGTTATCGCAACCGCAACGGTAAAGTCCTCGCCTCCTTTTGTCAGACTCACAACCTCTTTGTGACAAACACAGATTTCCGGAAGCGAGCAAAGAACATCACGACGTGGACCCAGCGCAGAACGGACCACTTCATCTACAACCAGATTGACTACATCCTCTGCTTGCAGAACTGCCGTCGCCTGTGTGTGGATGCGCAGTCTTGGGGCGGCACTCTCACTTCATCAGACCACAAGCTCGTCACCGCGGACTTTACTCTAGAGGGCGCCGCTCAGATCCATTCCCGACCGCGCTCAGAGCTCCCTCGACGACTGCACCTCGCCCGCGACGCCCTAGTCCATGACGAAGACGCCCGCGATGCCTACGTACGAGCGCTGATCGCTGCCTCAACTGAACACCCGATACCAGTCACCGACCCGATCCAGCAACGGTGGAACGCAACTCTACAGACGACAAAAACGGCCGCCGAACTAGCTGTTGGCTTCTCCCCTCAACGCAGCACCCGCAGATACATTGACGCCACGCTCACAGCACTGTCCGAACAGCAACGTCAACTCCGACTCCGTGTCCAAAACGACCACGCTGCGAACATCGCAGAACTTCGCCGCGAACGTAACGCCGTACTCCGCCAAATCCACCAACGCTGCCGCGAACTCGCCTTCCAAGCTCTCGACGCCAAGATCAGCCGCACTGAAGAACTTCACGACTCCGTACGCATGTACTCAGCAGTACGCGAGCTCTTCCCGCGACCATCAGGACAAGTCACCGTGCACGACAGCACAGACAAATACATCCTACACCGACCAACCCCGGACAACCTAACCCGCAGCTACTTCAAAGGACAACTAACGGATCCAAGCCACGCTCCAATCATCCCAAGCAGCGATGCGCGACCTCTGAGCTCTCCAATCACTAATGACGAGCTCGCACGCGCTTTCCGCCGACTCAGCAACGGACGCGACGTCGACAACTTCCTCTCGCCACACCAAAGCGGCTTCCGCGCTCATCGCAGCACGGCAGACGCCGTCTGGGCCCACAAATGGCTCACCGCACGAGCCACCGACCGCCGTGAAACAGTTTATGTGTTAGGTATCGACTTATCTCGCGCATTCGACAGCATCGACAGATCCAAGCTCATCACTGTGCTCCAGACATTCCTCCAAGACGACGAAGTTCGACTCATCCGACTCCTCCTGAGCCACACGACACGTTCACTCCGATCCAGCAACCAAGCTCTCGACCCGTTCGAAAGTAACGTAGGCACACCCCAAGGCGACTCACTCTCACCCGTTCTGTTTACTATCTACCTCGAAGCAGCTCTTCGCGACCTCTCCGTTTCACTCGATGTGCCACACAGCCTCCTGCAGCAGATGATCGTCTACACCGACGACGCCGACTTCATCTGCACTGATCCATCCGTCGTCCAGCTTATCCAGGACCAGGCCCCAGCGATTCTCAGTCGCTGGAGTCTACACATGAACGAAGCTAAGACCGAAGTCACCGAAATCCGCCGCCACTGCAACCCGTCAGGCGCCACTCGACACGCCCGAGCCCGAGAAGAAATCTGGCGCCACACTAAGAAGCTCGGAACACTCCTCGGCGATATTAGAGATCTATCCCGACGCAAGTCCCTGGCCACCCTCGCGCTCCACCGCCTCTAATCCGTCTGGCTCCGCCCCACGCTAATCTCACCCAAGACCCCCTATTGATTGTACAACACCTACGTTCTACCGATTCTGCTGTACAACTGCGCCACCTGGGCTCTTACCAAGTCAGAGCTCCACGGCCTCGAGAGTTTCCATCGCCGCCAGCTTCGCTACGCTCTTGGCTACCGCTACCCTCGACACATTTCGAATGCAAGACTCTACGACCTCTGTGATGAGCGGCCGCTGAGACTACGACTGACACAAGCTCGCTGGCGCCTGTTTGGCCATGTACTTCGCCGCAATCCCGACATTCCAGCTAACCTCCAGATGCGTGCCTACTTCTTCTCCACCACAGCAAAATGGCGCGGACGTCCCCGCACCACGCTCCCCTCAACACTCGACCACGACCTTGTTTCCTGTGGCTCCGGCTTTCGACTCCGGACAGCACAAGACCTCGAACTGACTGCTTCGTACCCTTGCACAAGACCGAAAGAAATGGAAGACTCTCACGACCTCGGTGCTGGATGCACTGCCCGCCGAACGAGACTCGACGTATGCGGACACCACTCTATGCCGTGGACTAGTCAGACTGAGCCTAGCACGTGCATAACTTGGCAACGCGATAACGTAATACATTACATTACAATACCGTCCATACGCGGGTGTTTTTCGTTCATAAAACCATACTTTTTTTGATCCAATCAGATCGTAAATTTATGGTATCTCATGCCATGGTCCGTGGTCGATAATTAAGAGATCGATCGCGACGGCACGCTCTGATTTTGGCCACCGAGGATGGAACAGTCGTTGTGACACCGTTTTTTCGTGACCGAGATGTGCCATTGATTTATGAACTCATCAATTCGCACTATTAACTCACTACGTCCTTGAACTCATGAACCAAAAGACCTGAGCAGCCTTGCGCTAATCCGCTTCTCGCAAAAATGTCTAGAGACTCCTGCACATCGTTCAAGCGATCCTTAATGACTTTCTTGCGGTCGATCTCTTCGCGGAGTGCATTGATTGTTTTCTGGTGGATACCAACAAGGCATCCATCTTTCACAATAAGCGCGGCGCCAGAATCTCCAGCGTAAATTGGACACGAAAACATGATGTGCCTTCTGTGCAAACTGATGGCAATGCACGCTGCCGGTGCGAATCCCAGTTTGCCCTTGTACGGTTCTTGGTATTCGTCGATTCCAAGTCGAAAAGATGCCAACACAAGATCGCAACGTGATTCCAGATCATCTGTGCTTCCGTTCCATGGGGCAACGAATGATCTGGGTTTCGAAGACTTCAGAATCGCGAAGTCCAGCTCAGCATTTCGAGCGACGACTACAACATCGGCTATCTCGTCCTTCAACGCCAAAGACACCGAGCTCCCCACAGTGTCTTGTTCCGTTAAGTTGTGGTCACACGTCACCGCAAGAGTCGCGCTGAAAAACACACCCATTCCAACACCCTTAAACACGCCCATTCCAACGCCGTTGTCATCATTGTCTTCTTCCACGATCACAAATACTGCTTATGCCACTTTTTCGCGAGTTTCAGGAAGGATGAAATAACTTGGCGCGATATCAGCGTGCTTCGGTACTCGCACGATGAGCGTCATGTTCTCATCGACATGAGCCAACGAATCGCGCGGAGCCATTGCCACACCGTTCGCGAAGACTATGAGATCGGATGGAGCGATTCCTACGAGATGACTGTCCATATACTTCTTTTCCACTGCATCTCGGAACGCAGCAATCACATCTTCAATATCCACGACCACAAAATCAGCCGACGTTAGAGCCTTCCCATCTTCGTCCACGAGCTGAAACCAGATCCGCGCCATCGCTTCTGTGCCGCAGACTCGAGACTGACGATCAAAAAGAACCTCAGCGGACAAAGCGGATCGTTTATGTCCCATCGTTAGGGCTCGCGAGCACCCCTTGAAACCTCTAGAGACAACTAAAGGGGAAATTGTTGACCTAAACCTATAGGTATTAATAAATATTAAATATATCTTATGTGGCTAAAACATAGGCATGTTCTTGACACACCAGCAGTTATACTAAAGCCGGTACACCCTGTTTCCGCATTTTTTCTGTGTCCCTGCCCCAACAATGAGGGGATACGCAAGTTGCGCAACACGTGACGCTGTAGCACGGATGCGACATGCAAGAGGGTGGCAGCAACAGGTGGCTCGTCCAAGTTCGGGCTCCATGAAGAGCGCGCGGTAACGACTCGATGGCCACATTCCTGAGCTTTGTCGAATGTTGCGGCCCCTTTTTGAGAAAAATACAGCAATTCCCTGCCTTTTACTATGTCAACGTACAAATTTATAAAAAAAGCTAGCTAATGTCAGCGGTAAACGATGTCTCTCCTTTTTCTACTCTCTTCCATATGATGGATGAAGTGAAAACAACACCAAGCCGTCATTGGAAATGTTGCACTGCTTTGCCTTCCTTCTCGAATCAGATACATAGTGCAAGATACCAAAAAATTGCCGGCAAGATAGTGGTGCCAGACGCACGGAACTCAATTGCATAGTTTGGGAATGTGGGGTTTTCAAGGAAGGCAGTAAGTTGCTTGCCCGGTGGTGGTTCACCAAGTGACCACGCGAATGTACCTTGACGTGGTAGACGCGGCAGCTGTGGCGACTGGCAAGGGGTTATATTTACGTAAAGTTGCGGGCTATGATCAACTCTCGCAGACGAGTTGTCCTTGCGTCAACGTACGAAAGTGTCGCACTCATTGCTTCTCGCTTCCGATATGCTATAGGAATGAATCCTCACAAGTAAGTCAAACGTTTTAAAAGGGTACTCAAAGGGCAAGTAATATTAACTCCTCTTACCTGTACCAAATGCTCCAGTGCTTCGTCTGGACATTGTCGACATCGACCTAGTTTTCGAACGTGATGGTACTAAACACGTCTTAATCCGGGCAGGGATACAGAAAAAATGCGGAAACAGGGTGTACCGGCTTTACTATAAAAGCTGGGTTACAAATTTCACCTTTAGTTGTCTCTAGAGGTTTTAAGGGGTGCTCGCGAGCCCTAACGATGGGACATAAACGATCCGCTTTGTCCGCTGAGGTTCTTTTTGATCGTCAGTCTCGAGTCTGCGGCACAGAAGCGATGGCGCGGATCTGGTTTCAGCTCGTGGACGAAGATGGGAAGGCTCTAACGTCGGCTGATTTTGTGGTCGTGGATATTGAAGATGTGATTGCTGCGTTCCGAGATGCAGTGGAAGAAGTATATGGCTCTCTCGTAGGAATCGCTCCATCCGACCTCACTGTCTTCGACGCGAACGGTGTGGCAATGGCTCCGCGCGATTCGTTGGCTCGTGTCGATGAGAACATGACGCTCATCGTTCGAGTACCGAAGCACGCTGATATCGCGCCAAGTTATTTTATTCTTCCTGAAACTCGCGAAAAAGTGGCAAAAGCAGTATTTGTGATCGTGGAAGAAGACAATGATGACAACGGCGTTGGAATGGGCGTATTTAAGGGTGTTGGAATGGGTGTGTTTTTCAGCGCGACTCTTGCGGTGACGTGTGACCACAACTTAACGGAACACGACACTGTGGGGAGCTCGGTGTCTTTGGCGTTGAAGGACGAGATAGCCGATGTTGTAGTCGTCGCTCGAAATGCTGAGCTGGACTTCGCGATTCTGAAGTCTTCGAAACCCAGATCATTCGTTGCCCCATGGAACGGAAGCACAGATGATCTGGAATCACGTTGCGATCTTGTGTTGGCATCTTTTCGACTTGGAATCGACGAATACCAAGAACCGTACAAGGGCAAACTGGGATTCGCACCGGCAGCGTGCATTGCCATCAGTTTGCACAGAAGGCACATCATGTTTTCGTGTCCAATTTACGCTGGAGATTCTGGCGCCGCGCTTATTGTGAAAGATGGATGCCTTGTTGGTATCCACCAGGAAACAATTAATGCACTCCGCGAAGAGATCGACCGCAAGAAAGTCATTAAGGATCGCTTGAACGATGTGGAGGAGTCTCTAGACATTATTGCGAGAAGCGGATTAGCGCAAGGCTGCTCAGGTCTTTTGGTTCATGAGTTCAAGGACGTAGTGAGTTAATAGTGCGAATTGATGAGTTCATAAATCAATGGCACATCTCGGTCACGAAAAAATGGTGTCACAACGACTGTTCCATCCTCGGTGGCCAAAATCAGAGCGTGCCGTCGCGATCGATCTCTTAATTATCGACCACGGACCATGGCATGAGATACCTTAAATTTACGATCTGATTGGATCAAAAAAAGTATGGATTTATGAACGAAAAACACCCGCGTATGGACGGTATTGTAATGTAATGTATTACGTTATCGCGTTGTCAAGTTATGCACGTGCTAGGCTCAGTCTGACTAGTCCACGGCATAGAGTGGCGTCCGCATACGTCGAGTCTCGTTCGGCGGGCAGTGCATCCAGCACCGAGGTTGTGAGAGTCTTCCATTATTTTCGGTCTTGTGCAAGGGTACGAAGCAGTTCGAGGTCTTGTGCTGTCCGAAGTCGAAAGCCGGAGCCACAGGAAACAAGGTCGTGGTCGAGTGTTGAGGGGAGCGTGGTGCGGGGACGTCCGCGCCATTTTGCTGTGGTGGAGAGGAAGTAGGCACGCATCTGGAGGTTAGCTGGAATGTCGGGATTGCGGCGAAGTAAATGGCCAAACAGGCTCCAGCGAGCTTGTGTCAGTCGTAGTCTCAGCGGCCGCTCATCACAGAGGTCGTAGAGTCTTGCATTCGAATTGTGTCGAGGGTAGCGGTAGCCAAGAGCGTAGCGAAGCTGGCGGCGATGGAAACTCTCAAGGCCGTGGAGCTCTGACTTGGTAAGAGCCCAGGTGGCGCAGTTGTACAGCAGAATCGGTAGAACGTAGGTGTTGTACAATCAATAGGGGGTCTTGGGTGAGATGAGCGTGGGGCGGAGCCAGACGGATCAGAGGCGGTGGAGCGCGAGGGTGGCCAGGGACTTGCGTCGGGATAGATCTTTAATATCGCCGAGGAGTGTTCCGAGCTTCTTAGTGTGGCGCCAGATTTCTTCTCGGGCTCGGGCGTGTCGAGTGGCGCCTGACGGGTTGCAGTGGCGGCGGATTTCGGTGACTTCGGTCTTGGCTTCGTTCATGTGTAGACTCCAGCGACTGAGAATCGCTGGGGCCTGGTCCTAGATAAGCTGGACGACGGATGGATCAGTGCAGATGAAGTCGGCGTCGTCGGTGTAGACGATCATCTGCTGCAGGAGATTGTGTGGCACATGCACTCGATGTGCCACACGCACCGGAGAGCACATCGAGTGCACCGGAGAGGTCGCGAAGAGCTGCTTCGAGGTAGATAGTAAACAGAACGGGTGAGAGTGAGTCGCCTAGGGGTATGCCTACGTTACTTCCGGATCGGAGTGAAAGTGTCGTGTGGCTCATGAGGAGTCGGATGAGTCGAACTTCGTCGTCTTGGAGGAATGTCTGGAGCACAGTGATGAGCTTGGATCTGTCGATGCTGTCGAATGCGCGAGATAAGTCGATACCTAACACATAAACTGTTTCACGGCGGTCGGTGGCTCGTGCGGTGAGCCATTTGTGGGCCCAGCCGGCGTCTGCCGTGCTGCGATGAGCGCGGAAGCCGCTTTGGTGTGGCGAGAGGAAGTTGTCGACGTCGGATCGAATCCGGTTGAGGACGACGAGTGATACGGCTTTGCGGATGCTGTTGAGTAAGACGATCGGTCGGAGACTGGAGCATTCACCTTGGGGTTTGTTCGGCTTCGGGAGACACAGAAGAGTGCCTTCGCCGAGTTCGAGTGGCCGTCCAAGTGCGAAACTGTCGTTGATCAGAGCCGCGAGGAGTTCGGCAATCTGGTCGGCTCCGTACTTGAGTAGTTCTGCTGTTATATCGTCGGGTCCTGATGCACGTCCGTTGCTGAGTCGGCGGAAAGCGCGTGCGAGCTCGTCATTA
The DNA here is from genome assembly GCA_001695595.3 of Plasmopara viticola. NCBI lineage: Eukaryota > Oomycota > Peronosporomycetes > Peronosporales > Peronosporaceae > Plasmopara > Plasmopara viticola. Next base: position 66,694 of record MBPM02000064.1, read on the forward strand.
GTGATTGGAGAGCTCAGAGGTCGCGCATCGCTGCTTGGGATGATTGGAGCGTGGCTTGGATCCGTTAGTTGTCCTTTGAAGTAGCTGCGGATGAGGTTGTTCGCGGTTGGTCGATGTAGGATGTATTTGCCTGTGCTGTCGTGCACGGTGACTTGTCCTGGTGGTCGCGGAAAGAGCTCGCGTACTGCTGAGTACATGCGTACGGAGTCGTGAAGTTCTTCGATGCGGCTGATCTTGGCGTCGAGAGCTTGGAAGGCGAGTTCGCGGCAGCGTTGGTGGATTTGGCGGAGTACGGCGTTACGTTCGCGGCGAAGTTCTGCGATGTTCGCAGCGTGGTCGTTTTGGACACGGAGTCGGAGTTGACGTTGCTGTTCGACAGTGCTGTGAGCGTGGCGTCAATGTATCTGCGGGTGCTGCGTTGAGGGGAGAAGCCAACAGCTAGTTCGGCGGCCGTTTTTGTCGTCTGTCGAGTTGCGTTCCACCGTTGCTGGATCGGGTCGGTGACTGGTATCGGGTGTTCAGTTGAGGCAGCGATCAGCGCTCGTACGTAGGCATCGCGGGCGTCTTCGTCATGGACTAGGGCGTCGCGGGCGAGGTGCAGTCGTCGAGGGAGCTCTGAGCGCGGTCGGAACCGGATCTGAGCGGCGCCCTCCAGAGTGAAGTCCGCGGTGACGAGCTTGTGGTCTGATGAAGTGAGAGTGCCGCCCCAAGACTGCGCATCCACACACAGGCGACGGCAGTTCTGCAAGCAGAGGATGTAGTCAATCTGGTTGTAGATGAAGTGGTCCGTTCTGCGCTGGGTCCACGTCGTGATGTTCTTTGCTCGCTTCGGGAAATCGGCGTTTGTCACAAAGAGGTTGTGAGTCTGACAAAAGGAGGCGAGGACATTACCGTTGCGGTTGCGATAACCGCGGCCGTGGTTCCCAAGAAAGGGTTCGAGGTCGTGGCGCCGGCCCAGCTTTGCACAGCGGCAAAGTAGCCGCTGTGCGGTGAGTACGCATTCACGATGTTGACGGTGCCGATGTGGGGAAGTCGCAGTTTTAAGATACCGATACGGTCGGAGTGAGACCAGAAGCGTTGGAGGAATGGTCGGAGTCGCGAAGAGATTGCGAATCCGATGCCGTGTATCTCGGTTTTTGTTTGCATGGTTAGAAGAAGGAAGTCATTAATGAGGTGCTCACCTCTATTGTAGATCTTGGTTTCTTGGAGGCCAAGGATATCGACGCGGTAGCGCCGGAGATCTTCGGGGAGTGTTTCGTGCTTCTTGCGCTTCGAACCTAGAGAATCCACATTAAACGAGCCAATCCGGATGCGGTTGGCGCGGTTAGGACGTGGAAGGGGGTTTGGCCTGGTGCTGGAGACCGTCGCGTCGAGGGTGAGACTCGTTAGCGACCTGCAGATGCCCGAGAGCACCTGCCCAAAGCGCGCGAGCATTTAGCCCCCGCGCTTGGAAGGAGGGCGTCACCCCAACCTTTTCCGAAAAGACGGTATTGTATCAACCAAAAAAGGCGACCACCTTTATTCTCGTTATCAGAAGCAACGATATCGTTTATGGATGTTATGAATTCAGATAAATGCGCCCCTGCTCAACTCTATTTATGCATAATCACTTTCTTATACTTACTTACCTCCTATTTTTCTCTTACCTAATCTCTAACAAGTGTTACTAGCACTTAAGTGTTTCCTAGCCTGCCATAGTGATATATTTGACTAAGGCTAATGTCAACGCTGTCAGAACAACTTCATCACCTGACAATAAGATCCTAATGCTGTAAGAATTAATTCAAGACCCAACGGCTTAGCAAAGCTTTCGACCAAAAGAACTGATCAGGAAAGTCCCGGATTGAGATATTGTAGCTCGTAAAATTATCGAGTTCAAGCAAGGAAGACGAGTATCAAGTCAAAGACGACAACCCTTGGTGCATTTCTTAATAGAATTTATTGACCAAAGTCTTTTATGAGGCGGCAGAGGGGCTACGGGACGGAAATTAATGCAAGTTGCCATCCTTATTTCTTACCTGGACATCGGGTCTAAAGACTTTCACATAGGTATTAAATGGCTGATGCAAGTTTTGACGCTAACCATCTCATTCACCTGCTTTTAGCACCACAATGGCTCTTTGGATGTCATCCCTCTCGAAGAAGTTCGAGATGGGACTCAAAGACTTCACTCGGTGTCATAAAAAGATTAAAAAGGGTTGGCCTGTACCTTCTTCCCAGCTTAAAGTATTTGTGTGTTTGGTTTTTAAATCGGGAAAATTTCAACATGATGTCAATATTTGCGCAGCGCTTATAAATTTGAACGACACTTTGTGCATCTGCAAGCAAATTGATTTATTTGAATAATTGTGATTATAACATTAAGATCAAGGTCAACTGCTACCTTCCTCTCCGCGCCTAGTGCATTGCTAGAGACAGGACTTATAAAAATTGAATTGCCTGAGTACCACTCGGCTTGCGAATGTTAAGTTGCTCGATAAATTACAGAACAAACTCGTTCCACGCATGTTTGAAAAATTTCTGCTCATGTAAAAGGACATCCATGCCATATGGTCACCTACGAGCCAACAGGCTTGGTATCAGCGAGTGTAAAGGCTTATTTCTTGCGTCAAAGATATCTGAGACCTTTATGCGAGCCTGCGGCTCGTATAAATCGCTTTATTGCGCCTCTCATGCGCTTCGCTCACCTTAGCCTTGCTGATGCGCCGCAGACCTGCAACTGTTATTTAGCATACACTTTGCGCTCCCTGGTGAGCCAAAGCAAAAAAACAATTACCGGGATGAATGAAGTGCAGGCAAATAAATTTGAACCACGTTCGAATCAAAATTTTATACAAAGTCATAAACCGACTCAAGCAATCACTTCGGCACAGATTTGCTCGGCTCGCTGTCGTTGCTTAATGACTCTTAAGAGCAGTGAGACATCACAAGGTGACAGGTCAGTCCCGACTATATTTCCCGACGCGAATAGACGTTTTTTAGGCGTGGTCTAACGATTCATGACTATTTGAGACACTAATATGTCGTACGGCGACAGATAAGTCTCGTCTATCTTTTCGGACGTGAACAGAGTCACTGGGGTCAAAACCTTGCAAAAATGTCTCTTTTATAACACGCTGAAAACAAGCTTACAACCAGTAGCTGATTATTACTGGTTGTGTTACATTTTGGAAGATCCGAATGGCCCACTTAGCCTGATCTGACATCTCTGGTATCATTTTTGGTACCAAGTAAGCGAATACTTTGTCATTTTTAAATTTCTCGTCGATACGGTCCAAGACTGTTTCAGTGATACCTAGAGAAGCGCGCAACCCGATGTGCGATCGTCTCGTTTTACAAAAATCGACATTTTCTTGACAAAAAGAGCATTGCAAACAAACAAGAAATGGAAGAAATAAAGCAAATTGCTTTCAAAAAAAAATTCTACACAGTCCTCGGGCTGTTATTTTGTCGTCCGATTCCTAAAAAGAATTTTGAAAGCAATTTGTTTGTGAGCAGACGCTTGTAATTGTTTATAGCAGACGTCATCCTGCATTTACGCCGCTCAATCTTGAGAATTCAGAACGACATCTTTACAATTAGCTCAACATTTCTTGATATTGCAGTAATGGGGGTGTTGTTTCGAGGCGTTCATCTCTTGCTGTTTTTTTCTTTCTCAGAAGATAGGCGAAAAATATGAAGGTACATATGCAGTCACAATGGGTTTTACGAAGGCATTTTGAGATCAAGTGAGGCTCGTCAATGCGGTTTTCAGTGTAGCATTTTGGTTTTTAAGGTGCGTCGTGGAATTGGTTGTGGATAGCCGTAAAGTACATGAGCTTTTATCCCACGTGTGCGACCGTTCAGGCAAGTGAAGCCTTTGACCTCTTCCTTTTTTCTCTCTAGTCTTTCATGTGTATGAACACGCCCGAGAGAGGCAAACCAACTGTCGCAGTGCTCCAATTTCCTTAAAAAATGAGATTTTACTCAACGGTGTGTCCTGCTTCTTAAGGTATGCATACAAATTTGCGGGCTTTGTCGTTCCGGCAATCAAATCAAAGCCGGCTTTTAGCATTGAAAGCCATCTGGAAGCGTGACCGTCGACGATTACACGCACTCCTTCCTCGCTGCTACAAGTCAAACACTATTACACTATCAGTTATTAGAATGTCGGGGGCTTTTGTGCAAGAAGTGACTCTTGGGAAGCATCGCCGCTTTAATTGGCCGCAAGGGACCCCGATCTCTTGTGCAGTGACTTTGCAGCTCTCGTCTTAACTCAATGGGCTTTTGCTTGCATTATAAAGGCACAAAGAATTTGTACAAGAGAAAAATACATGTCACGCACAACGTTTAGACGCACGAGGGTTAAATAGGCCTGAAATATATCTAACATGAAGAGAACATTTACAAATTCAGCTTTGTTAATATAAATTGGTTAAGGTGTCTGTTTGACAATGATGGTCGAACAGGCAGTAAAAGGAGCTACTGGTCGGCCTGTTTTTTGATGAAATGATGACCAAACTCGCTCCCAAAAAAATTGTTTTGGCAACTAGAGAACACCGGTCTTTGTGACGAACGATGCTCCATTAATTGAGGTTGTGTCGCAAGATAGACTGCACCAGTCACAAAAGCTGACCCAGCGGAGGCTTCGTCTACGCCGTGAACGGCGAGTCAGAAGTGTTTATTAGCCATACCTTAGCTTGACCAAAGAAGGCTCTGGAACTGCTTCCTACGAGGACCGCGTGCCTATCGTTTTCCCTCACCTTGTTAGTCACATACACCTTCGTATTTCGGTGTCATGATCATTGAAGAGGCCGTAAACACTCGAAAGATCACTCATCTGGCTTTTTGCTACCGAAGGCAATGAAGAAGCTTCACGAAAACGACAATGCTGTCAAAACGGTTTCCTTGCACCGTGGTATTCTTCAAAAGGTGTTCAACTTGTCGTCAGACTCACCAGCCATGGTAAAAGCTTACTCATACAGACAAGAAAGTATATAAATTTTACCAAGGACCTCGTAGGTGGGGTTTCAAGTATCGGGTACTAGAACGAAGTAGTAAATCCAAAATGACATCCCTTATTCCGTACCGAATAACAAAAAAAAGTCACATCGGAAGCAGTGAAGTTTTTGACTTGCCCACTGCTGGGTGATGCTGTCTCAACTCTTTGACTAACTGTTCGCAATTACAATCAAGTTCATAATTGTCATTATCCGGTCGATGTAGGTCATGACGCCAAAAAGTGCTACGCGCGGTGCAGGAGTTTTTGAAGGCTACTTGTCGCGTAGATTTAATCCGAACCATGTCCATTGTTTGAAAGGGGCCTTGACATACATTCTTTCTTAATGTCATAGGAAGACAAAATACACTTGTAGCTTTCATTCGGTCGGAAGATAACATTGTGTACTCCCCAGATCTGCTATCATTATGGCTCACATTGAAAGTCTTATGTGACCAAAGAACCGAACTCTTCCTCTAAAGCACTCTCCCCTTTAAATCTTCAATGCAACGGCCTTTGAGTAATCCAAACGGACCAGATCCAACAATTTTGAGGAAAATAAGATGTGGGATAGCTGCGTGGCCTGTTTGAAGGAACGCTTAAAGCTTGTCAGAACGCTTCTGCTCTACAGGCAATTTACATATTCGGGTAATTCGCTTCAAAAGTTAAACAGCGTCGAGAAAGGCTTCTTGCGCCTTTTTAACACCGCTTTTATGAGCTCCTGTTTATCCAAAACTACGTGCTTGAGATTGCTCTTGACGCTGCTTTCGAGGGTCCGACCGCAACTTTGTCGAAGAGACCACGGACCCTTGAGACCCTCAAGGAATTAATTAACTTTTCTGGTCACAGGACTTATAAACTCTACAAATAATTGACCGCCGCGTGTCTCACCGCAAGACCTTTTTAACTGTGTCGGGAAATTTTTCTCTTTGCAGTGGGCGGCCTGCTACTCAAAATGCACAGAATCAAAGTACGCGGCCTCTTTATGGCCGATAGAAGGGTACTACTAGCAGCTGTATAGCCACCTGTATTTGTTAAAACAGCAAGAAAGAGCGCAAAGACAATTATTACCGAGGTGCTGGGGAAATGTCAGGACTTATTTGAGACGCGGACCCTAGAGAATCGGTATACCTCTTGCAGCCACTGAGCTAATGTATTCCTTCCCCCTGTACCGAGCGCGGTATATTGCTTGTGTAAGATAAGATTGCCGTCCCGAAATCGATCGCCGAGTACTGGCGTGAAAGCCGTCTCGTACTTTTGTAGTAACGATTAAGAACAGGAACAACACCCTCCATGATCGATAGTGCCCAATCGACGGCGAGCTTGCTTGCTCGACGCAGCATTCTAGAATCCCAGTATCGCTTCCAATATTTTCTCGTGCAAAGTGACAAAGTCCTGAATGGGACTTAGGGACTTAGGAAATAGACTACATATGCAACCCACCTCTTGAGGTGATAAAGAGTCGGCGGTGCTTGGTCAAAAGACGACAACCACTGAGTAATCGGGTGCTAGAGAAGCCGAAAAGCTGCACCGTAATGCGTGCAATGACAGGGCGCAACCGAAGCGGCTTTATTGTAAGCGGTCGGATTTGAGCTCGGTGTTCAGGCTACTCGAACATCAAGACGGCTTTAGTCTGCGGCTCGACTGTTTCTAGTATCGGATGGTTACGATGATCTTAGTAAGGAAATTCAAGCTCTTATTTAGAACCACGGTACAGAATTGCGACTCAGCAAACAAACTTTTTAAATATTAGGATCTTACCGGTTTGAGAAGGTTGATGGTACACGCTACTTCATTAAAACCGTGAATTAGCCGACAAATTTCTTCTATTATTATAAAACTGCCAAGCTTACAGTTTCTAGTGGTGAGATTGTCTCTTTATTTTAAGCTAATGAAACTGGATCTTCCGTTTTACTAATTAAATAAAGCTGACTTTTGTGATATTAAAAAACATTTTCCGTAAAAGATCTGTTTGGAATCAGAAATCAAGAGAAATATTCTTTCAAGGATTCTACCACAAATCTCTATAGCATTCGTAGGTCTAACATTAATTAAAGCTATAGAATGTTTAGACTCACTTATATAGTAGTGAATAAGAACTTGCTGATACGTAAACCGTATCTTAAATACAAAATCAGTCATGGAAACGCATCTGACCTACGAGTGTATGCATACTCTCAAAGTGTCTTTAGAACACAAAAGTTTTCTATCAACTCGCCATCTGTCCATGAATTGTCTGCCATAGACACCAGCAAAGAATTCGCACTTGTCAAAACAATGCCTGAAAAAGAGCAGGTGAAAAATACAGGTCGCTCTTCGAATTCTCTTTGTGTCCGGAAGGTCATAATATACAACGAGTGCATCGGTTAACAGCTTTGCTCTTTGTTTCACAAATACAGCGTCTGGAATCGGTTTCAAATGTACCAACTTACTGATTTCACTAATAAACCCACGCCATTACAAACTTCCGGCAAGTAAAAGATAGAATCGAGCCATATAGACTTCCAACAGGTTACCGGTTTTGGCCATGTGTGTAAAGTTGCCGAAGCGTGAGCTACTGATTTGACTGTGTTGTAGTTTTTATAGGTTTTTTAAATCGATGGCCAGCCGTTTGTTGTTATAGGGCCACCAATATGTTGCAGAGACCGTTTTTGCCATTTGTAGAATATAAATAACCTGAATTAGCATTATAAAGATCAGACCGTCAGCCACTTATATTAATGTGACTGTGATTGTTGGTGTGGAGAAGATCATTTGACTATGGCATCTTGCCTGCGACATTTATTACAATTGTGGCAATAAACTACTATCTATTGTTTATGCTTGACAAAAACGTTGTAATTGCAGCTTAAGCCCTTTTTAATTTGGGCCAGCCCATAATCTGATCTGCGCAAAAGTGGGTCGGCAGGCACGTTGAGTTTGTCAGTCTTCTATTGTTGTGGATGTTATATATTTTCCAAAGGTCGATAGTCATCGTGTTACTCATTCTTTTCAGAAAAAGAATGGTGATTCCTTGTGTGAATCCGTAGCATATACATTTATATATATTACAAGGTCAGAAGTCTAAATTATGCATCCAGAGCTTCGCCACCGCGCACTTCATCGCAAGTAGAACTGTCATTAACTGGTTGCTTCTTTGGTAGCTCTAAATTTCTTGAACTGAAGCAAAATAACCCGTTAACATTCGTCCGTTCTCGTCGCCATGCAGGAGCTTACAACCCCAAAGCGTCGCAAATCATCTCAATTTGTCCAGCAATGACTGAAAGGTCCCTGTCGAAAGATATCTGCCGGGAAGATTTTTTATGCTATCAAAAGCATCTTGGTAGTGGTCCATTCAGTGGCTTGTCAGCAGTACTTGCATATAACTATAAAACGGAAATTTATTTGATTAAAAAAATTCGAACTACAAATATTCGTCGTGAAATCTCATGTTTTCTTCAGCAACCATCAAACCTGAAATTACATAGTGGTAAAATTAACGCGAAGCAAATGTGAAAATAACGTGAAAAATGCACCATTTCTCGGTGCAAACTGAATGAGTTCGATCATTCTGCTTATTCATCTTGACGTACACGTGCACACACTGCATAAAACGTCGTTGGTACCCAATTTTATTTTCTCTGCCGGACCATCGAGCCGCTGAATTTGCGCTGTCGACATGTCCAGCAAAGTGTTAGACACCTCAAATCACTTTTGCAAAAAGGCCATGGCGAAGGGTTTTTATATCAAGAAAGTAGACATAGAGAGTCTTTGTCGGCTCAGATCAGATAAAGAAACAATGCAGCTGCTTTGACATATTTGACCGCATTGAGCACAGCCTCTACTTGGTCCATATTGCTTAATCAGTCAGCAAAGACTGCAAAATCAGTGCTGCCTGCCGAGATTCGACAGGCCAATAAAAAATATATCATCTTGTTGCCAGTATTTTAATCGCACTGGCAAGCTTGTTAACCACTCGGCAAGGTATTAGCCGGCAAATTAGATCCACACCTGTTTATACATCACAAGCTACCTATATTTGGTGTAACAAAGGCATACGTCCAAGATGACCACCAAGCAGTATATGGCGAGCCTCTATAAAAGTATGATGTATAAGTCGTAAACTCTACGACACGTGATGAGCCACTTTATTGAGTGCCATAATACATCATTCTGACTAATATTGAGAGCCGATGCAGCCTTGCGCTGGAGTACGCCGACATTTTTCTGCCTTATTCTTTAGCTTATTACCTCCAAATTTACTTATCAGAGCTTGGTCGCGTCATCTCGCCCATACGTGCAACAAGTTAGAGCCGATAAAGATGAGTCAATCTTCAACATGAACTTATCTATCGTCAAAACAACGCGTTTATGTTTTAGCTTAGATTGGTCGCTTTTCCGGTGTGCGATTACCTAAATGTTTCGATATACAACAAAAAGAGCCGCCTCGTCATGTTCCGTGAGAGACGAGACGTCTGCTTGGCATTTGTATAGATCAATAGTAGCTTAGATGCTAGCAGGTGATCTCTGAACTTGACAAAGGGTGCTGCCCCGCAAGTAGCTCTTTGTCATGGGCTGATACTTCTTTTCGAGTAACCTTAAGCTGTTGCCATTTAGACGCAATTACATGTTCGCACCCCCTGGTGCTTCTTGCGATGCAGTGCCGATGATACAATCTGACGCGTCTTATACGACACTGAGCGGTCGTCCTAGATCCGTCAAGGCAAGGATTAGCGCACGTTACAAAATTTTCGATGTCAAACGTCCTCTGGTGTGGTATTTTGTTTCAAAAATCACGCTCTTTCCTCTCGAAGGAGGTCGGGAGGTAGTCTTGCTACTTCTAATAATTTGCACTGTCTTGGCGTATAATTGGCATTTTCTATGGTCTTCCTAATTCACTTGACTTGGCCAACTTTTTACTCAACTTAGATATCGCGCTTTTCAATAGAAATCGCTAGAAAGAAAGATTGTCCCTAACCGAATATGCATTTTCAGCATTAGCGTAGTACATTATGGTACACGTGCACTGGAGCATTGCTTGTGAGTAGAAGATGCAATTTTCCAATATTCCGAAACAAAATATTATGGGGATCTACTTTCCAGAATCTACCCAGCTTACTTCCTCACACGATAACATGCATCAACGAGGCCACACTGCAAGAGACAGTGCCGCGTTTAATTGGCCATTACATTTCAGTTAATTTATATGACGTGTACCTAAATTAAGCTGTAATGTCGCAGGCGGGTCTCGTGAGTTCCATATCAAATATTTCTTTGCCAAAGGATAATAGCTATCTTTTGGTCAAAGGCACATTAGGCACAATAGTGCTCTTTCAGAACCGCTTCATCCAATACGTATCAGAAAAGGTCTCTTAGTTTGGACGTATGATCAGCACCTCTGCTATGATATCAGTTCTACAAACTTTGCCAAGCCATGTCATAAACATATCGTCCAGCTTAAGCATAAGAATATAGTATCCGACAATAATTTGCTAATGGACGTACCGGCAAACCGCTTTATAAGCACTTAAATGACAGTAGCTAAGCGCTATTATCATTTACCGTCGCCGATTACGTGTAAAAACTTAGCACTGCTCAATAGGGCCTTTATTACGCGAGAGACTCTGCGAGACCCGCATAGCTAGCACTATACATTACAAGAAAAAAATGCTTTCGCGATTTCTCGCAAATTTTTTACGTAGATCAGGCCAAAAGAAACGTCGTTCTCTTGGTGTCTGCTCGTTCTCCGTGGCAACTTACAATGAAGCCAGAGGGGGGGGGGTTCCGCCGCAAAGACACCTTCCTCGATTTGAGCATATCGACAACTGGTGCTAAGTGTCATTAACTGTGTCTTCGATGGCCTAATGGTTTTCCAGAGCCAACTGCCCTTTTGTAAGCCTTTAAAGAAGTCTCCAAGTATATAAGAGCGATGTTTCAATTATTTCAAGCAATCGAGTTCTCAAAAACCCAGAGTTGCCGGGGCTGTAAGTTGTCACTGCCCACATTCAAGTCGTGACGCTAGGCTTGCTTACCGCAGTAAAGATTAAATACGACGCGCTCATCTAAAATGGTATTAGCAATCAATTCGATATAGATCGCTATTCAACTGCACTTGGACTAACCAGTGGATTTTGTTAGGTACCGCAGTATATGATAGACATGAACTTGTTACCACATTCCGTAAGGTTTCTGGACTCACTTAGTGAGTGACGACTGCGAGCTCCTCACTCTTATACCATGTCAATCTGGCAAAGAAAACTCACATTGCTATCTTGGTAGTGATAATTTAAATGATTTCTTTGCTGCAATGCACGAATACATCGTCGGAGTCAAGTTCTGTTTCGGCAAGATTGTACATATTCAGTAATAACGACAATCATGTTGCTATCTAAGGCATCATTTGCCTTCTTTTCATCACAATTTTCACACAACAAAGTCCAATGCAGGATAACAGCATGATGCAAGCCGAAATTAAATTGTCTAATTCTGACAACCTACTCAAAACGATTCTTTTTTTCTCGCTTGTCCCACAAAGAAGCATTTTTCCGATCTGTTTCTTGCTAGTTAATTGTATTAGAGCATAAGCAATAATTGCACCGAAGAAAATTCTTTACGCTTTCTACGCTGAGATTATACGTAGCAAATCGCTCTTTTAATGTATCAAGGCGCTAACAAAGATCATGTCTTCGACAATCTTCGACGGGTTGGCACACATAACGACACAAGAATAAACAGAATCAAAGTTCGAAAGTATTTCTAAAGTGCCTGCATATAAGTATAAATAAAAAAGTGGAAGCAACTACATTTTTTTGCATTCTGCCTGCTGGAACATCTACTTTTCTTGACTCTCTCTGGTGCAAAGCTGCTAGAGTGCGTCACCGGGCTCACACTCAATGAGCAAAATTTATGTTTTGAGGCCAAAGCAATACGTGCACTGGTGAGTGCACCTAGTGCGTTTAAAGTTTTAGATCTACACCATGTAAAGGATTAAAACTAAGTCTTATCTGCGGGATTAAATAGATAAAGCTGGCCATTAAGCGGCTACGATCACAGACAACTAAGTGTACGCTGTGCTCACGCAATCACGCTAAGATGACCGGGCTTAATGCAAGGCTTTTACACGTAAAGGTGCTTTACCTGAGCACCACACGTCTTTAGAACATACAAAAAGGCTGCTGAAAGCAGCACTTCCTCGTGCAGACTCTATCTCAACCAGCACACGCAATTCAGCACTCTTTAAGCTAAGTAACGATGCAAACAGGCGTGCTCTTCTGGAACGTCGTCGATATGCGAATTCTCAGCCTAAAGGAACGGCGTTCTTACTTGTGTAGAATAAATCGTTGCCGTATTCGCTGTGGCAGCTGCAAGTATGGCCATATGATCAAAGTTTTTTTAGAATAAGTCTTACTCGGGGTTTTGAAAAGCTGAGCTTTCAAAACAGAGAGACACCCGTCGTAATCGCTTTCCTGAGGTCGAATAATTCCCTATGATAAATGTGTGTTGTTCCACACAATGAGAATCTTCTTAAAGTTTGAGCATACTGCAGCTGGAAAATGCCTATCTTTTATATTCATTGTTGAGCCAAAAGTATACCTGCCGGTCGCTTAGTCTTGCACAATAGGCCATCGAAGGCTTATGTCTTGCGTGTGGTTGATATACCCCGCTTTAAATTAACAAGGTACTTAATTTTTTTTTTTGCAGACGTCTTAGAATACACCTTTCTAAGCAAGTGACAAATTTCAAAGCTTCACTGGCTGCTAAAGCCATAAAGTAAAGGAGATTAAGTGTGAATAACACATGGGAAATAACTGCGAGAAGCAAGATTCCATAAGCAGGTGAAGACGCCGTGAGTTACAAAGGTCTAAAGGAAAGTAACGAAGTATTATTAAGAGCAAGAATGCGAGACGAAATCATTTTTTTTGGTTGTCACAAATGACCCCGTGGCTGACAAAAAAAAGGTTCACAACAATAATTTCTCAATTAGCTTATCCTTTTGCTACAGCTGATTTAAGTGGACGCACTACCAGAAAAGATAAGTTATCAAGCCAAAGCGAATAATTTTTGGCGAGTTGGAAACTGGAAATATCTCAAAGGTGGTATATTAAGACATAAGGTTTCTCCTCAAGAAAATTAGTACATTCTTAATTTTAGGCAAAGATAATCTCACATTGTTGCTAGGCTAAGAAATTCTGAAAGACCCCCCCAAGAATCTAGCATCTCCTCCGATGTGGGATAACTCACCTGACTTCCACCATCGAAACTCTTAGTGAAGGCACGATGTTGATCTACAAAGTACTATTTCAGCGCACTCCGCTTTCTTAAGAGTGTAAGAACTAATACACAGTGGTCCACATACTCGTAAGCATATATTGTGTTGTATTGTATTACGTTATCGCGTTGCCAAGTTATGCACGTGCTAGGCTCAGTCTGGCTAGTCCACGGCATTGAGTGGTGTCCGCATACGTCGGGTCTCGTTCGGCGGGCAGTGCAGCCAACACCGAGGTCGTGAGGGTCTTCCATTATCTTGTTTAATTCTGACTTGGTAAGAGCCCAGGTGACGCCCTGGTGTTGGAGACCGTCGCGTCAAGGGTGAGACTCGTTAGAGACCTGCAGATGCCCGAGAGCACCTGCTTGAAGCGCGCGAGCATTTAGCCCCCGCGCTTGGAAGGAGGGCATCACCCCAACCTTTTCCGAAGCCGTAAGCTTATAAGCTTATGTTATTAGAAGCTCGAAAGTTCGAAGAAACAAGCATACCGGTATTATAGAGCTCGCAATTTAACAATTCGCAACATTTTTATCGCTAACTCTCTTTCTAATGAAAGAGGATACCTTTTTTGCAAAGAAAATTACGCTTTTTTACCAGCCAAGCTTTTGGTACACCGGTAACTGCACTCAGTTTCAACTGACATCTACAAAATCTCCGCGCACTCAAATATACTTTCACAGTTGACGCATGTATAAGTAGCCAGACAGAGAACAACTGATACAATAGTGTTTTGTATGTCCGTACAGCAATTACACTACTCATGCGCTGCTTAGTACTGCAGCTTCAGCAAAAGCCTTTTATCGACACAGGAGCGAACTGTTAAGGTACTGTGTTTAGAATTTTGCTGAAAGCGAGATATTAATGTGGTGTTAATTACCTTTGTACGGTGTGTATTACATGCGATATATCACTTTACGAATACAGCCTTTTTATACCCGTAGTGATGTACTACCGGTTTATCACCTATCAGTCCTCTCAAAAACCGATATACTCATTCATGTATCGTCATCTACGAGGATCTCACATAATATCGAGCGTATTGCACACGAAACTTCTCTTGACACGTCGGACCACAGAACAACTTGTCCGTCAACTCATCATGAAGTAACTCTTCTACCCGCACAATACGATAACACTGCCAGCAGCTTTGTCGTGCACCAGGAGTGCATCCACTTTCTGTTTGTTCTACTGGCGTCAACAAAGGGGTTATTGCAGTACGAATTCCAGATCGCCATGCCTGTAGCGCTTCTTGAAATGAGTTGTGCGCTTCCACTTCATTGTAGGCGCCTTTTAACAATGCACCTCCATTGTTGTCTTTACTTCTCCCAGAAAACATGGGATTTACCCACTCACCTTGTTCTTGATTCGACATTTCTGGTTGCTTTGCGTCGTCTTCCCTCCACTCAAAAAGATCTTTTAAAAAAGAAACATGACCAGCTTCTTCCTTGGATTCTTCATCGGCACAATTGACTGGAACTTGATTGTCCCCACTCACATTGATGTTGTCTGTGATTGGAGTTATCTGGGACCAATGCATCTTTGAAGCGAGCTTGCTTGGTCCAGAAACGACATGCGGGTCTCGTAGCTTGATGTCAATAATCTCGGCAGCTTCAATGGGACTAGAACCTGTTGTTCCCTTCTTAACTTGACAGGTGCGAACTTTTTTCATCTCGGCTAGTAATTGGTTACGAGCCGACACGCTACAAACGCCAAGTTTCTCGTATCCTTCTAGCGACAATTTAAGAAGTCTTTTCCCGGTCACTTGGTGGAATTCAAATCCACTCTGGTATTCTTCCAACCCAATAGCTTTTAGCCACGCGAGCACACAAGGCACCGTCCACTGCTTGACAGTAGCAGGGGAAAGAATCGGAATTTTCTCCCGTGACGAGCTCTTGCTCGCCTTTTTCGTTCCGACCTTAGCTGTCTGCTTTTTATTCAGCGTCTTTTGCTCAACATCACGAGCGTACTGTCGTACACTACCTCGATCTGCTCGAGCGCTGCGCCATCGATTCCCTGCATGTTTAAGAGGAAGTGCTGCTTCTCGCTTCTTCTTTTCTTCTTGCATTGTCACTCGCAGCTCCATTAATCTCGCCTCCATTGTACAAGCATCTTGTTCAAGTCTATCAGATGTTTTCAAAGTTGTTTGCAGCGGCTTTGGCTTCCCGAAGACGCCACCGATCCCTTCTTTAACCATAATTTCTTATTTTCGGTGGTGCAGCTTCAAATCGTAAATTTGAAACGACCAAAGGTCATTAATTTATGCAGGCACTCTTCAGAACCAACAGCGCTACATCCAAGAAGAGCAGGAAAAAGCGCGGAGGATGGGGGCCATTATCTTCTACTATATACTTGAAGTATGTATGCGTCGGTTCAGTAACGGCTTTATCGACTATTTTTTTGTACATTTCTTGCACGAAAAAGGAGAAGTGTGCTTCAGACTACAAGAAACGAGTAATTGTACTATTTGCATCTGCAACAACATAAAGACGTGATATACGAGCCATCACTAGTATTATAACCAATTTTTATGTGTTGCTTTCAGTCCAGATTATTGGCAAAATCCTGCACTGATCACGAACTCAGAGTTTTTTTTGGGTAGTAGTAACTCCACTCACGCAAAGCGATCTAATTTAGAAAAACAATTTGCCTGATATATGATTCAAATAAGGTTTACGTTCCATCGATACCCCTTCAAAACGACTAATTGTATGAGATTGGGCTTGAACAATTCAGTCCTAAATTTCGGGATGTTCGTTCGCATTGCACTATCACCGATGCCTTTGACTTTGTTCTCTGTAGCCCGACAGCACAGCCTTTGCGGATTTAGTCATTAGCTGTCCGATTGTTATTACGGTAATCTTGAAGTCGTCTATACGCATTGACCGGCCCTTTACAATAGGCGAAAATTGCTCAGCGCATTAATTGCGTAAATTGTCGCAGGGGCGTTACTAAATCATTTCTTATAATAACAAGCTTTTATTATAAAGCAGACTGTGATGGCACGAACCATATTCGTCAAGCGTTCTTCCTATATACTAGATTGCGACGATTTTGATTTCCGAAGTCAAAAACTGTAGAGAGTTGCGAGACATACGCATAAATAATTCCTAGATTTTAGCAGCGCAAATGATTTGCTCTCGTAACCGCATGTCTCGTTCCAAAAGATTTGCATTGGAAAGGGCGTCAACGATGCCACAAAAGTCGTGGTTCTATCCTTCTAGCCTGTGATGGGGCTGTAAAGGACGTGCATGCATGCAAACATCCAAATTAGGCAATCTTACGACGACATGAAACATAGAGTTTTCATAGATTGGTAAACTTCAGGTGCGACCTCATTTCCCATTTGTCGCAACCACTAAATGAAGTTTGTTACGGGTCTTGGACTTGCGGCCGGCGCCGTCACGGCTGCCAACGCTGGTGACTTAAACTATTTGCGCTCAGCAGATTCGGAAGTTCTCGACAAGGGCGACTACGATTCCTTGTTCTATCGTAGTCCTGGCAATGACCAGGCTAGCGAGAAGACTTTGATCGCGAGCAAAGACTCGGACGCCGTCAAAACTGGCTCTCATATAGACGATCTGGCGTGGCTGTTTGATGACGACAACACTCCTGTGGTGGGCGGTCAAAGTAATACTTTGTTTAAGGACAATGTTGGGGAAGGAGTGACGAGCGACGCCATGTTTGACAAGGAAAGTGTGAGCAACCCCTTGTTTGACGACATTGCTGGAAAAGGAGAGAGAAATGGCCTCGTTATGGACGACGTTGCTTTGAAGAATGATTGGAGTGACCTCGAGTTTGACGACGTGGCTTCGAAGAGAGACTTGAGTAATCCCTTATTTGATGACATTGCTGAGAAAGGACTTTTGAGGGACCCTCTGTTCGACGACATTGGTGAGAAGAAAGACACGAGCAATCCCTTGGTGGACGACTATGCTGGGAAAGGAGAACTGAGTGGCCTTATAATGGACGACATCGCTTTGAAGGGAGACACGAGTGACCCCGTGTTTGACGACATTGCTGCGAAGGGAGACACGAGTAATTCCTTGTACGATGACATTGCTGGGAAAGGTGTTATGAGCGACCCCTTGTTTGACGACATTGCCGTGAAAGGGGGCATGAGTGACCCCATGTATGACGATAATGCTGTGAAGGAAGGCATTGAAAAGGATTCCTTGTACGATGTCAATGTTGTAAAGGAAGGCACGAGATATCCCTTGTTTGACGACATTGCTGCTAAAGGAGACATGAGTGACCTCTTGTTTGACGACATTGCTGCAAAGGGAGAGAAAAGTGATCCTTTGTTTGATGACATTGGTGGGAAAGGAGAAATGAGTAATCCCATATTTGACGACATTGCCGTGAAAGAGGACACGAGTGACCCCAGGTTTGACGACATTGGTGTGAAGGGAAGCTTGAGATATCCCTTGTTTGACGACATTGCTGGGAAAGATGTTACGAGCGACCCCATGTTTGACGACATTGCTGTTAAAGGAGAAATGAGTGACCCCATGTTTGACGACATTGCTGCAAAGAGAGACATGGGTACGCCCTTCTTTGACGACATTACTTCAAAGGAAAGTATGAATGATTTGTTGTTTGGTGACATTGCTGTGAAACAAGACGTGAATGATCCCATGTTTGACGACCTTGCTGGAAAAGAAGCCATAAGTAATTCCGTGTCCGACGACAACGCTGAAATGGGAGGCAAAAGTGATCCCACGTTGGACGACACACCGTTTGATTTCCTATTGGCAAAGATAAACGTGGCAGACGTTGATCCAAGAAAGGAAGAGCTTGGACAAATCAACTTGGACTTATCCGCAAACACGCGCGCTGAGGCCAACAGCCACGACGGTACTTCTCTCTCCGAGGACGAGAGCTCAACGTTTTCATCCACTGCACTTGGCTCATATTCGTACTTGTCGAAATTGTTGCAAGATCTATCTTCACTTCGTAGCGAGGACGGCATAGTGGACAAACAATCTGATGATCCTACCCAGATGGAGGATATTACTAGCAAGTCGTCGCCGACCAGCCAGCATTTACTTTTGAATAACATCGAGGAAGGCCTATCCGAGAAGCTTGACTTGCCATGTGGAGAGTCGAGTGGCAGCGAAGACAACTCTCTACCGATGAAGGACTTTGATAGTCCGGCTTCAAAGGTGTCGAGCTCCTTCGTGGTGGAATACACAATGTCTACGCTCAAATGGCTCTTCGACGACTCGGGAAGCAAAGACGAAGATCTTGACAAGAGCACGAAGGAATCGTCTTTTTCCAACATGTATGGCGTTATGGGTCGATTTGTAAAAAGAATTACTTTTTTCAGTGTCAGTAGCACCAAGGAAAATATTTTGCTGTTGGAGGAATCTGCTAGCCTGGCTATCAAGCCGTCGGCGTCAAGTGAGACGGGCAAGACAGAGGACAACGAGAGAAGCGTGGGGGATATTGGGCTCAACTTGGATGACCCCACGCCGATGAATGGGGAGAAAACGAAAAGGTCAGACCCATTTGTCACCGAATCCGCTTTGGGTGGAGATTATCCAGTGCAAGTCGAATAATTACTAAACGAGTCGTACGTTAGTATTGAGATCGTGTATTTTACTACAAGTACAGATTGTGACAATGCAAATTTATGTCGAGAAAATGTATTTTGAAAATTGCATAAGTTTCTCTTTTCAAATCTGAGATTTTTAAATTATCATTGATGTAAAACCTTTTTCGACAACCAGAAAAGAATGTTTCTAGCGCTTCTGTGCTGCTCTGATGCGCTTGCTCTACTGTTGATTTATATCAACCTTGTTCTATTGAAAAGATTAAATAGGTCACTGCCTCTTGTTTACACGTCGAAGTTTTTGCCAATAATCTACTTTATGAATAGTATACCGGTATGGCTATATATTACGTAGGTGATTTGTACCAGAGTTTTTTCAAAGTCCTATTTCCGAGTTTCTTTGCGCAATCGGATACAATTTTGCACGCGCTCACACGTTTCATCGATGGCCGTCTGAGCCTCCGGAACCAAATCTCCATAGATGAGAAAACCATGCGATAGCCCCGGGTAGATTTTTAGTGTTGACGGCACTTTAAGATACGAAAGGCGCGTGTAAAAGTCAACACTGTCGTCCAGCAGTGGATCCAGGTCGCCGACCACAAGTGACGTGGGTGGAAACTTTTTTAGCAAAGAATCTTCCGCCAATCCAGGTGATACACACGGATCGTGAATGTTATGTTTGTACTGATTCGAATGGCCGTGCGAAGGGTAGTACGTTGTAAGTGCTAATTCAAGGATCCCGCGTGGAAGCACTGGATCATTTTGATGGATAAATCGGGAGGGGGATGGAGACAAGTGCAAATTCAATGCTGGAAACATAAACACATTTCCGCTGGGCAAGGCAATACCGTCTTGGATACAGCGAATGCAAAGCGCAGCTCCCATGTTTGCGCCTACAATCAAGATCGGTCAGCGTGTGTACAATCACGTTTTTAGCTAATGCTAGTAACGAAATTTGCACGTACCAGCACTTTCACCGAACAGTGCAATCTTGCCAGGGGAAAAACCCAATCCTCCATTAAGTATCCACTTGTATACGGTGTAGCACTGAGTTAAAGAGTCTGGATAGTGCGTCTCTGGTGCAAGCCCATAGTCTTCAAGGCAACCGTCATTAGCAGAACAATAAAAATGTAAGATGAAACAAGTCGAACGTACCGACGTAGACAATGACTGCACCTAGTACGCGAGCCCAATTTGTCAAATTATAGAAATCTTTGGCAATGAATCGTCCAAAGAAACCGCCACCGTGAATGTAGAGGAGGACTGGACGTGTCGATGGCAAGCCACACGAAATCATTCGCGTAGTTAGTGGTGTGCAAGCATTCGTCCACGTTCCGGCCTGTACGCATTCCATTGGTCGTACACTGAAGAGGTAGATACCAATATCCGATGGATCCGTGCGCTCCTTATTAAGTGAAGATCCATCTGCGGTTACAAACTGCTCTTCAAATACGGGAATGTTGGGACACTGGAAACTTGCGATGAGTCGAACAAGTCGAGACTCCCCGAAGATTTGCCAACCCGTGCGAATCACGTCTACATTGGGATGGTCGATAAGTGTTCGGGTCGTGTACCGAGCTGCCTTCGCGTTGCGGATAGCGTAATACGGAATGGCCATTATAAGCAGTGGTGCCCCCAGAAGTTTGAGCAAAAGCTTGTTTTGATGTCCTAGAATCGAGTGGGCAAAGGCGCTGGAGGCGATAAGAACATTTGTACCGATTTTAAAAGCGGTTAATCCCCACGGTTCGGACGAGCAATCATAGTATTCAGCAGGTAGAGGCACTCTTTCGACTAATAGTGTGGTAGCATTTTTATAATCGTCGTCAATATCGGCTTCCATTGGGTTATCAATCAACAATCGATGGTCCGACGCGTTGCTTATCGGTCGTGCACGCTGGAGCACATGCTGACACAGCAAGAACAACCTCAACGCCATGAGAACACGAGCGTGGTGTACCTTAATCCGTCGCAAGTTGGAAAACCGATACATGGCTCGATGCCAGTAATCTGCAGCCACAAGGAGCACAAGTCCCCACTTGATCATTCGCTTGGTAGGTAGCACTTGCAACAAAAACTGCTTGAATGACGTACGAATGCGAAAGCGTTTGTATAGAAACATAAAGGTAACTGCGAGCACCATGGACGTTCTAGACCAGCGATTCTCGCGGTTTGGATTGTACCCCGACTGCAGCTCTTCGAGCACTTGTCGCGTCTCCTCCAGCGACTTGGTCGCATGCCTCAAGAGCGATGCTATGCCCCCTGATAAGATGGTGTATCGTTCATCCGTCGGAATCAATGGGATGATATCTTTTAACGCGGTTTTAGTCCGAAAGTCTACAGGTGGACGACTCGCATAATGTTTCGAAGCCACGACGATTTCTTCCTTGATAAATGCATACAGCACACGCTCAAAAGATGCGACCGTAAGTGACAAGTGTTGCAGCTCCCGTCCCATGCGCCCGTATGCGTATTCGCGGATAATGCGACGCAAAACCTGAATGCACGACAGCACGGCGGTGCTCGAACCCACGAGCGTCTCGTACCCACGGATACGCAGCTCTCCCTCCTCC
Source organism: Plasmopara viticola (assembly GCA_001695595.3). NCBI lineage: Eukaryota > Oomycota > Peronosporomycetes > Peronosporales > Peronosporaceae > Plasmopara > Plasmopara viticola. The sequence continues at coordinate 88,038 of MBPM02000064.1, forward strand.
GTCGTCTCATTCACGTCTTCATGCACACATTGATTAATAAAACCCATGAGCTGCACAGAGCTTTGGCTGCGCAGACTGTCGCCCAGCGGACCCGAGTAGCTCATCCTACTTTCTTCAATACTAAATTTGTGTTAAGCAGAAACGACGGACAAGTATTAGCCAATCAAAAGACACGTCACTTCAACTTGACACGTTGAGGCAAGATGCCTGCCCGACCAGGAACCGGCCAGCAAAAGGCAACTGCAGCGTCCTTGTCGGGCAAATTGAGGCCACACTCGGCAGCAGTGCTTTCTGCTGTGCTCGAGTCGCCACCTTGCACCGCTACAGCCGGAAAGAATGGAGAACGAGTCGGCGCAACGAGTGACGAGTTGATCCGTGATTTGGAGCAAAAAGTGCGAAAAGTGGTCGAACTTAAGCGAGCTAAAAGCGACAAGCTGCACTTTGAAGTGACGAAGAAGCGTGAAGAGGTGGAAAAGGCGAAGTTGGTGTTGCAGGACCTGATCAAAGACAGTGAAGCCCTGGGGTTGCATTATCACCCTTGTGACCATGTCACAGAAGAGGGTAAAGAACACAGTGATCGTCATGACAAGATGGTTGAGGAACCAAACCGTTTGAAACCGATTGCGTCGATTTCGAGACGACCAGTGTACTCAAAACATACAAAGATCAATGAGCTGGAAGCCAAATTAGAGAAGCAAGCACGAGCTTCGCATGAAGTTCTGAGGAGCACGATGGTACTGGAGCACATTAAAAAGCGGTTACTGAATGAGCGGCTTGAAGTGGCGCAAGACACGAACGAATTGAAAATACGCTTTGCGGATTTGAGTCATCAGACGGTGGAGCTGCAAAAAAAAGAAATTATTGCGAGTGAAGCGGTAAGTCAGATCCAGACACGATTGGCACAACAAAAAGCCGACATGGCTGCCAATTTGCGCAGATACAAGCGTGAAGTGGAAATGCGGCAAAAATGGTCACGTGAAAAGGCGAAATTTGAAAAGTACTATAACAATCAAATGCAGACATTAATCGATGCTCAAGGTCAAGATAGAAACACTGAAAAAGCAGTCGGGATCGCAAGTGCATCAAAGAAAAGTTCAGATGTTCGTCAAAGCCCTTCATCACGTAAGTTGTGGTCAGAAGTACTTTAAGATGAAACTGACACTTTTCTATAATGCAGTCTTGCCACCAAAAACGCGCGAAAATAGTATAAGTAGCATTGATTCATCCGAAGAGATAGAACCAGAGGAAATGTACCGCCAGGCGTTTCTTCGGATGGGCTTTGGTCACGATAGTGAGGGTGTTGACCCGGACGAAATTATACAAACGTGGCTTTCTCACGAGAAACTCAAAAAAGATCTTGACGCAAAGCACGACGAAGATATTGAGCGCATTGCAGTTTTGCGTGACCAGCTTGTAACGAAATTGACGAGTACCTATTGCTATTAATTCTTTTCTGACACGACGGTTGGATTGCATATCACAGACAAAATTAAAGAATGCTGCCGTCGAAAGAGTTCCATTGTCCAAAAGGGGTACTTCCCAGCGACTTGAGACAAAAGAAATCGAACTATCCAGTGTGGAGCGAGCACTAGCAACCGTCGTTGATCAGTATATGTATGTAGATCAAAGCGTTCGTCCACTCAAGGTTTGTTTAGGTCTTTGCTTCAGGGTCGCATGAATCACGTAAAGAAATGACGTGGTTTTCGTATCTGTAGATTGGACTGCAAGAGATTATTAATAGTGTCAGGAACGAAATGGTAGATATTGACGATATGACAGCCATTGAGCACGCACTATTCAGTTCAATTGAAGAAATGATGAATTTTGCGCGCGAGGCTCGAAATGAACCTGACGGCTTGCCAAGTCGATTTGAGGCCTGTAATGATCCGGTTATATCTCCTAAAGAGGAAGTGACCGTCGATACGTCAAAGACAGACAAAAAAAATTGTGCGGTCTTCACTGACCAAATCTCTTCACCGTTTAATATTCGCATCCCGCCAAAGCCCAAGGAGCCATACTTTGTTCTCGGTGTAAGTACTGCACCGGCGACAGGAGAGGAACCCGTTATCCATAAAGGTACGAAGATGAGTCCAATGCTTTTTTTACTGATATTTTATTGACACAATTAAGTAGCAGAAATGGAAGAATTGGATTTTGATGTAATGGACCGGTCGACTGTGAAACGCATTTCATCCGTGTTAGTTTGTACAAGCACGGGAAAAAAGTCTAAATTGGATGAGGGCCATCCAACACAGTTGTCGAAATGAGCAGCGAAAAGATTGAGCGTGTCAAAAAGTGAGAATGTCATTCTTTCCTCTGCCAGTGATTTAAATCAAACGCGTTTAACGCGTGCTCCAGGAGCACTTTATTTACACACCATGAGAGTAAGCTGATTTAGGAAGGTAGCGGTGGATAAACGCTTCTTATAGTTTATCGGTTCTATTTTACTACTTTGTACATCTGGGTCGGACCTTTTTCCAATATCGTCTGACTGTACAGAGCTGCTTTCTGTAAACTCAGTACTATCTCATTATGTTCGAAACATCACCTGCAGCAAAGTGAGTTCTGCCAGTAATGGTCATTAAACCATGGTGGTCTAAGTACAGCTTTTCCGGATATAAATACATAATAGCTTGAAAAAGGTTGGGATGACGCCCTCCTTCCAAGCGCGGGGGCTAAATGCTCGCGCGCTTCGGGCATGTACTCTCGGGCATCTGCAGGTCTCTAACGAGTCTCACCCTCGACGCGACGGTCTCCAGCATCGGGCGCCACCTGGGCTTTTACCAAGTCAGAACTAAGCAAAATAATGGAAGACCCTCACGACCTCGGTGCTGGCTGCACTGCCCGCCGAACGAGACCCGACGTATGCGGACACCACTCTATGCCGTGGACTAGCCAGACTGAGTCTAGCTTGTGCATAACTTGGCAACGCGATAACGTAATACATTACATTACATTATGTACGACAATATGGCAACACCATCAATTAGCGTGACGCACACTATATTCGTATAATGCAATTACAGCGCGAAATGCTTTGTTAGCCAGTTAGGTGCTCTACGTGTCTTATCAGTGAGCCAATCCGGCTGAATTCTAGCGCAATGGTAATTTATCTCCAAATGAGCGATATTTGTATATGACATTTCTTACCAAGTCAGTGCAGACCCTGTCCCAAAGCGTTCATGCCTTTGCAACTAGTGAAATAAACAAGATGGTTGAATATAGCTGACGCAGCTGATAAGGCACTCTGAAGCTTGCCGCCTCTCTCATCTGCGGCCGAAGACGCACAGCATCGCCGCGAAATGCTGTGCACAATACGAAGGTCTTTATATGACTCCGAACCCTTGTGATGGTAGATAAGATCTTGCAGGTAGGATTGTTCTTTCTCTCTCGGTATCACGTTAATCGTGCGTCCCAAAGCTGCCGTAAAAGATTTAGCCTAGTAAGATACTTGGAAGCATTTCAAATACGTAACCTTCTTGGCAGTTTTTAGGCTCAACATTGACGTTCACTCCAGAGAACGCGATCAGCATAGTTCAGCTGCCAATATCTAGGACTTGGTCGGCTTTGTCAGCTCCGCGAAAAAAGACCAAGTTTCGGTATTCTGAGGAATGATACGTGTTTTGCTCGAATTGATTGTCGAGAGTGCGCATTCACGCGTTCACTGAAGATACGTATCTAACCTTCACAAAACAGATGATGTCGGTCAGTTTGAGTCTGTCGTCATCCTCTCACCGCAAACAGTTTTGACTCTGATCATGGCCTAATTCGATGCTTTGCACACGTATTTGTACAGATACTTGACTGTGTAATCAAATACATCAAATAAGACGAATTTGTTAGCATAACCATATGATTGTATTGTATTGTATTACGTTATCGCGTTGCCAAGTTATGCACGTGCTAGGCTCAGTCTGGCGAGTCCACGGCATAGAGTGGTGTCCGCATACGTCGGGTCTCGTTCGGCGGGCAGTGCAGCCAGCACCGAGGTCGTGACGGTCTTCCATTATTTTGCTTAACTCTGACTTGGTAAGAGCCCAAGTGACGCCCTGGTGCTAGAGACCGTCGCGTCGAGGGTGAGACTCGTTAGAGATCTGCAGATGCCCGAGAGCACCTGCCTGAAGCGCGCGAGCATTTAGCCCCCGCGTTGGAAGGAGGGCGTCACCCCAACCTTTTCCGAAGCAACCATATGATGTTTTAGCATATTCTTTGGCGCCAAAAGGACCAAAAAGTTAGCAAAGGATTATTGCTTAGTAAAAATTGCATAACATTTTCCCCAACACAGGTTTGAAGATAAGCCGCGTTATTCAACCTCCCTCATTTCGTTATCCCCCCCCCTTTTTTTGTGATTAGCTAATTTATATAAACTACTTGGTATATCGTGACGCCACTACCGCTTTCCCATCTACAACACGAGTTAATTGATTTCCTTCTATACTGCGCGCTATATAATATTGTTCACTCTTGAAGACTGCTCAAACGTTCATTTTTTTATCTTAAAGGTATAGAGTTGCGCGAGGGGAAGTGTAAAGCCTAGTGCTGACAAAAATCTGAATCATGGTAAGAGCATCAGTCGTTTCACCAATATTCAATGCGGTAAGCTTGAATTAAGGCGATGCCTACTGGGGATGGCCTAGTGATAACAACGCCAAGCACTGTGTTAAGACACTTCAATCGTGCCCCAATTTTGATCATCTCAGAAGAGTGTTATAAAATGTTGTACGATACTGAGCAAAGCCAGCTTACCGAAATGATGTGAACAATTCGACAGTCGAGGCAGTGACGGCTTGACATTGTCTGCTCGCGCAATCGGTATGTTCGCGAATTACAACATTCTGTGAATGGTGAAGTAAACAGCAAAGTTAGGTCAGGAAAGTGGCGTCACGAACATTTGAATACCAGGCCCGAGTTTTAGCCAATCAGTAGCTTACTTTATCAGCCAATCACAAAAATGGGGGATGGATAACGGAATGATAAGCGGCTCTTAATCTCAATGTATGGTCGTGGGACTGTAATTTCTTGTTTGCGTGGTAATTTTGAACACCAATAAGAAGATGGTACTTCCTACCGATAAGCAAAAAAAATTTCAGTAAATGGTCGTATGTAATGTAATGTAATGTAATGTATTACGTTATCGCGTTGCCAAGTTATGCACGTGCTAGGCTCAGTCTGGCTAGTCCACGGCATAGAGTGGTGTCCGCATACGTCGGGTCTCGTTCGGCGGGCAGTGCAGCCAGCACCGAGGTCGTGAGGGTCTTCCATTATTTTGTTTAGCTCTGACTTGGTAAGAGCCCAGGTGGCGCCCTGGTGCTGGAGACCGTCGCGTCGAGGGTGAGACTCGTTAGAGACCTGCAGATGCCCGAGAGCACCTGCCCGAAGCGCGCGAGCATTTAGCCCTCGCGCTTGGAAGGAGGGCGTCATCCCAACCTTTTCCGAAGAATGGTTAGGTATTGCAAGTTTGACTCTAAGCCGGGAATATAGTACTTTTTTGTAAAGTATTAATGCTAAGACAATTGTTAAATTTTAGAGATTGGAAAAAGTCTTTACAACTGCACGATTCATCTTCGTAGGCATGCGCAGACGCGTTAGAGCCATGACTAAGTGAGTAACGATATTTTTGAAAAGACGAAGCGTCTCACGGTCTCAGAATATTATAATCATACCTTAACGAGCCATGTCTCCATTTAAGCGCAGAGGCGTCGTACGACCAAAGTTCCGTCTCGTCTTTCTGTTATTTGAAGTGCTGAGACGGCTCATGGCGTCAAAACAGCACGACTTATCGTGCTAGTCTTATGGCTCGATCGCGTCCGTTCATGTCTAGATAGATAGACAAGACGCATCTGTGGTCGTACAGCGTCTCTAGTTGTGGCTCGATTGAAGTTGCCAAGAGACAATATCGGTATGCATGAAGAAACATTATTTGATTTTAGCCTACAAGATTACGTTTGTTGTTCTGTTGCGCGTCAGCAAGTGATGAAAGGCTCTTTCTAAGCTCTGAGATGTTGTAAAGGCGCAGATCAGTCCCGCCTTTACAACGTCTCGGAACTTAGAAAGAGCTTTTGGTCGCTATGCTAGCACAGACGCAATGAAGCCACAACTAAGCGTATATTTACTATTAAGAAGCGCTGATCGGTTTTACGGCCACAGATTCGTCTTGTCTATCTTCCTAGAAGTGCACATGACGACGGATTTGTCCTGTCTATTCATCTAGACATGAACGGACTCAATCAAGCCACAACTTATCCTATGGTTACTATTTTGAAGCGTTAAGATGCTGTACGGCTAAAATTTACCACCACCTTGTTCCATACAATTTTCTATATCGAATATCAAGCTCACCGGACAATAATTGAAACAGAGTCGATGTTTACATTCGAATTCTATGCATACCGGTATAAATATAATTTGTTAGTCCATACAAACCATGAGCAACATTCTTTGAAGCCATGTCTCTTATTAAGCGCTGAAACTTTCTACGGCCATAGATCCGTCCCGTTACCTCTTCAAGTGGTAGCACCGGATGCAGGTCTCATCAGACATTATTTCAGCTTCATGACGAAGTAGATCAACCCTTACTTAAGCTCTTTTTAAGCAAAGAGCTACAGTAGCTTTTTCCATCAAGTGTGCAAGTGCAGTTTTCTTTGCCTTAGACAGACAGAACGGATTTGTTGGTTTACAAGACGCTTTAAGGCAACAAATCCGTCTTATCTCCCTTTCTTAATATGCACGGGCGCAATTGAGGCACAACTTAGCGTAAAATTACTCTTTTAGAGCGCCGAGACGCTGTATGATGGTTGAGCCTTATCAACAGGCCGTGCACATCAAGAAAAATAGACAGGATGAAAATATGGCCGGAAAACGTCACACAACGTCAAAGTCAGCTCCCTTGCACTGCGTTCCCATCATAAGGGCATCATGCCTCCAACTAGCTTTGATTTGACCACCCAAGAATTACGATTTTGCCACCAAGTGCTTTCGAAGTATTACGCCACTTGTTAAGCTGATCGCGCGCTTCGTCTAAATCTTATATATAACGGAAGTGCTGCCATGTGTAAGAATTTGAACTAGATGAGCTCTTATTGTAAAATGAAGGGATAGAAGGACGCGGTGAGTGAAGCAGGAGAATAGAGAATTGATGCTGTAATCTTCGCACTGGGTCGAATTATGAGATGACGTGGAAGCGGTGGGAACGTTTAAAAAGCCGTTTTTCGCTATGTTATGGCTCTTTTGCGCCTTTGTGAATCTAAAAAGGTAGAATGAATGTGGCCTCAGTACGTCTGAGATTATCTTGATCGAAAGATAGGACGGATTAAAGGCGCGAATGAGCCATAATTAAAAAAACAACTTGTACTAGACACCACAAAGTAGGTTCTTCTAATCAAAGATATATGGGATGATAAAAAGGATGCATTCGTGGCCGCACAACGTATTAGCGCCTTGAAAGGGTACATGCGCGCTTAGTTGTGGCTAGATTGCGTCTGTGCACGTCTAGATAGAAGACACGACGTGTCTGCCAAATTCAAAGCGAAGTCACGAGCCTGGTCTCAGCCTTTTTTAAGCAGATAGCCACGGCAGTCGTGTAGAACTTGAGAGTACTTATACTTGAGTCGATGAGATTGATTTTTATGATGGAGCAGTATTCTCGTTTGCCTCACGAATATCAAGTCGAGCTGAATAGGCTGAAATTTTGTTTGACCCCGAGGGGCGCAGCATTTGAATGCAAAAGAACCAAAAGCGGTCAGTGTATGTATAATGCTCTGCTGAAAAAAAGGTGACGATATTTTCTTCATAGATTGTTTTGGCACGTTAGGCGAATGTCTTGCTCAAGTCGAAGTCACTCACGGTGAGCATGGAGATCTGCAAAAGAAGGGAAGGATGGAGATCCTGCTACCAGTCAAGAAGGTCATAATGCCATAATATCAGTATTGTTGCAGAGAAAGCGACGGAGAACGGCTCTGTACATCTCAAAGCTCGGTGAGAGAGTACACAAATGGGCAATAACGTGCATTACCTCAGTTTCGGTGGCGTTTCTGAGCTGAACGTCAGCTGACGCAAGAAAAATGCCAGTAAATTATGCGCACCCGTGCACTTTTGTTTCATTGGACCGGGACACGGTGAAAATACTTCTGGACTTTGTCCAGAAGTCTCCAAGTCTGCTGGCTAATAAGGCAAGCATTTAGCGAGCAATGTTCAAATTTCGCCCAGAAGGAGTGACATGTATCGTTTATATTGACAGGCAGCACGCGGACGCGGTCTGGATATAGATACTTTGTGCATGAAAATAGACCGGGAAGGGTGGTAAGAAATGCCTTGTATAATTTTCAGGTGTCACGTTTAGAGCTAAGCTTTCGGTGTTGGGGCCCATTGGACGGACCAGTATCTATAGATTTAATCTATCCAGAAAGGCTTTGACCTCCGGGCCAGTGTCGATGCTTCGTGTGTTGTAATTTCCGCCATTTACGGCTGAAGCATTCACTGGGCAAAGAGCATGAGGATTCAAAATGCCGGAACCACACGGCCAAACAGTCGGCTTGTGTACCACGCAGAAGTGGCAGCACCCACACTAAGTTCTGTCGAGCCTCACAACTTAGTGACATGTTGTTAAACGGTTTCTGAAGTCTATAACACGGATCGTGCTTGAAAATCTGGCTTGCTGGGTGTTGACGCAACTTTGAAGAATTTCAGCTTGCCATACACTTCATTTGTCGATTCTGGAAGTCGGTTAATGACATTTGTGTTCTACTATTAAAAAGAGGTCAGCCATATGCAGAGGCTTTATGCGCACACCAACGTGACATCGGCACTGTTCGCTTAGCGACAAGAATCACTGTATCTACGATCTCGGTGGCTTTGGATGTAAACTTAGTTGACTTTGATAGCGTCAAACGCTGTTCTATCTTGGAATTGGATGAAAGGTATAATCTCATCTTAGGTATGGCGTGGTATGGGCACCACGAACCCCGATTGACTGGAATTTGAGGATTTGGGTGCCGCCTTCTTTGCTTTAAATAAGGAAAGCTGCTGCGAGAAAACATAAGCGCTATTAGCTTGGACACTATACCCTTATTTAGGCATGAAAATGCTAAAATTGGACATTGATGCTGGGATCGAGAGTCTGGAATGAAGAGTGGCATCTATTTTACCGAGCAAAGCTAGTGATCCAGCACCCGCTGCATGCCATGTGTAAAATGGCTGGCGTCGAGCTAAGATGAATGAGCTAAACCATGTAATTACTCGTTAAGTGGCACGATACCTGCTCGTTAGACACAACACTAGCTGCATGTCATGAGTGGCAAGAATGGCGTAAATACTTTGCCGATGCACATGAAGTGGTTCACTACCCAATGAGCAACGCTTGTAAGGAACGGCAGTTGCTGCATACCATGAAGAGTAATCCGTAAGTGAATGCTTTTCTATAAGTAGACGAGTAAAAAGGCTTGTTTATGCCTGACGAGCAGGAAGAAAAGCTGGGGTTGTGGCCATACGACCATAAAACGGAATCAACTTTTCATCAATAATTGCGGAAGCGGAATCAGAACGCAGTCAGTGCACGAAAAAATCTTTGGTCTTAAAAAATCTATCGGATTCATATTATTCTTAAGTATAGAAATTTTATATTGTAGTCTCACGAAACCGTTCTTCGGCATTACCACCAGATAAAATGTAATCTATGGAATTGTCTTGATTCTAAGGGCCAAATGACATGGCAATGATATTGATCATGTGGCATCATTGAAGCCTTGTTTCGTGCCAAGCACAAGCCGGAATAGCTCGGGTATTTCTTTACCCCATTCTACGCCGATCTTTGTGTCAGAAAGTCAAACTTGGTGTATGCTCAAAGAGTGTTAAGCTAGGCTTTTAAGGCTTTCGAATGCACTTGCGGCGATAAATTGTCTGGTGACTCAGCTGCTTAAGGTATACCGAGATTACATCGGTTTGTAGTCGTGCAGAATGTGTAAAGAAGTACACTCTTCACAAACTGAGTGCATGGACCCGAAAAAGTTTTACGCTTATGATCCGTGGTGCAAAATTAAGCTATCTCAAGAGTACATTTTTAAGATAGGCATGGACGTCGGGTAGACTATGGTCAAGGCTATAGTAGCTAAGCCGGTTCCATTGGATAGTAATAGCTTGATGACTCTATGTATACAAGTACAGTACATATTGTGCAGAATTGGCTCAGCCAATTGTCGATCTACTTAATATGAACACCGAATGGTTTGATTAAAGCCGACACCAAGATCCATTTGACAAAGCTTGTTACAGGCGCCAATTCTCGTCTCTCCAGATCCTTTCCAATCGTCTGTGACGCGTCAAGATTCTGCCATCGCCACCGCACTGCTTTAACCAGACACTGAGAGACAAAATTGACAGATCGCATTCGGATTGGTGAGGGCTGCCGAGAAAAGTTATTGTGCTCGTGACAAAGAGCTACTTTCGAGTGGTATGCTCTTGTTAAGCTCAGAGATCACCTGCTAGATTCTAAGTCATGCTTAATATATACTGGTCTAGGTCGCCGCACCGCAATACAATCAATTTACCTTTTACAAAGATCGAACAGTGTCTTCTTACGTAAAATATGATGGCGAGGCTTTGAAGTGGAGTATGCGACAAGGGAAGCAGAATATACATTATCGCGTCGCTCAGATCGTGAAAGTCGGCTGTGACCTCGTCCACGTTGGTCTGATCCAGTTCTTGGCGCATATGCGCAATGTGATACATATATAGCCATGTTAGAGGTTTCGAAAAGCAATGAGCCCTAAGACTCGTACAGAAAGCGGTTAAGTGCGGGGCCACATCCGCTTGTAATGAAATTTGGGCTTTTGTATTTTTTGACCGAGATGGACCACTAAGCGGCTCTTCGGCACGAGGATATAAAATGTCGTATCCTCTGCAAGGCTCGAAGTACATCGCTGCGGTCATCTCGGTCGAGAGAAGGCAAAACGAGGCAACTGTATTGGTGGCTTGGGTTTGTGACTGCACATATATGTGCAAGTGCGATGTGTGCTAGTGGGTAAAACTCTATTCAAATGCGGTCACACCATTAGCAAGCTTGCTGTGGCTGTCGCTCTGTTGGTAAAGCAACAGAGCGATATGGATTAATTTACTCTGCCGAAAGACACGGCAGGCAGCTCTGGTATTTTTGGTTCTTTTACCCAACCAGCAAAATATTGATTTAGCGACTGCACTCAAGTACGATGGATAATGTTGAAACCACACGCTGTTCCCTGTTCGCTCGACGAGTTTGTTTAAAGAAAAGCGCTTTTAGATGCATGTAGTTATTCACAACAGATTAGATGCAGACCGGTGAACGGATAGATTGGGCTGATTGCGTCGTCAAATCCGCATAATGCCCGCGGGAACACCGAGTTGTTGAAAATGCATGCTCCTTTATCTTGACTTTGCACCACACAATCCCATTTATGCTATAAGCCAATCTACGTGAATGGGCTAGCCAGCCCTCGCGCTCCATTAATGCTACCACATTATGGATATATTTGATGGGTAGAATAGTGCTGATACTAGTCCTTCCGCAATGCGTAGACACGTCTTAGATTTAAAGTCGCAACAAATTAGTACGTACGCGGTGAATTGGCAAAAATTAAGGATACTAAGACTCAACAAACGGTAAAAATTATCAAGAGGAAATATAAAATTATAATTTCGACACTATTTTATGCGGAAATTTACTAAGACTAATTCGCGCCTGCGCTTCATATGAATATTTAAGACCATAGCTTATAGGTAGAATTTCTTAAGCCGCACTATGACCCAGGTGGGGTGAATGCGGAAGCGTTGCCATCGGGTCAGAGACACATAGCCATAGAGGGAGGATTTATCAATTTGACCATAGTCTAATTCTGGCATGGACTCCCATAATTTCTGTGTTAGGGGAGCGAGTCGAGCGATTTGCTTGTAAACCCTGCTCTTACGCGCTCGGAGCTTGAAAACTGACCGGTGAAAATCTGTAAACCTCGGTGCTGCAGTCCATTATAAATGTCGTGGCATATACAGTCGAGATCATTGCCATAACGGCTCGCCAGCTCTATGATTGCGCTTGTCAAGGATCGGCAACATGCAAAATGATAGCGAAGAGCACTCAGCTCGTCGCATGATGCTAAAGAATCGTGTGCTTCCTCCTCCTTGTTTAAAAGAGAGCACCACAGAGTATTCTTGCGCGACACAATTGTAACTAATAGAATCAGATTCTTTCGAAGTGGAGGGGAGATCCTCACTGTTAAAATTTAAGGCCCCGCTTCGACAAGAAATTTTCGACGTCATAGCCGTTTGTGTTCATTGTGTTTGGCGTCATCGTCAAGAGAACGCTGCCATCGCTGGATTAAAAGGCGATAGACTACAAGCAGAGCTAGTTTTGATGTCCCTTTGTGACCACCGCGGAAGGTGTGCTTACAGAATCATGATGTAGAGGACTATTAGCGGCAAAACAAGAGTCCGCTGGCAGTCTACGACGAGTCAACAGCTGATTAAGCTCGTATCGAGTTTCTGTTCCATTTGCTCATCGACTTTGCTGAGATGGCTGCGAATTGTGAGTAGAAACTCCAGCTCCTGACCGTTTGATTCCAGTGTGCAAAAAACGTTCATCCATCGTTGAACATATTTTGAGGCGTAAGCACCACCGGTACGGCTAACAGTTAAAACTTAAGCTGGAGTGTCGCACGGTGAGCAATTGTCAAAGGCCAAAGCCTTGATGCTAACGGAACTTATGCTACCTGATGTAGCCTCTCGGGTGATCACATACGGCTCGTCGGGCACGAAATTTGAGATTTTAAGATAATCATAATCGAGCGAGATGAGTTACCTTGTGATTACATCGTGCTCTTGCTTTGTGATTATAAGCTTGACCTCATCAGGCACGAGCGTTCGATCGGAGAACGGGGAATAAGTGCGTGGGTGCGCAGTGAAAGCAAGGTTTACTTGCAAGTACGCGTTGTGCGACGCACAAAGTTGCGGGTGTACGGCTCGTCGTATGCAGGGCACAGCTCTAGGGTTCTCGGCTTAATTGTACACGCCTAAATTCAACATATGAGCTTGGACTTCGTCGAAAAGGGCACTCGAGTGCTGTGGTCGGCAGATCGTAGTCAAATATGAAGCTTTGGTCATGCCCACTTTAAATTAAAAAGGCTTTGTGTGTGTGGCGTGAATGCGATATACGAAAAATTAAGTCGTCATCCTACGGTAACAAATTTAGGTGAGGATGCCGTTTGGTAACCGGACATTGTGATGTATTGTAATGTTGTCGGATTTAGACCTTAACAATCTACCACGTGCGGTCGAGAATGTAGCGATTGACCTGAGATCGGTGCGACTGAAGAAGCTGTGAGGCTCATTCAGTCTGTGAGGTCTTTCTCGATAAGTGGCACAAGTCACAACGGTTGTGATTAATAGAAAAATTTCCACAGATATGTTTCAACTTATATGGACTCAAGGGTCTAAAGCCTTAATAGAGGAGAACGTGTTGGAATTCAGCGAGCCTAATGTTTGTCGTTCTAGTTGGTCTATCAAACTTTTTGCTTGACATAAGTCACGTGATGGTCTGAACCCCAATGAGAAAGTTGCACTTTCTACCGAAAAAAAACTAGCAAGAATTTTAGCATGACTTATCAATTTCCGCACATTTACAGTTCAACAAAAAGCTTAAGCGCTTCACGGCTCTAAAGTACACTTAATCACATTTACGATCTTATAGACTACATTTGAGCATCTTCATTTTTTGTGGTAAGCTATGACACTCTCACGGTCTTAAAATGTTATACATTCAACAGCTCATGTAAGTTTAAACACGCTTACGTTTTTTGATAAATTTAAGCCTTTATTAGAGTTTTATAAACAAATTTTAGATTTTAAAGCGAACACATATGTGTTATAATTGGGAATATGGAGTACGAGCCCTTACTCGCGCCGTAATTTAACTGGCATACTGAACGGGCGACACAGTAATATGAATGCTATGAGGTTACGTGCAAAGGTGCCTTTGAAGCAAATAGAACGGTAATATGTACTTTGTAGTATTGTGTAAAAGCGGAATGGTTAGCAGTATGATTGGCGGCGAATTGCCACTTTGTAACTATGTATAATATCCTACTTTACAATTAAATGCTTTTTAATCAGAGGCTCGCCAGCTGCATTTGTAATATCAAGCTGAAAGGGTTTCGGGATAGCCAATATTTGATGTACCACTTTTTCTCTCACTAAAAGAGATAGTTCAGAAAGTAGAAAGCACAGAAAGTCGAATAACATTACATACTATTATCGAAGACAAAAATGCTATAAAGAGTGTATGCAAAAGCACAAGTTTACAACCATGTTCTCGAGGCAGTAATTCATGTGCATAACTGGGTGCATTAGTGTTCTAAGAAATGACACTTATGGTAGAGGCTGGTCCCCACATATAGTCGGCAAAGACATATGGCGTGTTGCTACGCAGTTATTTACGGTATAAAGTATCATCTACTTGGCAAAGATAGCGAATAAAGTTTCTGGTCGAGCGCACGAGTGCTGCCATTGTGTGTGGCAACATCGTACTTAAACGATTCGTTTTAAACGACAATGATCCGCATTTTTTTACGTTTAGAGCTAATTTGATCGCTAAGTAAACAGGAAAAACGCACACTGGTGGAACAGCTTGCGCTCTTGTCAACGAGTGCACAAAGCGTAAGAAAAGGATTTCTATTTCAGCTACTCGTATGTTCCACATTTTACAATTGGACAGCCACGATACATTTTTCCGGATGGGACCTGTAACACGCATTCTTTTTCCTTCATTTTCCAAAAAGCTCATCACACATCGATTGCTTTTGGATGAAACTTTCAAGTGAACTTTTACTAGCAGCGCTCGCCTTCACGGCCGCGCACGCTGTCAATTCAAATAATTTACGTTTGACCGATTCCAAAGACTTCGAGGACGACGATTTAGATAACTCACTCGATGTTGACACGGATGACTACAACTTGTTGTTGGCCGACGGCAAAGGCAGCGGCTTTCAGCAACTAGACAACTCTGGAGCGTGGGAACTTGACACTAACCCAAGCACCAAAAGTGGCGACGTCGATGCGATAGCAAGTAAAGGAGACCCAATGTCGACTGACGTGTATTCAAAGTCGGACATGGAGGACTCGGTCTTAACCGATTTGACAACGTATCCAAAAGGTGATTCCACGGTCACTGACGGGTTTACCGACGATTCTTCGTCTTTCCTGCAAGATCCTGAGTTGTTGAAGCTGCTGAATCAATTCGGCAACAAGTTGGAAAATGGCAATACCAACATTGGAGAGAAGGACGACAGTAGCGGGTTCGACCTCTTTGAGCAGGATACCGATGATACATTGGACACGCAGTCATCTGACGACTTGGATGCTTTGTTAGGCTTGCAGGCCAGTGATGACTTGGGAAGCTTAGATGATGACACGATGCAGTCCACTCCTTCCACCCTCCATTATGAGGAATTTTTGAAGACAATTACTGGATCGCAGCTCGAGGACATGGACCAAGGCAGTGACGATGCTTTGATTATGATGAAAGACGGTAATGACCCGGCTACGAAGGACAGCCTGGATAATACTGAAGACAACTATCCGTTGCAGATGAATGATGACTTGGCGTTTTCCACTTCAAACGACGACTACGACAGCTTGTCGACAAAATTTGCCAATTCGGACGACATCTTTGATATTGACGACACGATTGACGACAATAGCAACAATGCTTTGCTGTTGGATGATAAAACGAATCATTACACCACCGGTGGTTTAAATGTTCAGAGCATAGGCAGCGGCAGCAGCCAATCGTTTACAGAGTTAATGAAAAGTCTTGGCCTATCCGGGAGCTCGCAATTCCAGGATTTGGGCAGTAGCAATGATGACGATCTTTGGATGAAGGATGACGACAACACCCTCACCTCCCCGTCAAACACGGACGACGCCTTTGACTTGACTGACGACGAGGCCGAAGTGCAAGATTCTATACTGACGAAGGACGTTGCGACCAAAGGCAGAGCTCCGGTGATGGACGAATCCTCATTGGATGGAGACAGCCCACTACAAATTACGCCGACGCAAACAAAAGAGAGCGCTGTACAACTTCAGTAAGAAGCCAAGCTGCTTGCCTAACCAATCAGACTGGATTGAGCAATTGTAGAGAAAGAAAATCCTGACCGACTGTACAATACTCAATAATGTTTGCTTGCTGTCCATAAGTTTTTGTCTCAAGAGCACATCACTTTTGAAAGACCCCCAAGCCTGAAAAAAGTCACTGCAGAAAGGTTTGACTGCTCTTAATTAGGGATCGCCTCATTCTAAAATTTGAAGTAACGTTAGTAATAGTGGTCGTTTCTGATTTCTGAATTACTTCAGAGGGGAAAAAAAGTACCCTTTTTTAAGACTATAGATTCCGTCGTTTAATGAAGGGGAAAGGTATGGTACAAGTCGCTATAAAGCTTACAATGAACTGCTTCATATAAGTTCATTCGCCATATCCGTTAACATATACAAAGGACATATTGCTAAGCACCACGTCCTTATTTAGAAGGAGTGATTGTGCAAGCACCTTTTAATATAGGCATGATATATTCGCCGAATTTCGTGTGTATGTATCTTAGCAAAATTCTTCGCATATTTAGCCCCGAAGGCATCAAATGGCTCACTCACGCTGGCCGTTGTTTCTTGACATGATACTTGGTAACTTACCAATTTCGTACCTCACTCGTCTATTGCGGACAAACTTTTACTACTATAAATTACTTCTTTTTTCGGAAAAGGTTGAGTGACGCCCTCCTTCCAAGCGCGGGGGCTAAATGCTCGCGCGCTTCGGGCAGGTGCTCTCGGGCATCTGCAAGTCTCTAACGAGTCTCACCCTCGACGCGACGGTCTCCAGCACCAGGGCGCCACCTGGGCTCTTACCAAGTCAGAAGTACACAAAATAATGGAAGACCCTCACGGCCTCGGTGCTGGCTGCACTGCCCGCCGAACGAGACTCGACGTATGCGGACACCACTTTATGCCGTGGACTAGCCATAGAGCCTAGCACGTGCATAACTTGGCAACGCGATAACGTAATACAATACAATACAATACAAATTACTTCTTGTTACCTTCTAAGTGCATTGTTTCAAATTATACTAGCCTGTACGATCAGTACCTTTTTGTCAAAGGCTGTCGCAATTGACTGAAGCGGCTATCAGGAAACGACATCCAGCATCAGAGATGGAATGTGATCCCATGGACCAATGGCCTAAATTATAAATGTACCCAGGTGAGCTAGTCAAGACAAATATTCCTCATGCAACTAGATTTCGTGGAAGGTCAGCGTTGTTGCGTACGATGGCTAGGTCGATGACTCAATTCTCTTTAATGGTCTCAATGCAACGATAACAATGAGAGATTGAATTCGCTACACGGGATTTGATCAGAAGCGCAGCCGCAGGCCTCGTATTTGATCTACTCGCGATTTACTTACGCAATAAATTAGCCGTGATCTCCTCTGCAGTTTCGTCGAGCAGAAGCGTCTTGCAAGGTAGCAAGGCTACTAGGAATTACACATCGCACGTAGCAACCCGACCTGATACACAAAATAGGCACTGTTAATTCTATCTTGTCACTTTAAAGAGAAATAAGAGCGAAGAATTAGCTCAAAATGTTCCGCGGCAAAGGAATATCTCTTGCTGCACAGCACTACCACGAAAGGAAGTTATCGGTCGAGAAAATCCTACTTTTAAAACATACCATTTCAGTGTTGCTGACATTGGAGCTAATGTAAAGACCAGACCAAATTTGTTATATGTGTGTACCTTTCCACTCTTTTCTTTACGAAAGCCGTGTGTACCACGATATTGCGGTGAACACGTCTCCACAAAGCCTTGCCACACGAAACTAAGCCGCTGGCACCTATGGTCTTACCTTGCCAATTGATTCGGAGCTTGTGAGCGCCAAGCAATGCGCTTCAACAAGAAGTTTTGGTTGTGCACGGAGGCATGGGTGAACCAATGCAAGAATGATGGGTATCTAACTTACTTGCATTGCGTGGAGCGACCAAGAAACCGTGTTAACCTGAAAGCCGAACAGGCGACATTGAGTTCATCGATGTGATTCGTTCCGAGCGATTGCATCGCTGCAATCTTGTCGATTGCAAAGGTGGTATGTATCTTGGCGATAGCGATCTGGCAGCGATTTGCGTATCTCCAGGGGGATAAATTAATGCTCAGTGTTTATAAAGATTGCGCAGTGGTAATGGAATGGTCGATCGCTTCTATTTTCGCAGCAAACAAATCACGCCAGTGTGAAAAGATGTACGCTGTATTATAGGATAAAGTTCATGTCGTGTCGGTGCGGCAAGCTAGAACTGATCACACACTATCAACATGTGCACTACACGAAACCGTCTGCACGGGCTTGGAGATGAGTGTTTCGGCTTTATGTAGACCACCATGTGTGTGCTTGTGTGGTCGCTCATATTATCGAACTCATGGATTTAACGCGTGAATTTATTAGGCATTAAAAACATGCAGTATTTACAATCAATCTTGCGGAGTGTTGTTTGCTTACTTTCTAAAGAGGGAACGCTTTTTCCAGTTTGCCCATAAAGACATAATCGTTGAAAGGTGTGTTGGCATCGCCCCAGTGAACGATATTCAAAGCATGGCGGGCATTGCTCGACAGTTGCTCCCACAAAATGAGATCTTGTTTTTCACCGCCCAAACCAGTGGGTTCCAAAGCGTGGTTTATTGGCCATTTACTCTCGTAATTGATCTTTGCGGCCAAACCATTAAGGTGGCCAGGATTAGGCGGGACTTGTTTCGAATACCCGTCGTGAGCCGACGGCGTCACAGCCAAAATCTTGACGTTTTCGACAACTGGCTTTTCGATCCACACGATAACGTGTTCCCAGTCGTGGCGATGCCCGAAGTCTGTCGACGGCATGTCTTTTGGAAAATACCACGAGTACATGATGGCCCAGACGCCTTTGAATAGTGCGTGTCGACCGTAAACCTGAGAACCCCATCCGGATCCCTTGCACATTCCACTTGGAGCACCCTTTGTCTTCAGACCGCTATTAGTCTCACCGAGGTCATTTACTGCGGGATACGGATGGCAGCCGTTCGTCACGTGAATCTCGGGTTTAAGCATTACTGCTACCTTCTCCTCGACCGTAATCGGCTCCGGCTGAGGGAACGGTCTCACCTCGCTGTGGCGGATCCACTTTGCTTCCCACGGGCTCATTTCCGCCTGCTTTTGCTTTTCGGCTTCCTCCTGCCGCGTCTTATCGGCGTCCTCCTGCCGCTTCTTTTCGTCATCCTCTAGCCGCTTCTTTTCGGCATCCTCTAGCCGCTTCTTTTCGGCGGCGTCCTCCTCGCTGGAAGCCTGGTCTACGTTTCGAGAGTGTGAGGCACTAGAGCCCGCCTCACTTGAATTTGAGGCTAAAAGTTGGTCATTTGACGCGATTGCCACGCTGGGTGATTGATTTGAGCTTTTAGAATCCGATGCGTCGGAGTCTGGCTGACTCGACGTTAAGCGTAAATCTTGAATTTCAGACGCATTGGAGGTCGCTAAAACATGTATATCTGACGAGTTGGAATCAGCTTTGCTGGAAGACTGGCCTGAATCCAACGCGTGCGAGATTACTATAGGGAGTGGTCGACCAGAATCGTGAGAATCTGACGCGTTGGAGTCTGCCTCTTTGGCATCTTCTTGAGAATTCGAGTCCGCCATATTGAGAAAATGCTGCAGCTTTTGAAAGTCTAGAGCGTTGTCAAGATACTGGTATACACTCTGATAGTCGAACGCTTTGGAGTTTGACCCGCTGTCCTCATCTGAAGTTTCGGGGTTCCACTTATCATAAATCGTTTGGCTGATTGTCTGTAATAAAGTTTGACGGTCTGACACGGAGGAGCTCCCATCGCCGGAGTTTTGTTCTGGAGTTCGTAGGTCCTCCGCGCTTCCGCTGGAAACCTGGATCTGTTTAGCCAAGTTCGTCGCATAAGAGCTGGATGAGTATTTTCCTTCTTCGCCAGTGGATGGAGCAACTGAGCCCGCAAACAGGAATGTCCAAGTCAAAATCATTACGGACGATGAGATCACAAAATGAATCCGGCCACCCTAGCACTTCAGTGCTCAACAAGGCGAGATGTGAGCAATGATTAAGTTTTATGAGCACTTGTGGGAGGGTTTGGTCTGCATAGGAGAGGTATCAAAAAATTGGTCTAAAAACCATTTGATTTGCAGGAAAATCATACAAAAACATGCACCGAGCTAGTCTATCCGGGACAGTCCAACGTCCTATGAAACCACGCAGTGCGTTCTCGTCTGTGCGTTATTAAGTACTGGACGCTCGTGGGCTATTCCCTCAGCCAGCGCGTTAAATCGCCTAAACTTCCCGCCTTAATTTTTTTTAACGCAAATGAGAAAGCAAAAGGTTTTGAAGCGGTGGAGTCTTGAGCTTCGTTTCCTTAACTGCATGCTGTGTATACACTTAATTGCCTAATAAATTCCCACTATAATCTCATAAGTTCAATAATATGAGCGACCACACAAGCACACACGCAGTGGCCTACATACAGCCGAAACACTCATCTCCAAGCCTGTGCAGACGGTTTCGTGTAGTGCAAATGTAGATAGTGTGTGATCGGTTTTAGCTTGCTGCTCCAGGCACTGCACTACATGAAATTTATAGTATAATACAGCGTACGAGCTAACATCTTTGTGATTTGTTTGACAATTAACGATATAATACATTTGAACATATCAAGATGCTTCATAATTTGCTAAATCATCTTTTCGACAGGGTACAGTGGTGAAGTTTATTTTAAAAAGTACTTAACGATCGTTGTTACACGATGCTACATCGGATCGCTTTCAGCTTTGCCCTCATACCCACTGTTATAGGCCCGCACGTTTAATCAATATTTTCACTTGGAAGGAATGCATTTGATTTGCCGACAATCCTTAGGTTTCTCAGCACAACGATAATATGAAGGTTTAGGATAGAGCGAAGACACACCGTGACCGCCCGACAACTTGCGTCCTCGAGTCGTACTCGTCTTGCGAACGCAAAGTCATTCTCTTTTATAGTAATCTGTAGGCAGAAAGTACCCTTAACAATACGTTAGTCGAACTTGATAGAGCACCTGAGGAAACGCCATGCCCAAACAAAACGATACTCAATCACCAAAAGCGCACCGTCGTAGGCGAGTATTGACAGCAGTGCTGGTGATGAATGGCTGTGGAATCTACTCGAGCTTGGCGCAATCGATCTATTTCAACACGATTCGCTGATAAAATGAGTACATCACGTGTATTTATTAGCGGATGAGCCGATCTTCATTCATTAGTTTCTTCCATGTCCCATAACGAAATGGCACCATCCTGATTTGCTGAACAACACAAATGCAGCGTCGGGTGCCAGTCCAGATCCGTCATGGCGGCTTGATTTGGAAGCAAGGTCGAAATCGCATGCTTCTCACCATACTTTGAGTCACGTAACGTATTAGTGACAGCCGCATTGAATAGTCTAGATTTTAAAAAGATCGTAGATAGTACCTTAAAAATGTGAAGAGCAGCAGAGTCAGACACGATGAAATAGTCGGCAGCCTCAAAAAAACGAATTGTACTGTCCACTTTTGCATTAGTTGTAGACAATGGCTTGTTCATTTCGTACGTTCGCGTCAGCGTTGGCTCTACATCAATAACGCTTCCTCTGACGTCGTTTGCTGCATCGGTTGACAACGCGGCAGCTGCTAAAATAGAAGCGATCGACCATTCCATTACCACTGCGCAATCTTTATAAACGCTGAGCATTGAATTTCCGTCTGGAGATAAGCAAATCGCTGCCAGATCGCTATCGCCAAGATATATACCACCTTTGCAAGAGACAAGATTGCAGCGGTGTATTCGCTCGGGACGAATCACATCAATAAACTCAATGTCGCCTGTTCGGCTTCCAGTAATTAATACGTTCCCTTGGTTGCTCCAGGCAATGCAAGTAAGTTGTTTATCCATCATTGGCAGAAAATCTTGCATTGGTTCATCCATGCCTCCGTGCACTACCAAAACTTGTTGAAGCGCATTGTCTTCTACGTCACTTGTAAACAAACAAGCAGCAATGGGTGCGTCTCGAGCACACATAAATTGTTGAATTCGCAGATTATTTTCGTTGGGTGACCACGAAATAACTTCCTGTCCATCTGAATTCCACAACATCGTCTCGCCGTGTTCAAGAGTGCACGCAAGGAGCTACAATCAAGAAATACACACGTGTGAGAATTAAGGCACAATAAAACAAGACGTAACTATCGCACCTGTTTGCTTGGCCCAGGACCTAACCAATCGAGGCTGACTAACTTAGCCGGTAGCTGAATTGTCGACATGTGTGAAATTGCCGTCGGTTGCGCACACCAAATGTCAATGTGGTTGTTTCCGAGCTTTGCAATCGCAAGAAACTCTCCATCGGAAGAGAAGCGGCTCCTTGCCGTCATCACTGAGGCGGTCGATTTCCAATCGTTTAAGATGTTAAACTCACGAATCAAAGACGCCTCCGCCGAGTCAAATCGTCTTTTCGGTTGACGACACGTAGCAGAAAAAGAAGGTGGCTTCGTCGGAGTCAAGGTACAGTTTGAAAATGACAGCTTTTCGGCCAAAGAAATCGAAGCTGTTGTGATTGGAGAAAACATCGGTGAAACTTCAACGCTTTCCTCCAACATAGATGTGGTAGGTGCTCCTTCGATTCTTTGCTCATCCGAGTCGGATACTTCATTGTCACTTAACTCATTCACGGGAAGGTAGACTTCAGCTAATCGCGGATTATCTCTCAATACCGACGGATTAACTAAAGGGTCGCCATCATTGCGAATCCCAAAAAGTTCTCCAATTTCCTTCATTTGCTTGTTTGAAAGTCCGACAGTCGCTGTCATTGCACCATAGCTGCGACTGCGACTCCGGTTGTCCGGCCGGTCACTTGTTCCGTCCCCATAATTCGTGGACGATGTCGAAAAGTGCTCCATAAAGCTGTGCTGCACCATGACTCGAAGAATCGCATGCAACTGTTGCCCTGCCTCCTCCAACCTCTTAATCTTTGTAGTCGCTTCACTGTTGTATAATCTCAGTCTCGTCGCTTCCGATTGACTGACTTTAAGCCTCAATTTCAGTGTCGGTTCTTCCAATCGAGCGAGCTGAAACGCCAACAGCTTGGGCAATGGTAAGTTTTGAAAGACCAACGACAGAAAGTTGCGAAATGACGTGATAAAAGCGTCAAGCCATGAGTGGCCAAAGAAAACTTGAAAGTACGCATCAGATTCAGGATATTCAATGTACGGCAAGATAAACCAACGACTCCACAAGTCTGCTCCGCTGCTTTGCGCTGCTACAGAAGCATTTAAATCGTTCGCATAGAGTTGAAAGAACTCGACCGCTTTCTCTCGATGCCCACACTTGACAGCATTGATCACATAAAGCCTCAGAAGTGATGTCTCAAGCTGCTGCAGCGTCTGTAGGGTAATTAAACGAGTTAAAAGAGTACAGTGTTTCCAGTAGAAAGGAAAATTGCGCCATACCAACGCATGAGATGCGTCCAAGTGGTTAAAAAATCTGGCGGTCAAAAATCTCCATGTCTCCAGCACTGCTTCGATCTGATAGCTGCAAATAACAACAGATGACGACGTGACTTCGTCAAATTTTAGGGGCTAGAGACCGTAAAGAAAATGTACTTTTGGATAGCTGTAAGCAGTTGGCAAATGATCTGCTCCACGTCAAAGCCTCGAACCCGATCGCGTTTGCGTTCGGCACTAAACACTTGGAAGCTCTGACCCAACACGTTTTAGATCATATCTCGAATGAGACAGGATCGTTGACAACCATTCAAGTGAAAGAAGAGCAGAGAATACCTTGGTAAATCCCCGGAAAAGTAGATACTCCATCACGAGCTCGTCCACGTGCGGTAGCAGGCTTGACGGCTCCATACTTGCTCTTCCTACTTTGGTTGTTGCGTTGCGGACAGTACGAACGTGAAGAGGACGGTATTGTGAGGTGCACCACATCGGTATGCTTAGATAGTGCCTACTGATACTGTAGATATGACGTAGCATGAGTTTCAACGTGCCAGTTGGGACTTGAGAAAGGAAAAAGCGAAGAATGACCGAGAGAAGTCTTGCGAACTGCGAACTGACATCGAGATTGCAGCTACTATGGATTTTAATGTTATAAAGTTTTTGGACGACCACAACGCAATTTGCAGCTACGAGTGCGGCATCTTAATCGTATTTAAAAGCGCCACGTAGGAGTGATGGTCCGTCTTCAACATGTGGTTGTGACGGTTTGTATTGGTTTTGTACAAGCTCGTAGCAATGCAGTGGACTTATTGTCTGCTGCAAAAGAAGTAGCTGCGATAAATTGTTTAAAGGAGCCAACAAAGCGTGTGAACTGTTACCCACCACGTGCTAATTTTCCAGAGCCGACGGAGGAGTTGTGTTTGGCGCAAGGATGCTGCTGGAAAAGTCTGGAAAACGACGGAATTCCCTGTGCTTTTGCCTTTGAAGAACCGCCAAGGAGTGACAAGTGCCGCATTGTGGCCAAGTCAGCTCGTTTAGCGTGTCGAAACCCACGATTTGCAGCAGCTCAAGTATTGGAGGATGTAGATTCGTGTCAATTAGCCGGTTGCTGCTTCGACGATGGCGACTGTTTTCAGCCAATGAGCGACGGCTATGAGCTGTTAACACTGGATGAAATTACCAATGGCTGGCGGGGTACACTGGCGTTGCGACATGGAGGTCGAGGACCGTTCGGGAACGATGTACCACTTTTGGAGCTAAATGTGATACGAGAGTCGTCGAATCAAGTGCGGATTCGTATTACGGATCCCGCTTTTCCGCGATATGAAGTCCCAGATTTGCCAGTGCAACATCACGACAGTGAAAGGATTGATAGTAAAGACACTTGCGACTATGAGGTCTTCTTTACTCCGTGG
This sequence comes from Plasmopara viticola, assembly GCA_001695595.3. Classification (NCBI taxonomy): domain Eukaryota; phylum Oomycota; class Peronosporomycetes; order Peronosporales; family Peronosporaceae; genus Plasmopara; species Plasmopara viticola. The sequence goes on from MBPM02000064.1 coordinate 113,005, forward strand.
CCGTTTGGAATCGCGGTAACTCGTCGCCATTCGGGCGAAGTTTTGTTCAATTCGACGCCACCAGTTGAAAAAGAGAAGCAAGGCAAAAGTTTTAGTGGATTGGTATTTGAGAATCAGTTTCTCGAAATTTCGACTCAACTTGCAAGAAGCAAAAATGAAGAGCCGATTTTGTACGGACTTGGAGAACGACTGGGCTCAGCACGTCTGCATGCGGACAAAGGTGGAGATTTGTACCCAATGTTTGCACGTGCGCCAAACGCTTCCGCTCCGGTGCATTCGCGTAGTGGTGGTGACAATTTGTATGGAGTTCATCCGTTTTTACTTCAAGTGGAGGGTGGTCAGTCGAGTAAAGCACACGGGATATTCTTGTTATCTTCGAATGCGATGGAAGTCGTGGCACGTCGAGATGCACTCACGTATCGGCTTACGGGCGGCATCTTCGATTTGTTTATTTTGTCGGGGCCAACTCCAAATCAAGTCGTAGAGCAGTACACGGACATTGTGGGTCGACCGGCAATGCCTCCGTATTGGGCCTTGGGGTACCACGTCGGACTTGGTGGAGAAGACGTGTCCGTTGACGACGCGACGCATGTTGTCACAGAACTTCGTATGGCTGGAATCCCAATGGAGGCGTATTGGCAAGACTTTGAGTACATGAAAGATAACGGACGGGACTTGTCTTTGGATGAGAACAAGTTTCCGGATCGGATCATGCGTGCTTTCATTGATGACTTGCACTTTCATTCGCAGTATTTTATGTGCGTGCAAGTACCGTTTATCATGTTGCACAACACGTCGAGGGAGATGGAGAGCACGAGTGGCAGTCTGACTAGGTACAGCGTTTATTCTGGAGGAGACGACGTAAGTAGTCGTGATGAGGGAAGACATAGCGATTTGGACGGTCGCTCTACTCGCGATGATTTACATGAGCACAGTCAAGGCAGTGATCAAAACGCTGATTTTGAGGAAAAAGACGAACGCAGTTTGGACCCCGTAGTTCGAGGTGAAGAGCTTGACGTGTTTGTGAAGGGAGTTAATGGAGAACGCTATGCGCAGAAAGCTTTTCGGTCGGGGTGGGCTGTGTTTGTGGATTTCTTCCACCCCCAAGCTTCCGAATTTTGGCATGAACAGCTTTCGATTTTTCACAAGTACGTCATGCCGTTTGATGGGCTGTGGCTGGACATGAATGAACCGAGTAGTTTCTGTGATTGCACTTTGGCAGCGAAAGACGACATGTGCACTAATTTGTGCACTGATCGACAATCAACCGCTGCAATTCGTCTCGACGGAAATGTTGAGTCGGAGCGAACTGCTGTGGCAATTGATGGGGGATTTATTCGAACGAATGACGTTAATTTTCCATTTGATCCGTATCGTCAGCCTTTCGTGCCGGGTCAGAATGAGCCCCACTTTGGGGGCCATGGAAATCTTAACTCGGCCACGCTTCCTATGGCGGCTTTACACTATTCGTCGTTGCACTACAATCTTCATTCGCTGTACGGTCATGCTCAGGCTCGCGCTACACGGGATTCGTTAAACCTGATTGTTAAGAAACGAAGTGTTCTGCTCTCTCGCTCTACTTTTTCTGGCACTGGACAGTATGCGGGTCACTGGCTAAGTGACGACGTTGAAGCATCGTGGGAACAGCTACGCTTGTCCATTTCTGGTACTCTGCAAATGAATTTGCTTGGGATTCCTCTATCAGGTCCCAATGTGTGTGGCTCGCGTGGTGAGTCTTCGACAGAGCTTTGTGTACGCTGGCATCAAGCCGCTTCGTTCCTACCTCTTCTTCGCAATCATGCACTTGGTGATGGAAGTAAGCAAATGCCGGTCGACTTTGACGCGAAGGCATTAAATATTTTACGCTCGACGCTGCTGCAACGTTACCGCTATTTACCGTACATGTACACACTATTTTACGAAGCTCATCGTTCGGGAAATCCTGTGGTTCGACCGCTTTCTTTCGAGTTTCCAGATGACAAGAATGCTCGAGACATAGAGCATCAATATCTGGTTGGTCCAGCTTTAATGATATCGCCGGTGGTGTACGAAGGTGCAATTTCTACCGAGGTCTATTTCCCAGATGCCCATTGGTTTGATGCCCATAATGGAAAGTTAGCACTTAATTTTATCAAAGGTAACAATCGACGTGTAAGTCTGCTGACTCCATTGTCGAAACTCCAAGTCCATCTTCGTGAAGGCTTTATTGTCCCAACGCAGCAACCGCTTACCACTACAGCTCTATCTCGTCGTGAAGGCTTTACGCTTCTAGCCGCATTAAGTCTATCTCAAGACAATTTGTCGGCTTTTGGAGAATTGTACGTGGACGACGGAGATTCATTGTTAGCTATTGAGGATCACCGCTACTCGTTGATGCACTTTAATGTTCGTCAAAATTCGAGAAATTCCGTTGAGTTTGAGAGCTCTGTTAAATTCCATGGATATGATGGACCAGAGATGCATGCGGATTTGAAGGAAATTCGACTTTATGGTGTGCGTGGGGATGAGTTTGCTGCAAATTCGTCGATGGATGCTACAGTATTATCGAGCAAGGGTGCAGAGTTGTCTCCTCAGGCGTCCATTAAGGCTGAGTTTTTTGCGCAGTCTGAGATGCTGGTACTTTCCCGTCTAAATGTGGCTATTGGTCAGGAATTTCACGTTAAAGTGGACGCTCGACCAGCTGCAACACATGAAGTGAAGGAGGAAACTGGGAACAAATCTGTTGGTGCTAACGCTTCGGGACACTCTGCGAGTGGAGAAGAGAGTGGAAGTGCAGGAGGCAAAGGGACCAAAGCATCGGCCAAGAAGATGTGGAAGTTCTCGATCACCCTTATCGTGGGTATCGTGGCTGGCTGCGCTTTTCTAGCGGCTATTATTTTGATTTTGCTCCGTCGTCGGCGTCGAGGGTATGAGACGATATGAGAAGTACGATAAACACCTCGACACGGAAATGACGCTGTATTTTTTGCTTGAAGACTTGGGCCGTTGAAAAGGAAAATTTGCTTGGGGTGCGTTTGCTTGGAGCTATGCAATTTTAATGACACAAAAAATTGTCAGCTGGGACGGCCTTTATGTCACAAAGAGATGACGTCATCAGTTTATCGCAATTAGGAGCGTCGTGCACGATTTTTAGTATTTACTAGTCTCATAGCATATTTGCTTTCTTCTCTTTGCTAGTAGCACTTTGTTTTTTTATCAAACAGGTGATTGATGTCGAGCAAGCAAAGGCTGAAGTTGTTCCTCGTACACTGGTTGCACTCTTTAATACTTAAATCAAATAGTGCTTTTACGTTGCTTTCGATTTCTTGCCGAGTTTACAAAAGCATCGTGTGACTTTGTGCTCTCATTGGCGCAATTCGAACAACACTCGCAAATCAAAGCACCATGAAAATCCAACGTCGCTTGTGTTCAATATGTCAGCAAAAGCAAAGTACGAAATGAATATCATTGGGAATTCTAGAAAGCTGTGCAAGAACAAAATAGCTTGACATTTTTTTGATGATCCACTCTGAGCATGACCTGTAGTGACTACAGACTGACGTGGAAATGTGTACTTAGGGGTGGGACGACTGGACGATCAATTGCGGATCATTTGTTAGACGCCAGCATTTTGTGCTGGCACGACAAATCAGGGCAGTGAGGCGTTGTTGCCAACAATCCGTTCACACGGACCGATACCAGGATCGCCTGATCGGAAAGAAGTTGGTGCGCAAATAAAGACGATGTGGAATTAGAGCCAGAAAGCGAGGTGTAGTGGATTTGTTAATGAATGGGATCGATAGGTACGACAAGAAGCTGGCGTAGATCGAGGCGACAAACGCTGCTAGCATGCATTTGATCTAAAGCTTATACAAGTGTTTTGTGAGCTAGCAGCGGGCACCAGGGACCATTCACCAAATATCGCTCGGAACATTGAACACCAGGTGACGGCGGTGGCCTCTGACAACGTCGTAGAAGGTAATATGATGGAGATGTAAGGCGCCAAAGTGAGAAAGGAAGGCAGCAATTTGTAAGGATTACTAATAGTTTGAGCTTCAAAGAAGTTCGGCTGCGTGCTCGTATCGGGCACAGGACAAGTTTAGGCTATAAGACGGATACTCTTTACCGAGAAGTAGTGAGACTTTAAGAGAAAAATTATGGAGCATTACTTTAAACTCGAGAAGCATTAATCCTATTAACTTTTTTGACGAGATTTGCGTCTAACTTGTTATGTATGAAATGCGACCAGGTTTGTGGTACACGCTACAAACAAAGCGAGCATTGCATTAAAAATTTGCGTATCATCGCCAAAGTTCCATGTAAATGCCTCGACACGCGAATTCGCATACCCATCTTGTCTTACTGACAAATGATGAAAATATTGTCAGCCACGCCAGTCCGGTCGGTACATAAAGCTTCACTTGCTTCGTCGAATGGCATTTACACATCGAGTGACATAGGTCTTTCACCACGTCACGCTTTGAACAAACACTCGATCTAATGCTTCGTCCGCAGACCTTTCTGAATGCCGTCACATGCGACGGTAATGACCCGAATGACCACAGATGATACTTTGCTACTCACCCCTTCCTCGATTCGAATATTTCATATGGCATAGCTGATGTTTCTAGCGTCTTCGTAAGCTAGACTTCGAAAGCCCTGAGAAAAATTCACATTATGGTTTGGAACGTCCTCGAATATGCTCAGAGTTATACTTGTCTCGGCAACCGACGATAGTGAAAGAGAACCCCTCAGCGCTCCGTTTCGCTTTCGTCAAAAGAAAAAGGAAAGTCCTCATATTTCTCTGATCCATCATCTCGCTGTCATTTCAACCCGCTCGAGCGTGGCTAGCTCTTCACCTCTAAGCTGATTCCAGTAAACCTTTGTATGAAGCGTTACCCTTTGAAATTCGTAGCCGTTCCCGCCATGCAATGCGCGACTCCCAACTGTCCTACCTTTACCGCTACTATTATGCAAACCTCGGTCACTGCTTCATATGGCCGAGGAACGGCAATTCAACTTCTTCTTTATACCACCCATTCGACATTCCCTCGTTCCTCGCAACGACCAAATTTTGTCTCTAAGGCGGCCACTACTCTTCGTTCCAATACTGCGGCTCGACCAGACCTTTATGTAGGATTGTCGATTAGAACAGAGCACCGCAACCACCATGGTCATATCCACACATCCAATTTATGGCTTGGCTTAGTCCTCATTTATTGCAGAGTGTAGCCCCAGACACACTTACGACCATCTTGGGTTTCGTCGTAGGCTGAGCGAGTCATACTTTCATTTATATGGCAAAAGAATAGCACGACTCCTCCTACCTCCTAGCCTTATCATCCTCTATGTGCGCTCGATGAAAGCGTGTATCGTTCTTGCCAAAGTATTAAGCCTACTAGTTTTGGTACTACTACAGACTTCATTACACGCACGTTCCGGTTGATCGAATTAATGTTATTATATTATACCAAGCAGTGTCCTGTATTATATTGGAACAGAGTGAGAGTAGTAGTGCGAGTTGAATGCTACTCTTACGATGCACGATGCAGGATGCTACGAATCGCGTACTCTACCACTTTCAACACGCTTATTTGCTAATACGTTGATTGCTCTCGAATTAAAGTAATAACAGACGTCAACAATGATAAAGAAGACGACTAAACTGACAAGACTGCGATCCCCACTATGTTTACGTAGTATGTCCTGTCAACTCATTCTAACGTCTTCCGTCACCATCGTGAGCCTCCTGCGTCTTGGTCCTAACGGGAACGCTAGCCACAAATTCCTTAAGGGATTCACTCATAACGTATTCTCCCGACGCCTTGTTAATCTCCTTGTCCTCACAAAAGCACAGTAGAATGGTGTCGATGGCCATCTCGTAGACGCCAAGTAACGTGGAAGCCACAAACCAACCAAGTAGCAAAGCTACTAAAATCGGAGCCAATGGCGACGACAGCTCATGAGCTCCCCCAATGCCGTAATCATCATTGTATTTTTCCAAGTAGGCAAAAGTTGCAATGGCACAGCTCAGTGCGACGGCCACTTTGCCAGCACCTAACAGCAGAAAAGTGACGGTCGAGACGGCACTAACCTGTGCAATGTTTAAAAACAAGATCTTGAATGCATCTTTAGCTGAGACGCAAAAGCTGTGGCCTTTCATCGCAATAAGAATATACGCGTTCTTAGACAGAAAGCGTAGACACTTTTCAAGACACCACAAGCAGCACTGCACAATCTTCATGACAACCTTGAGGACTAAATTCGATTGTTGAATGTCTCGTGTTTGATGATCCAAATACAGCAGCACAGCGCGAATAAATTGCACTACAGCAATAATAAAAGCTCCGAATGCAAGCGATCCGAAATGGTACCGAAAGCAGTTTTTGAACGACGTCAGTACAGGAAAACGACCTATTTCGTCACTTGTCTTCGTACGACTCCAATAGTAGCGACTTACTGCGCCAGCAATGGTGCACATGCTTATAGCATTAATAAGCTGAGCAGTCCATAAGAAGCCAAAGAAGTGGTACGCTACCAACACTTTCATCGTCTGATTCGGACTGACCCTTGCCAATACCGTCGTAGCATTCGTGGATACATTTTGTCCCGTTTGATCGGCAAGTTCCTCTGCCAATGACGCTAATTGCACCTCGCCTGAGCTAAAGATATACGCTCCTACAATGGCTGCGTATGCAAATAGAATGAGCAGCATCAAGAATGGAACGATCGGGAATATCACCAATAGTGGCAAGCGCTGCAAGACACGTGAAGCCTCTTTCACGATACCGACTGCAATGCGAATCTTTTTCTGGAAAAAGCAAACGAGCAGGAATGCGACACCTGCCAATGCGTACGAGACATAAGCCGCCACGGCGTAAGCTTTTTGTTTGCCTTGACTAGCTTGCATCGTCTGAGGGAACGCGATCGCTGTGGTGGAAACATCAGTCGAGTTGATCCCTGCTGCCGCTGCAATTGAAGCGGTCTTTGAAGTGAATGCACTCAGATCCGAACTACCAATGAGGCCTCCTTTCGTACTCAGCATTAAGGCAAATAGAAGCAACAGCACGACAAAGCTCCACAATGTGATCCACACTATGCAGCCGGCGCAAAACCTTAAAAGTATCACGAAGACAAAGCTCAAGACGAGTCCAAGAACTCCACCGTAGAGGTTAAAGACTGGCCACGTCTCTTGTAAATCACCAATGATACGTCCAATAGTAGCACCGAGCGTCTGCATTGTCGAGTAAAGCGGATTCTCCTGTGCTGGCTGCACCGTTTCGGACGTAGTAATCACGTGCTTGACCTCACACTTGTCATTGGGTGTTTGAACACCATTTACGTTGTCATAATATTCTGGTTCATCGCCTGGAACCACACACTTCTCCACGGATGTTGCATTTGATTCAGTTCTTTGCAAACAACGGTAGAAGACTTGCTCGCTTGGCAAAGCTACGAACCAACATTGCTTCTTGCTTGGTAAGACCAAGAGACTTGTAGCTCTCTTTTTACGCTCCTCTTCTCGCGTTTCATCGTTTGTAAGCGACGATTCGCCTTGAATTTCAGCTTCAGTCTCGTCATTGCAAATGTACTTGCCAACATTTGGACAGCTCGCAACGCAGAGACCATAAAAAGAAAAATCATCGAGAGATAGCGACGGATTGGATGATTGTTCGATCAAGTCCTGCGTGATGCGAGGGTAAAATGTTAAAGGCTGATCGCGATGCTCTCCAGTGCCACATGTGATGCCGTTGTAGTCCGAGCCATACAGGAGTCGTTTCGGTTCACCGTGCACAAATCCAATAGATGCAATGACGATCATGCCAATCCAAAATGCCGCGAACATCAAGGTACAAAGGACGTCTCGGCACTTTCGAGAAGTCGAAGGAATTACACCTTGGAATTGCACATCCTTCACTCCAATCTGTTCAGGATTTGAACAACAACCCATACTCGCTCAAAATTTTATCGTGTCTGCCGTCGTTTCGAGCCGAAATTATCAACACTGATATTTGAGTTGGAAGGAATTGCAACAGACCCGGTGGGCGAAACGGATTCATCGTTGGTCCATGTGCAAGTGTATATATAGCGTGTATATGCCCGTGGTGTGACAACCTTTCTTGGAAAAAAAATATTTTAAGCAGGTTCATCACTCCGGAGGTCTAAAAGTATGCCATCACTATTAATCAAACATAAAGTGTTCGTATGAGTTTAGATATTTCGGCGTGTGAATAATACGGCAAAGTCAATCACAATCATCGATTTTGTATTGTTCCAATCAGATTACACTCTTCTTTACGCTACATATTTCTACGCGAGATTCCACCGTCTCGTCAACAATTTCAGAAAGCTCACGTATTTCATTTGCTCTTCGACTTGTCTGTGGCGTTCGATTTTGTCTCCACTGACGACTTCGAACTTGCCGCTGCTTTGCTGTCTTTTTCAACTTGTTTGCTGCTGGCACTTTCAGTCGTCACAGTTGCAGACTCCTTGTCGCCACTGACCGACTTCACACCCGACACTGAAGACTCGTAGCCAGAGTACCCAGGGTATCCGTAGTCGTAGCCGTAGCTAGGATACCCATACCCACCGTAATTAGAATAGCCGTATCCGTAATTGTTGTAGCTGGGGTAGCCGTATCCGTAGTCACCGTAGCTAGGATAGCCGTATCCGTATCCATATGACGAATAGTAGTCCGGGTAATAGCCGAAGTCTTTGCCACCGTATCCTTTGCCGTAGCTATAGTAGTCATTGCCGTGGCCGTAGTAGTCATTGCCGTGGCCGTAGTAGTCATTGTCGTGGCCGTAGTAGTCATTGCCGTGGCCGTAGTAGTCATTGCCGTGGCCGTAGTAGTCGTTGCCGTGGCCGTAGTAGTCGTTGCCGTGGCCGTAGTAGTCGTTGCCGTGGCCGTAGTAATCACGGCTGTAGTCGTCGTAGTCCTTGCCGTACTTGCCGTAGCCGTATCCTTTGCTGTGTTCCTTGTGCCCGTAGCTCTTGTGGCTGTGGTCGTCGTCCTTGTAGGCGTAAGCATCGTGGCCGTAGTCCTTGCGATCATAGTCGTCTTTGCCGTAGTCCTTGTGATCATAGTCGTCTTTGCCGTAGCTGTAGTCTGATGACTCGGTGGCCTTGGATTTATCGTCTCCCAGGCGCCGACGATAGTGCGAGCGGTCCTTGTCCATGTCGTGGTGTCTTTTGCGGTGGTCACGATCGTGCTTGTGCGAGTGGTGACCGTAGTCCTTGTAGGAGCCAAGTCGTCGACGGGGAGCGATTCCCGCTGGAGCACCTCGGGCATCGATCGATTGCAGGATGGAGGCAGTAACGCATAGGCCTAGCACTGCAAGCATATTGAACTGCATCTTGGCCGCGCAGTTGCTTGACTTAAATAAATGTGTTTGTCGGTTGCCGATTGCTGAGAAGAAGGCGAAATGGAAAGTGAGAGAGCGAGAATTGATCGAATGCTGATTATTGATGTGTTCGCTGACGGTTTAATCATTAGTCTCTTTCAATATCTGAAGAGAGCTTTGTATATGAAGTGATGAAGTGACAAGGCAAGAGAATTTGCAAGAGAATGATTTTTTTTCTTAATGTCCTTTATAGACTGAAGTGTCAGAACTGGAACGGCCAGCTGTACATCTTTTTATTTTTCTAGGCAATCATAAATAAGATATCCTTGTCAATCGGCTTTAAGAATCGTCATTCTCTTGCAAATCCTCTTGCAAATTCTCTTACCTTGTCACTTCATCACTTCATATACAAAGGTCTCTTCAGATATTGAGAGAGACTAATGATAAAACCGTCAGCGAACACATCAATAATCAGCATTCGACCATTTTTCGCTCTCTCACTTTCCATTTCGCCTTCTTCTCAGCAATCGACAACTAACAAACACATTCATTTAAGTCAAGCAACTGCGCGGCCAAGATGCAGTTCAATATGCTTGCAGTGCTAGGCCTATGCGTTACTGCCTCCATCCTGCAATCGATCGATGCCCGAGGTGCTCCAGCGGGAATCACTCCCCGTCGACGACTTGGCTCCTACAAGGACTACGGTCACCACCCGCACAAGCACGATCGTGACCACCGCAAAAGACACCACGACATGGACAAGGACCGCTCGCACTATCATCGGCGCCTGGAAGACGATAAATCCAAGGCCACCGAGTCATCAGACTACAGCTACGGCAAAGACGACTATGATCACAAGGACTACGGCCACGATGCTTACGCCTACAAGGACGACGACCACAGCCACAAGAGCTACGGGCACAAGGAACACAGCAAAGGATACGGCTACGGCAAGTACGGCAAGGACTACGACGATTACAGCCATGATAACTACGGCCACGGCAACGACTACTACGGCCACGGCAACGACTACTACGGCCACGGCAACGACTACTATGGCCACGGCAATGACTACTATAGCTACGGCAAAGGATACGGTGGCAAAGACTTTGGCTATTACCCGGACTACTATTCGTCATATGGATACGGATACGGCTATCCTAGCTACGGTGACTACGGATACGGCTACCCCAGCTACAACAATTACGGATACGGCTATTACGGTGGGTATGGGTATCCTAGCTACGGCTACGACTACGGATACCCTGGGTACTCTGGCTACGAGTCTTCAGTGTCGGATGTGAAGTGGGGCAGTGGCGACAAGGAGTCTGCAACTGTGACGACTGAAAGTGCCAGCAGCAAACAAGTTGAAGAAGACAGCAAAGCAGCGGCAAATTCGAAGCCGTCAGTGGAGACAAAGTCGAACGCCACCGACAAGTCGAAGAGCAAATGAAATACGTGAGCATTTTTGAAGTTGTTGACGAGACGGTGGAAGCTCGCGTGAAAATATGTAGCGTAAACAGCGATGTAATCTGGTTGGAACAATACAAAATCGATGGTTGTGATTGTGTCTACTGATTGTGAAGCACAATTGTGGGTTCCGAATTCTCACTACTCTACATAGCATATTTTAACAAAAAGTGCATTAAATTCGTGACTCCGAGAGCCAAACTGGTAACGTGAGGTCACCAGTGATGACTATAATTGAAAGAGCAATAACCGCATAAGCGTAGCGTTTTAATCCTAATAATCATGACGTAAAGCTTGACGTTGAGATTAATTGAAGCCTGCCACGGCTTAAACAAACATGAAAGCATTCGTGTGGACAATGCAATATGCGAACAGTTAACACTTTAACAATAATAGTGGCGTACTTTTAGACCTCCGCCGTGTTGGGCCTATCCATAGTATACATTTCCTTAGGAAGATTGGCACACAAGGCTGAAAAGAATTTCTAGGAACTGCGGATGTTTATTTTAGAAATCAACACAATACAACTCTTATTAGGCGTAGAGTGCCTCGGTCTGGGCTGCCTAAGCTTTAGAGTGTAGAGTCTGCTCATAGAGCTCAAACACCGTGATGCCAGCTGCTTGACTCGAGGGACGACTGCACAGTGCAATCGTCTTCCCAGGCCCATTGAAGCCAGCACGTCTCTCAAGTAGTGCAAGGTTCTCGTTCGACTAATGGTTCGGTCCGTCTCAGAACCTTTGCGAGGTTTCAGGAAGTCAATCAATCCGCAAGAGCGTAGGATTAACCACAAATAGTGTCAGGCGTGGCGAAATCTCACAGCACCACGCGCAATGGAGGCGTAAGGAAAGAAACACGGTGAACATTCGCTCAGTATCTCAAGGACCGATGTGTACAATAGATTGTAAATAAAGGACTTATTCTCCTACGTTGGATGTTCTACTTGTCATTTTTTATCCGATCCTTCGTTGGTACCATATCCAGCTTTTACCACAAAAAGCTCTAATTACGCAAAACAATATTAATTAAACCACTTGTCATATGGAGCTGCTAATGCGTGGCCGCCAGGCCGAGCTAGTAGTGACCTTGATCATGACGGCGTACCTCTTCATCTGTCCCTATACAAAAGTCGAGGAGAGCTTTAACATGCAGGCAACTCACGACTTGCTACTTTTTGGCCTGCATCACGTGGACAAGTTTGACCATTTCGAGTACCCTGGGGTCGTACCGCGCACGTTCCTTGGGTCGCTCGCTGTGGCTATTGGGAGTCGCCCCATTGTATGGCTCCTTCAAGCGCTCGACGCGCCAAAGTTTTACCTTCAATTAGCGACACGTTGGGTCGTAGGCATCATGACGCTAAGCGGTCTCTTTTACTTCAGTGATAGCGTCGGAAGGCGTTTCGGTCGAGACACCAGTCGGTTCTTCCTGCTCCTCTGTGCGTGTCAATTTCATCTGCTGTTCTACATGACACGCACGTTACCGAATGTGTACGCACTGGTACGACAGTAAAAAAGTACCAGAAAGTCAAAGGAAAATCAAACGCATCTAACGTCACCGTCTAGGCTCTTGTCTTGTTTGGACTTGGGTTTTGGCTACAGGTACGTGACTATCGGTCCTTGGTGTCCTAACGACCATATTAACGTCCTTTAATATGATTAGGGCAAATGGCAGCACTGTATCTTCGTCTTTACAATTGCGACAGTAATCTTTCGTGGAGATACGATCTTGCTGTTTGCCCCCTATATGCTCAACATGCTGCTCTTACGGCACGTTTCTTTCCATCAAATGGTGTCGTGGGGACTATCAGCGGGTGTTCTGTCGCTCACGTTGACGATTGGAGTCGATTCGTACTTGTGGCAGCGCTGGCTCTGGCCAGAAGGTGAAGTCTTATGGTTCAACACTGTCGAAAATAAAAGCAGTGAGTGGGGTGTGAGTCCACCGTTATGGTACTTTACGTCGGCGTTGCCACGAGCACTTCAGCTGACGATGTTGTTGACTCCATTCGGTCTCAGGTACGTTCGAGGTGGTCTTGAAGTATCTTGCTGGTGTAGACTGATTTGCATTGGAATGGTGGTAGTCCTCTATTTTCAACACTCTTGCAGAGCCGCTCACGAAGCGACTTGAAGTGGGCAATCAAGTCAGCATCGATTCTGGATTGGAGCGTCTTGACGCTGGTGTGGCCCGTCTTCGTTTACCTGGGGCTCTTTTCGATACTTCCGCATAAAGAATTGCGCTTTATCTTTAATGCGCTTCCGATCTTGAATATGGTGTCTGCTGTGGTAATTACAAGCACAAAGAGTAAAAGTCTACACGACTGAACCATTTTCTGTGTCTTTTTCTCTTGTACTAAGGGATTGGCAAAACTGTACCGCAACAGACGAAAGGTACGTGGTTGAGATGTCTCTATATTTGTATCGAATGTCAGGTGGCGTTTCTTGATAGGCGTATCTAGTTTTTCTTGGGGCCATGGGTTGCCTAGTGGTCACCTTTTTTGGCTCGATGTTCATGCTCACAGCCGCTCGAATGAATTACCCTGGTGCGATTACTGCATTCTGTACACTGGCCGACTTCTGACAGTAAAAAATTCTCTTAACTAGGTGGAGAAGCGTTCAGGCATTTGCATCACATTGCTTTCAACGAACGTGAATTGCCTCGTACCGTTCATATTGACGTTCCTGCTGCCATGACTGGTGTATCTCGTTTTGGAGAAGAATTTTCCGCGTGGAGGTTTGTCAATTGTCATGAAAACGTATTGAAACATACCTGGTTCATCTCAACAATTTGTACAGATATTCAAAGGACGAGTCGGTGACTACGATTCCGCAATTGGCGCAGTTTGACTACCTCCTGACAGCCAAGAACGACTCGACACTTTTCGAAAAAGGTTTCCTATGCATCGCAGCTTTTGATGTGTTCCAAGGTATTCAACTTGTCGACTATCGCATTAGTTTCCAGACAAAAAAGCTCGTTTATCTAATGCAGAAACAAACGCACCATTAAGTGACAATTAAAGGTACACCGTGCTTAAAAGCAAATAAAACTGCCCTTTTGTTGCACTCTTTTAAATACTAGGCTTTGAAGTATTGTATTGTATTGTATTACGTTATCGCGTTGCCAAGTTATGCACGTGCTAGGCTCTATGGCTAGTCCACGGCATAGAGTGGTGTCCGCATACGTCGGGTCGCCTACCCGTCCCGACTAGCGAATTGAACATTGTAAAGGAGAAGTGTACAAATCAATCAAGACTAAGTCCTGACTCCGCCTTTTCCGGCTCGAAGAATTTCTCCAAAAAATCAATCATGCGCACAATTGGAAGGAGGGCGTCACCCCAACCTTTTCCAGGTCTTATTTATTAATAGTGTACATTTATCGGGTCTTATGGATTAATAGTGTACATTTATTGGGCTTCGGAAAAGGTTGGGGTGACGCCCAGCGCGGGGGCTAAATGACCTTTTCCAGGTCTTATTGATTAATAGTGTACATTTATTGGGTCTTATGGATTAATAGTGTACATTTATTGGGCTTCGGAAAAGGTTGGGGTGACGCCCAGCGCGGGGGCTAAATGCTCGCGCGCTTCAGGCACGTGCTCTCGGGCATCTGCAGGTCTCTAACGAGTCTCACCCTCGACGCGACGGTCTCCAGCACCAGGGCACCACCTGGGCTCTTACCAAGTCAGAGCTAAACAAAACAATGGAAGACCCTCACGACCTCGGTGCTGGCTGCACTGCCCGCCGAACGAGACCCGACGTATGCGGACACCACTCTATGCCGTGGACTAGCCAGACTGAGCCTAGCACGTGCATAACTTGGCAACGCGATAACGTAATACAATACAATACAATTTATTGGGCAATAAAGTGTATACATAGCATGCAGTATTTACAATCAATCTCGCGGAGTGTTGTCTGCTTACTTTCTACAGAGGGAACGCTTTTTCCAGTTTGTGCAAGAAGACATGATCGTTGAAAGGTGCGTTGGCATCGCCCCAGGGAACTTTATTTAAAGCATGGCGGGCATTGCTAGACATTTGCTCCCACAAGATGAGGTCTTGTATTTCACCGCCCAAACTAGTGGCTTCCAAAGCGTGATTCATTGGCCATTTACTCTCGTAATTGATCTTTGCAGCCACACCGTGAAAGTGGCTAGGAATAGGCGGGACCTGCTTCAAATACCCGTCGTGAGCCGACGGCGTCACGGCCAGAATCTTGACGTTTTCGACAACTGGTTTTTCGATCCACACGATCACGTGCTCCCAGTCGTGGCGATGCCCGAAGTGTGCCGACGGCATGTCTTTTGGAAAGTACCACGAGTACATGAAGGCCCAGACGCCTCTAAATGGTGCGTGTCGACCGTAAACTGAGAACCCCATCCGGATCCCTTGCACATTCCACTTGGAGCACCCGTTGTCTTCAGACCGCCATTAGTCTCACCGAGGTCATTCACTGCGGGGTACGGATGGCAGCCGCTTGACACGTGAAGTTCGGGTTTAAGCATCACTGCTACCTTTTCCTCGACCGTCATCGGCTCCGGCTGAGGAAACGGTCTTACATCGCTATGGCGGATCCACTTTGCTTCCCACGGGCTCATTTCCACCTCTTTTTGCTTTTTTTCTTCGTCTTCCTTCCGCTTTTTTTCTTCGTCTTCTTTCCGCTTCTTTTCTTCGTCTTCTTTCCGCTTTTTTTCTTCGTCTTCCTTCCGCTTTTTTTTGGCGTCCTCCTGCAGCTGCTGTTCGGCATCGTCCTCGCTGGAAGCCTGGTCTAGGCTTTGAGAGTGTGAGGCATTAGAGCCCGCCTCACTTGAAGTTAAGGCTTGTTGTTGTATATTCGACGCGTTTGCCACACTGGATGATTGATTTGAGCCTTCAAAATTCGATGCGTCGGAGTCTGACTGACTCGACGTCAAGCGTAAATCTTGAAATACAGACGCATTGGAGGTCGCTAAATCATGTATATCTGACGAGTTGGAATCAGCTTTGCTGGAAGACTGGCCTGAATCCAACGCGTGCGAGATTACTATAGGGAGGGGTCGACCAGAATCGTGAGAATCTGACGCGCTGGAGTCTGCCTCTTTGGCATCTTCTTGAGAGTTCGAGTCCGCCGTACTGAGAAAATGCTGCAGCTTTTGAAAGTCTAGAGCTTTGTCAACATACTGGTATACACTTTGATAGTCGAATGCTTTGGAGTTTGACCCGCTGTCCTCATCTGAAGTTTCGGGGTTCCACTTATCATAGATCGTTTTGCTGATTGTCTGTAATAAAGTTTGACGGTCTGACACAGAGGAGTTCCCATCGCCAGAGCTTTGTTTTGGAAATTGACGGTCCGAAGCGCTTCCGCTGGAAGTCTGGATCTGTTCAGCCAAGTTCGTCGCATTGGAGCTGGATGAGTTTTTTCCTTCTTCGCCGGTAGATAGAGCAACTAAACCCGCAAACAGGAACGTCCAAGTCGAAATCATTACGGCCGATGAATTTACAAAGTATATTCGGCCACCCTAGCATTACAGTGCTCACCAAGGCGATATGAGAGCAACGACTATGTTTTATGAGTATTTGTGATGCATAGGAGAGGTGCCAAAAACATCAGTTCTAAAACATTTGATTTGCAGAAAGATCATGCAAAAAAATGCACCGAGCTAGTCTCTACGAAACCACGCAGTGCGTGTTCGTCTGTGTACTATTCAAGTACTGGACACTCGTGGGCTATTCGTTCAGACAGTGCATTTAATCGCCTAAACTTTCCGCCTTAACTTTTTACGCAGAAGAGAAAGCAAAAGGTTTAAGCGGTGGAGTTTTGAGCTTTGTGCTCCGCACTCGATACTTTACAGCACATGAAAAGTGATAGTAAAATGCATTGGTAGAATTTTTTTTTTTAATAATAATTGACTCTTGGTATGCACGGAGGCAACGAGTTTATCTGGTCAACCATAGATCATTTACATAGCTTTGTACTACATTAAAGTAGGGGCTGATTAACGAGAAGGTGGGACTGGTTAACGAAAAGGGTTAACGAAAAGGTGGGGATGGTTAACGAAAAGGTGGGGATAGTGAGCGACTCCCATTAGTATATTATGTAATTTGTTACTATCGGCTCGTCCTGGACACATTAGCTTTTACTATTATAAAAATACTTCTCGTATTCCTTGTAAGAAATGCAGCATTACCTCTTGGCTGGAAAGACGATGCGAAAATTGTGGACAATGGACAGACGGGACACAACAGAGGTCAAAGCAATGGACCTGTTGATATCAACTTAACGCCGATACGGCTCGCAAGATCAACCTTGATGCTCTGGGTATTGTCGACGATTAAGAACACTCTGCTTGGACTCCTAGTATTAAGTTTGATTGCTCAATCTTAAAATTTATAGACCTTCTTCTTAGAATACCAGAGTTTATTCAAATCCTATTATAAGTTTCTTTGCGCAATCGAATACAATTTTGCACGCGCTCACACGTTCATCGATGACCGTCTGAGCATCCGGAACCAAATCTTTCTAGATGAGAAAACCATGCGATAGCCCCGGGTAAATTTTTGGTATTGACGGCACTTTGAGATAAGAAAGGCGCGTGTAGAAGTCAACGCTGTCGTCCAGCAGTGGATTCAAACCGCCACTCCGGTGGAAACTTTTCAGCAAGAATCTTCCGCCAAATCAGGTGATACACACGAATCGTAAATACTATGCTTGTACTGATTCGAATGGCCGTGCGAAGGTTCGTACGTTGTAAGTGCTACTTCAAGGATCCCGCGTGGTCATTTTGATGGGTTAATCGTGATGGGGATGGAGACAAGTGCAAATTTATTGCTGGAAACATAAACACATTTCCACTGGGCAGAGCAACACCGTCTTGGATACAGCGAATGCAAGCTGCAGCTCCCATGTTTGCGCCTACAATCAAGATCGATCACAATATTAGCTTATGTTAATAATGAAATTTGTATGTACCAGCACTTTCACCGAACAGTGCAATTATTGAAATCTTTGGCAATGAAGAAACCTCCACCGTGAATGTAAAGATGGACTGGATGTGTCGATGGCAAGCCACACGAAATCATTTGCGTATTTAGTGGTGTGCAAGCACTGGTGCACGTTCTAGCCTTTACAAATTCTATTGGTCGTTCACTAAAAAGGTAGATACCAATATCCGATGAATTCATGCGCTCCTTATTGAGTCGAGATCCATTTGCAGTAAGAGATTGCTCTTCAAATACGGAAAGATTGGAACACTGGAGGTTTGTGATGAGTCGAACAAGTCGAGACTCCCCGAAGATTTGCCACTTCGTGCGAATCACGTCCGCATTGGGATGGTCAATTAGTTTTCGGGTCGTGTACCGAGCTGCCTTCGCGTTACGATTAGCGTAATACGGAATGGCCATTCTTAGCAGTGGTGCACCCAAAAAATTAGGTAAAAGCTTGTTTTACTGTCCTAGAATCGAGTGGGCAAAGGCGCTGGAGGCGATAAGAACATTGTATCGATTTAAAAGCGGTTAGTCCCCTAATTTATTCAGCAGGTAGAGGCACTCTTTCGACTAAAAGTGTGGTAGCATTTTTATAATCGTCGTCGATATCGCCTTCCATTGGGTAGTCAATCAACAATCGATGGTTCGATGCGTTGCTTATTGGTCTTGCATGCTGGAGCAAATGCTGATACAGCAAGAAGAACCTCAACGCCATGAAGACACGAGCGTGGTGTACCTTAATTTGTCGCAAGTTGGAAAACGATACATGGCTCGATTTGCAGAGTGTAAGGCTATTGCCAAATACAGGCTGAGGGAGTCTTTCACACAAATCTGCGATGTCGGAGACTCTTGTATCGAGTTTTATGATCGTGCATCAATGTTCAGCCATATCGCATCAATGGATCGCTTTCACTTCCAGGAGAAAATAAACGAGGGATTGGAAATCAAATACCTTAGCCACTCAACTTTTCCTTCAACACGTCTTTCTTGTGGATACCGCTGCTGATATGGCATACACTGATCACGATTTGAACAACGATTAGAAGATCAATTCAGTTGGTGAACCGCAAGAAATCTCCGCCGATTCGAGAAATGAGTTCGTTCACAAAGCGATTCAGGAATTCAGTAAAATTCCAGATTACGATCCATCAAAATTTGATTTTAAAGATGGGGTCCCGAGGGCGACTTTGTGCACGTCAAACGTATCGGCTCATCTCATTGCTCTCTTTGTGACCGGATTCAAGAATCGGACAATGCGATTACTCAAGTTTATATGAAGAAAAGCGATGTGCTTGGTGGAAATGCACTCATGCTCCGAAAGAAACAAAGGCATTTACTGGTCTGGACGTGGAAAAAATTGAGATCTCAGTTGATGAGGATGCGTTTGCGCCAAATGATACTGATTTTTTGCCGCTATTGCTAAGGAAACAGTTAACCCAAGCAGAACGCAAAATTACTAAAACCCAGCGGCCATAGCGTTTGCACTTTTTCGAGATCAGATTGGACTTCTTTGTAGATCAATGCAAGAAAATTCGGCCTCAGTTAATTCGCCACGAAGCAAAACGTTTGCTGCGACGACATGCCTCACAACAACGCTCAGACGCTTCCCCGATCAGATTTCCTGTCAATGATGACTCGCGGTTCTATTTCGTGCCCTGTCAAGGGAGAATCTCATTAAAATGCTAGATTGAAATATTCCAACTCTTATCACCTCTGCTAATATGCCGAACTACAAAGACGAAGCTGGCGAAATCGTTCGTCGTCTGATGATTGTCGAATGTGGCAAGCAAGTCCCTGATGACGAAGTCGATGAGGAAGTTGAGCAGAAAATCACAGATCAAGAGTTCGCAACGTTCTTGCTTCGATGCCCTTCGATGACGACATTTTCTCCCCCACTTGAAGAGCGGAGCGTCAAAGAAAATACATAGCATAAGAGCCCAGAATGTGATTATTTACTAGCCATGGTAGTCATTTATTGAGAGAAGCAATGAGGTTCGCGAGACTGCTAAAAACAGCTACGGATTCGGTATGGGAAACGTAGCATATGAAGAAGGGGCAGAAATATCAAGATCTGAAATGCGAAGACACTTGCTTGTATGGATGCAAGAGAAATTCGGACTGAATTTACTACCTTAAAAGGGTATGAATCACCACTCAATTGGGATTACAACTCGAGATACCTCACCCCAGAGCCGCAAGAGATCGAGCGCGCTCAAAGTAAAATCAAGTATGCCGAAATGAAAATTTGCTTGCATTGTGGAGATAAACATACGAAGGGCCGTTGTAAAAACTACGAATGCAATGCCAGATGCACCAAACGATACTTCATCAATGCTAGAATATTATCTCTTATCCGAGCTGCAACCGACGAGCGACGACACGTAATGTATCAATTGATAGAGGTGTAATTTCAGCCAAACAACTCATGTACCAAAATAATATCATTTTACTCAGAATCTACACCTTGTGTAATTGAGCGCGATGTCCGGAGAAGGTGGAGAAACGAAGGTCGCTCGTACCGAAGTCGATGTTTGAAATATTCTTGTTGCTTTAATTGTTTAAGGCAGTCGGAAAAATATTGAAACATTGGTGAAGCATTAGTCGGACCGGCAGGAAGCGCTGCAATCAATAATATACGAAAAAGCTGAAGAACAAATTCGCAAAACTGATATAGTATCTCCTAATCAATTAAGTCAACTGCAGAATAACTAAAAGGACCTAGTATGAAAGGTTGAGGGCGAGTCTTTGTATGGATTAAAGGACGCGATGGCGACAAAGACGCCCAACAAGATCACGAGCGACGCAGATGAGCTGCAGTTGTACTTGACCAAGAAGGGCCACGCGGGAATAACAAACTACGAAGTCGAAGATGAGACATTGATAGTAGAACGTAGCTCACTCGAAACTCAGCGACATTGGTCTGTCGGAGAAAAATGCGCGTTACCAAGTCAATTTGCATTGCATGACTGTATTTCTTGTTTAAAAATTCAAAACGTGATCAAGCAACTCACTTCTCCTTTGAAAAGCGATTTCGCGGTTGGCTTTTCGTTGGACGTCTCTGCGACATTTGCGCCGAGCTCGGGCAGTAGCATTAGTGCAAGCGTGCCCTGATGTGATTCTCATATCGTAGTCTATTGCAGACTGATCTTTCCAACATACTGCGTCACATCGATATCATTTCTCGCTGTGCGGTTCTTCCCGTCCGCATTTTTGTAGGATTGCACAGTAAAATTGTCGTAGATTTCGTTCGAGACGATGAAGAGAAGGATGTGTGTATAGCCTTGAAACTCTTGGCGCTGCGTCAAATCCTGATAGACCTCTTTTAACTGTTGATATATGATGGGATGAGCCGTGGCCACTGTCGATTGGGCGTAGATAATACGACCATCTTTTGGGACGACAAGCACCCCATCAATTCCTGAAAAAGTTTTCGATAGCGGATGTACAGCTATAATTCACTCTGGATTTCGAATGACGCCTGAATGACCACGGACACTGCATCCAATGGATCATGTCGCGTGACGGTTCTGACACCGCCTCCTTCGAGGGCTCTCATACAAAACTTGCTGGTGGTAAGTTCTTGCAGCAAAAATTTCTCAATTTCTTGGCCACGTCACGACTGCAAATTCGGGGCTGGAGTCTGCAATAACGCGCAAATTTGATCGTCGGAACCAACTTGATAACGCGCATTCATGATCGTCTCGACTGCCAGAGATGAATACGCCAAGTATGCACGACTGGGCGCATACTCATTGCGATACAAATGGAACACAATGTGCTTCATTCGATCATCGAACACTTTCTGCTGAAAAAGCCAAATCTGGTCTTTCAACTCATCAAGAGTGTGGGGAATAGCTCCCTTCACACGTTTCACCAAGCGATCCAACGTCTCGTATGATAAGAACAAGAATCTTGGGTTGCCCCCAACGACATTAAACCTTCGTAGCCACTCGTCTTGGCCCTCCAGATGAATCGCATCAGCGAACCTCTGGCACTCGTCTTTCGTCCATGGATTCATATACACCTTGAAGCACTTCTCCTTGACAAACTCACTGTAATTCTTAATGCACGGATTGGCGAACAGGAACGCACGGTTAAAACCCCCAAAGCTCAATGCCCCACCGGCTTCGTTTCCATCAAATAATCCATCGTAGTTTCTTCCGACACACGGTGTATCCGAACGCTCATATCCATGCGTGCTGTTCCAAGGATAATAGATCAGTAGACCATCAAGCGAACGGCAGGCTACATCCTTTTTCCTCATCATGAAGAAAAGCAGCAAGAACACTTTAAACACCGACGTTTCAATTCCTGGGCTGCCCACCGCAAGAATTCTACAAAGCGATCGATCGGACCTCAATCGTGTTTGGATGATTTCACAAAGGTCCCAGTATTCCTGTCGAATGTACAGACCGTTGTCGAATGCTGCACCAAAGATGGTCGTGGGAGTTTTCAAAACGGTTCCCACTTTGGCACCGTGGAGTTGCTGTGCAATGGCGACCAATGCATTCAATTTATTCAAATGAAGAGGATCGGCGGCTTCTGTTCGCTGCCTTTTTCTGTCTGGCAGTACTTGAGACTCCTGGGGCACGTGCACGATGAGCGCATTCTTCTTTGAACCACCAAACGACCCAATCCGTGAATCTTCCTCCAACGCCACACCGTTCACGTCAAAGACTGTGAGGTCGGATGGAGCGATTCCTGCGAGATTGTTCGGACACTCCTCTTTCACTGCCTTTCGCAACGAAGCCACATCTTCAACAAACACGCCAACCGAAGTCGCCGACGTCAGGGTGTTCCCATCTTCGCTTACGAGCTGGAACCATTTCCGCGCCACTGCTTCTCTGTAGAAGAGTCGAGAGTGACGATCGAAATAATCTCAAATGAGGTTGAAGTGCTAGCGTGAGTCGAATTTCGCACACTTTATATGAATGCTTTATCGCACTAAGCTTTTGACAAAGCACCTCTTGTCTCTTTCACGTATTGGAGAGACTTCCGAGTTTGAGCACAAGTGCCCAATCTTGCTCAGGTTTAGTAAACAGAGCAGTTCTTGCCGCTCTTGTCAGTTCTCTTCAGAGTACTGTTGACTAGAGTCCTGCACTGAGTACCCATACCCATACCCATCCATGAATCGCTCAAACCCATGGGTTGATGGTGGGCATGGGTACGCGGGTCCAGTCGGTGGGTGGGTGTGGTTGGGCAGTGACAGGCAGGCGTGGGCATGGATGGGTACGGCGTATGCCGGTATTTAATAAATCTGAAAACTCGCTAACATTCCGCCCGCTGGCGGCTGGGCATGTGTGGGTACAGCCAGGTGGTCTTGGGAATGGGTGGGCATGCGTGGTCAACGTGGGTGGGTATGGGTGGGCGAAGCCCGCCCGCGCGTAGCGTGGGTAACAATGGGTTCCAGCGCAAAAATCGTTGCAGGACTCTGCTGCTGACCACCGCTCAACCTGTACCTTTGCCGCTGCCATAGTCGTCCGCTTCTTGGCTCGACAGCTTCCGTTTACCACTCACCTCTTTGCCTCTTTGCTTCCGAGTCCACACTTCGGCCTCACACTCGTGTGTGTCAATCATTCGTGCTGGTAGAACGAGATTAAGTGTTCGCTGTTGTCGTCGATAAATGGGAAAATAAACACCCGTCAGGACGCTTGGTCGACCTGACTTAATCATCGACTTTTTTTTGCTTAATATGTGCCGAGGAACTCTTGATTTTTTGAAAATTACGTCAGACATAACTTTAACAACGTATATGAAGCCCAAAATTTTGATAGATAGAAGAGAAAAAAAATCGTGAGATAAACAGTAATTATGAGGCAAAGTGACCACTTTGTGTCATGACTGGTAGACTTCACGCCGAAGACGAAAAAGGAATCGAGCATGTCTTTGATGCTCATCGCGCGCAACTCAAGAAAATTCTAATTGCTTGACAGCACAAAAGCCTCCATAACATCAGTCGAATATTTGATTCTGCAAAAACACCGTACTGGATCGCACACTTTGGCAATACACGATTTAAAAATATGAAGGTGTCGAAAGTGCTAGGTATTGCTCACATTCTCGACGAAAACCAAATTCAAAGTTATCTTGACGTCGATTTATAGGCTACAAAATTGAAACCAAGGGCTCACTGTGACAGCGAGAAAAGCGTTAATCGTGCGTAGCTTGGAGTTACAACTTTGCCATACCATGACCCGCGCGGACATCGATGACAACGAAGAAGCCAATTACGGATCAGCTGTCACAAAGTGATTTCTTACCGATCCACTCACGTTGCAGTCCCTGACGTGACCCCATTTTGAAAAGCCGCGATTATAGATACTGAGATTCTTTAATGCAATGATGATTATAATTCACCTGTTCATCACATTGAAAGGACAACAAATCTATAGGTTGCAGGCATGAGAAAAGAGGGAGTCATTGATGCTTTGTTGCAAAGCGTTGAGAAAATGACTTATAAGCAATTAAATTTAAGAAAAAAACTAGTTCGCCATTGTTGAGGGGAGATAACTGATGGTCTTCGCTGGAGAGATCCCCACCACGTACGCAGATACAGCTGCAAGCACGGACTAGGACCACCTAAAAAGCAGTTGCAAGAAAGTTTATTTCGCAAATGAACAATAGCACGTAAAAGCTGATACGAAGACGCGCTTAATCGGTCGTTACTGAGTGTGTTGTTTATACCTTATGACATTAACTCTCACCACATCACAATCAATCGCCTCTAATAAGGTGCTGCCAACGTTATCGTCCCAACCATCCTCCATCTTGGCAGCGCAGTTTTCCGGTGAACCTGGAGGGGTAACAGCGTCAAGCTCGTCGACCGAGACAACAACAATCGGCCACTAGATGCCAAACGACTTCCATTTGCGACAAGTCCAAAGGTTATATCCGATGAGGACTCGAAAAATTAGAACGACGAAATGGGAGAAAGCTGTACGATCGATCCATTACGTGCTTCCACGGCATCAAGCAAGTTTTGTACGTTTAAGTGGCACAACCCTGTAACATGTTCCGTACCAACTTTTGGAAACGAGATACGGGCGCATGATCAACAAATGGCGCATCTTGACAAGCAAATTTTAAGCTATTTGCGGGTTTTTTCGACCCCATTAAACGCACTCATTCTTTGCAATTACGTCCCACCTCCAACTTAATCCGTCGCTCGTCACTGCCAACTTTATCGTTAAAATTTTTCTAAATCCTTGACGATAACTTTTTTGACACAGATTGTAGGCGCGCTGAACGCCGTAATGGAGGTAAAGAATCCAATCCGGATTTATCACGGTTACCAATCATAGCCTTTACGTTTGGCTTTTTCAATGCAACCCGCTTTGACTGCTTTGGTGAACACAAAGGAGCTCCTGTTCTTTTCCTTCGACCAAGGGCTGGAGTACCAAATTCATCGTGTATCGAGTCCGATAGACAAATTCCAGCTTGATCTCCACCAGAAAATCTGCTCTTCATCTCTTGACATTGTAAAGATTTGCTCATTGCACCATTGTCCAATCCCATGCTTTCGTCATCATCAACACCTTGTTTCTCCTCCTCAACTCGATCAACGATCAAATGATGCAGTAAACTTGAAGCAACTCCATTTTTGAATTTTAAAGCCAAGAATCCTAACACCGTGTCTCCACTCTCTTCCTCCAAGTCACTCTTTTCAACCTTTGCTTCGTCTCGTTCACTCCTCGATTCATTCATTTTTCCATTAATACCATAATCTTCCCCTTGCTCCCTTTCACTTGGACATAAAATCGAGAAAGTATCTGAAATCTCCAATCCAGTCACTTCATTACCACCATCTCGATTATCGTGCCCACTCTTTCCTACCATTCTCGGCAAAACCTCTTGATCCATTGACACGGATAGACGAACTCCTATCCTCCATCCTCGTTCCATCTCTAAAGTCTCTTTTCCCGACCCTTCTTTCGTCTTAATCTGAAAAGAATCCTCACTGACCAATGTACCTCGAACAACCCGTCGTCCTCTCTTCCTCATTGCATCACTTTCTTCCTTCGCATGCACTAAAGTAAAGTCAAATCCACACTCGATCTCGTCGTCCTCTGCTTCATTGTCGCCTCCATACGCCTTCTCCTCGTCGTCGACGGCGACACTGCGCGTCCTCGCGTCAGCATCCGCTCCATCTGCTCCCATGCCAGCCTTTGCCATTGCGCTCATCAATTGCTGAAGCGTGTCCGCAAGACGTGCCATCACGTGACGCTTGCTCCAAAACCACCACACGGTCGTCGAGTCACTGGCGTTTTTCGACTAGAATCGTCGCAAATCCAGCGAAAAAGGCGTGATGCGAAGCGGCGCAAGAACACCCGAATCCGGGACAAGACGCGACAGCTCTCGACTAGGACTTTGCTTCACCTCACTCTTCGCTGAATTCCGTCCATTCCATGTCAAGCACGGCGTAAAGGGCCGTCTCCATCTCTGTCTTGCTCGTGTACAATGGCAACTCGACGCGATTAAAGCACGTGTGGACTCTGGGAAACCCACGCGTTTGGGCTGGTAACGGGCGTAACGAAAACGGACAGATGCGGCCATCGTAGCTCGTCAAGCCTTTGAACCCTTGCACAGGGACGCGCGACGACCCAGTGGAGAATTGTAAGAAACGTGCGCGTTCGTCTTCTGTAAACTGTTGGAGAATCTCCCAAAACCAGTCAACGACGCACGGCGCGTCACTGAAGCTCGGGGCCACGACGGCATTGGTTTTCCAATCGTCGAGATCAATCTCTGGCAAGCCACAGAGCACGAGTTCAAGCTCTTGGTAATCAAAGACCAACAGCGCTTCTTGTGGAATGATTTCAAACAGTCCAAGGGACAGCGCTTGCAATTGCGACGCGTACCGATCGAGCATGAGGTAGCGGAGTTTCAAGTGCAGAAACTCGGCTTTGTTGGCATCGGTCACGGCTTGGTCCCGTCCGTGCGGGACCAAATCGATCGTCACGACTTCGTCATCGGCACGCAATTCCGTCACGCAAAACGTCAGTTCAAGAGCGTCGACGCCGTCATTGTCGCGGATCCACACCATGCTCGTGTAGACTTCGGGATCAATGTATTGGAGATCCGAGAACGTGATGGGCGTGCCAAGAAAGTGTTTGAGAATCGGGAGACACAATCGTGCTTGCATGGTCTGTCCTTCCAACAAGGCACGACCTAGTAAGCGACCAATGCCACGAAAGTAGAGCAAGTGATCGGCAGTACAATCCTCGGAGCGTGGATTAATGGCCACGGCTTGCGTGTGGCGGTGGCACGTCATAAAGAGACCCAATGCATCGTCGAGGAGCCGGCCAAAGAGGATGGAAAACCATTCCCGTTGCAGTCCACCGGCATCGATGCCGGCTTCGCCCACAAATTCAATCCGCAAGGGAAAATGAATGTGTTCGGGTTGAATGCCCAACAATTGTTCCATACTCTCGACGAGAATCTGGTCCCGTTTCACGCGCAGTTTGATCCGTCCTTCTTCCCACGGTCGCAACAAGGCCCCCATGCGTTCGAGAAACCACGCGTACTTTTTTGGAAACGCCAAGCGCGAGACCCGGTCCAACAAGGCCAGTTCCCGGGCCGTGAGTTTATAGCCACTAATGGTCACGGCCGCATCCAATTGAGAGGCATCTGCAAACGTGAGGCGGCCAAGGTCGCCCATCGTGGAGGACCGACGGACCATGTGCGTGACGAACCCGACTGACGCGCGACCCGGGGCCGTGGAAGTCGGGACGACGGGCAGCCGTCGCGCAGCAGCTGCGACGTCGGCCCGGGTCCAAAGGCGGAGTCGCCGTGCTCCCCGAGACACCGACCCACTCTTTGCGTCGTCGTGCGTATTGCTGCCGCGCATTGAGCGTCGAGAGACACAAGGGGCGTAGCGACTGGCGACTGCCGGCACTCTGGACGGAAGACCGTTGCGCGACGAGTGACGGTCGCGTCAGCATTGTGATGGAACTGGTCGAACTCCCCCGTTCGTCGCGTCCAGCGATTGAGAGCTTGAGCCGTGGCAACTCGTCGCGCTTGGCGTGTTTGGTGCCACACAAGAGACACGCGACCCGATCCATGGCGTTGCTAAAGTCGCAGATGACGCACTTCCACCGGTCGGCCGAGGCCTCGCCACGCTCGAGATCGAGGCGTGTCAATACTTCTTGCTCTTGCAAAAGCATTCTATGCAGAAAAGGAAGAGAAAGAGTGGACGCTGTGAAGGCACGTGATGTGGATGGAAGTATTGACGGAGCCGTACCTGGCGAGAAAAGACTCGGACGCGCCGTGGAATTGATTGCGCGTGCGCAAGAACCACAAGCCGCCGGCAATGACGAGCACCAACATGATGGACACCATTGGCAGCATGACGGACATGGAGTTGTCGGACTCCATGTTGTGGAGTGTCGTGGCGCCAAGAGAGAGATCCGTACAGATGCGTGCGGACAGAAAACCGTGAGCGTACGTTTGCGAGGTGAAACGCTGAACTTAGCGCGAGTCGTCGATTAGCGACTGACGTTTAGTATACGGGCAACCGTTGCGACGGCTTTTAAGATGAAAGACGACTCTTATTTTATAGCAACGGGCAAGTAAACGGCAATGAAGGAAAGACTTCCATTATGGAGGTTCTCAACGATTACTGTATCTCCATAACGCAGCACGATTATACAGATGATGGAGAGAAACAATTGACGATAATTGCGTTCTACAGATGGCACTGACGAATGTAGGTACTGATAGGGTCGCATCATAATGACGGGAAAGTATTAGAGGCCGTGGGCAATAGATACCGAAGTAGTTTCTTATTAGTGACTGACACTTCTTTGGATTTGTATGTCGCGAAAAGCGAATAGATACATTCCAAAGGACCATAACTATACTTTGGCTTATTGTCAATGCAAGGGTTTTGTCGCACGAAAAACAATGCCGTCGTCCTCTCTCTAGCTTGAGTACTCGATTGTCGTCCTACTCTAGGTCGTGCAAGTTGTAGCAAGTCGTGCGAAAGCAAGAAGGAGCCAGTGCGTTATCTTGTGCTCTTTGAGAAGAATGATTTTGGTTAGCTACAGCACCGTACCTCACTTAAACGGTGCTCTTCGCTGTCTTGCTTGTTTTGCAGACACAGTGCCTGATGAGATAATTATCCTCTTATTGCGAGGCCTACTCAAAAGTATTGCAATCCGGCTTTGAAGTTACGTATTCGGTTCTCTAGGTAGATGTAGGTTCTGAGGTGCTTCACGGACTTGAGCGGGAAGTAACATCATTTAAATGAGTCATCGTAAACGTACGTATAAGTAAGTAGTAAGCTGCTCGACTTCATGTTATCTTAATGTTGTATTTCACTTGGATTTGAGCTTATTTTGGACCTCAAATATTTATTATTTTTCAATCATACTGATAGTACTATTTCACAACGCTCAACAATAATGTTGGGTAAATTGTTTTCATTAACTTTTCTCAACAATAATGTTGGGGTGGCAAGAAACCACAGCGATGACAGTTTTTGTGTGGTAGGTGCTAGTCACACTCTCTGATCTTTCATCACATATGCGATTACAAATTGCCCAGCTGATATCCCATTACATGACTTGAGCACATAGAGAACATGCCGTTCATTATAAAGGCTTTATTTTTTTCTACATATAAAAGAGCGACGGGAAGCTTGCACTAGCATAAACACAAACCTTCGACAATATTCGTGGACGCTGTCACTTGTAGGATGACAAGTTTTTTCTTCATCAGGTTTGTGATAAATACACAAGATAACGAAGGATCTGATAATCTAAAGGAATCTTAGAGATTCGGATTGTACGAAAAAGAGTCGGAGATACCGTAGACGACATAAAACAGAGCTCATATATCACCCATGTGTATACCAGTGCCATGCGCTTATTGTAATTTAAAGCGTTTGGGCAGGTCAGAATTGCAAAACTATAAGTGAGATGTACAAAAAGGGACTGAGGGTCGAAGAATCAGGCTTCTAGTGCGCAGGTCATTGTGGTCATATACACTAATCGTGCCACGTCGAGAAGTGAACAATGTCACCCGACGAGCACCCTTTACACCAGATGCCTGGGCAAATCCAATGCCAACGCAGTTTAGTAGGTACTTGGGCACTTCATGACCCATCCACACACGGCTTAATGTGCACGCTTGGTGTGCAGTCCCGCGATGAGCTTAGTTTGCTTATCTCTAGGTGATTGCATCAGCAATCGTCTCATTAACTTGAGATTGATTGCACCTCGCTTCACTTGCTCGCACAAAAAGTGCTATCCATGTCGAAATTTGGTCTCGGGGTGGTATACGGAATCCTTGGCTCGATGCATCCTTGGTTACTTTGCGGTCACAAAGCCGAAAAGCTCTTTCTTACTAGCTCCGCCAAACACAATATTGAAGCGTCTTCAAGCGCTTGAGGGTCCGCTTACCAACCTTAAGTCCTTTTCCCAAGTAATCTCTGGACGTGTGAATGTAGCGATGTACACCAGAACTTTAACCAGCTCGCAATGCTTGAGCCAATTCCGCAAGCTTTGAGTTGCTGTCCGATCGTGGGTGCACGTCCTTGCAGTCTTGTAAGCCTAATCGTTCTGCAAATTGCTTAGTGTTCGCTCGCTAGTTCATGACGATCATTCGGTCATCTTTCAAGCATTGAATAGGCTCCAAGTCTCTTGGAACTGAACGCAGTCTTGGAAGCTTCCTTGGTCTCGTCGATTTGGACCTCAATCTTGCTTAAGGGTACCAACTCGTCGATGGAGATGACGATGCTGCTGACCTCGTTGTTCGGCAAGTAAACGGGTCCACCGCTGAGTGCTCACAGTTCGAATTCCGATTTGGCCCGTCAAGCGCTTTGCTGGGCAGAAACTTCTTCGCTGAGCAAGAATGGTTTTCAAAACTATCCAAATTCCTTCGTTGCGCTTTGTTGACATCGACGATCTCCGACTTTTAGCCTTCAACAGTCACGATTACCAACGCTGTATTGTTTTGCCACCCGTCGCGCCTTGTGCTTAGAAATCTTGCCGCTTAGGTAACGCTGGATCCATCGCAGCCACTTGCAGCCAAGCGCTCCCGTGTACAGACATACTGACGCGTGTCCACGTCTTACGATACATGAGCAGAATAATTGTTGTAGCGCTAGGCAACCTTGCATTGTATGTTTGGTCAAAGAAGCTGAAGAGTCCAATGTGACGTGTATTTTGCATAGCTGGGAGGGTTTTCGACTATTCCATCCAATTCAAGAATTGACTTCCACGACGTAATTTGTCGGCCGCTTTTGAAAAATTTGGTATGAAGTTTGAAGCTGCAGTGGATCTAGAACTCCACTCTTTGTTTGGGCCCACCTTGTGCTGTGGGTATTGTTCTGATCGTCCCAGCAGATAAAAGTACGTCTGTTTGGCAAACTGCAATTACGCTCAACAATCGCGGGAAATACCGATACGCTTTTGGATCCAACAGGGTTGTAAGGATGACAAGACGGATAGCGCAATCGAGAAAACCGCGTGTAATCGGGTGACTACTAACGGTAGTGCCATTGCTAGCGTAAGGATGTCAAACGTGTAGTTTAGTTCATTGAAGTTGCATTTGCCCATCGTGTGCTCTACTTTGCCATGAAGGCCACAGACTGGTCGGGCTAGGTAAAACCACGCCAGCTTACGCTCCCGGCAACAGGCGCTTCTACATCGGAAATGCCGGTACCATTGATCCCGTTTCTCATTCACTACCCTCTCTTTTTCGCAGCTAGATGCTCCATGATCGTCAGGCTTCTTGAGATAACGATCGATCTGTCATACCCGCTACGCCTTAGTGTAGATGAGCAGAAAGCACTTGAACCCGCGATCGTCCATTTTCTTGTTCTTTTCTTTCGAAAAATAAGTGGATCACTTGGTTTCGAATCTCAGCAAATGCTTCAAATTTGTCTTCCACTTAATCTTAAAATACAATTTTACACGAACTCAAGTGGTGGCTAAACGATTTGACAATGCTTTGCGAATGTTGCCATTGTCACTTCGCATCTGTCCACCTCGTCAAGCCCGCTCTCCCTTCGCATACAACGCGTCGTCTCAACCAGCGTCCAATTTATCCGCACCACTTTGCCGTTTATCTCCGTGCGAAATTGCTTCGTAATCTCTTGATAGAATTGCTCGACAATAAAGCTTTCATTGCTGCGTTCTTGATCTCGCCCCTGTTATCGATCCAAAACACTCGAGCCGTCGCTCTGAGCGTGGACTTGACCTTCACATAAAGCGTTTCGAAAACGTCCGAGAAGTTTTTTTTCTTACCCAGCGAGAAAGTGACTACAGCTCACGACATATCTCGTCACCAGGCTTGGACGCAAAAATTATCGGCCCCTCCACAGCCAATCACCCATCGCTATCGATACACGCGTTTTCTCTTAAATCCAAGTCGCTTTCATTCGTCTTGAAGAATTAATGCACCTGCTCGGCCGTCGTGCGCATCTCACGCACCTTTGCGAGCTTCAATTCCGTTCCGCTATTCCTTCCAATTTGATAAGCGTTTTCTGTCTTAAACACCGCATATTCCCACGCGCTTGATGCCGCGTGTTGTTGCAACCATTAGCGAGAGCAAGATTCGTGATCAAATCGTAAAAAAATGGACCAAGGTCTCCAGACGCACACTGATTGACAAGTGATTGGTCCATGCGCACAGCGCCACTGTCTTGTGTTCACGCACCTGGAGCTTCACGTCGCTCTTCGTGCGTGACGCCATTCGCGGCGTCTTGATCTCCGTGTATTCATCCAATGCATCGCGGTCCTTTCACATGTGCGCTAACGCTCCGCTATCCATGCCTCAGCTCTCACTAGTAACGCCCTCAATTGCGTCATGGTACGCATCCTGTGTGCTTTCACGTGCACGACAGTCCCTCGCACCGCGCTCCACCTTGCCACGGTTAAAGCACGCTGCATTCAATTAGCTCACGGAAGCCCGAAGTTGAAGCTCGCTTCCGGTGTATAAAGAGCTTGGAGTAGGTACTTGTATCTCACAGTCAAACTCCACAGCGTCACTGCGCAGATGTCCTATTTAAATGCTCGTTCTAAATCGACTCACAATGCATCTCTATCACTAGCTCCCATAGCTTCACCATGTGCCTATTACTGGTCGCCATCGTGACAATAAATGACGCAACCTTCTCCTCATGACACTTCTCGATGATTAGCCACATCTCTTTTGCGCCCATTGCCATAAGCTGCAAGTCGCTAAGGCAAGGACGATCGCCGCATAGCCCGCTTCTCCTTGGGTTGCATGACATGTCCTTTTCATATGTGAATGCCTTCCACGGTCGCAAGGCCATCAAGTGGTAGCTCCATGCCGCTTATTTTGAGCCGCCAATGAGCAGCAACTAGCTAAAAGCAAAAAGTGAAGATAGCTACGAAGCTTTTAAGCAAGTAAATCGTTTTAATTTTGAACCCGTACTAAACGGAAGGTCATTGCGTTGCTAAAGTAGGAGGCTTTTGGTGAGCATCACACACCAGGTTCCGTTTCAACTGACTGTGGCCACGGTGGACTGGCGCCCCGCTCGCTTCAACTCAACCGCGAACTTCCCAAGGTGCAAATCACGAGCCATCCACACACAGCTGGCAACCTCACTATGTGTCAGCGCTGATAAAAAACAAGCCCTTCTTCAGACAGAACATGCATATACTACGCGCATGTTAAGTCATTTACAAGGACAGTTCATAGTGCATATGATGAAGGCTCCGATAAAGCTCACTATTTTATTTGTAATTATCCTCGAAATAAATATTTCGATTAGAGACCACTAGTATATCCTCTCCAATAATAATCACATACTAGAATTTGTAAATCAAAAGCTGCTAATTCTCGTA
This sequence comes from Plasmopara viticola, assembly GCA_001695595.3. NCBI lineage: Eukaryota > Oomycota > Peronosporomycetes > Peronosporales > Peronosporaceae > Plasmopara > Plasmopara viticola. The sequence continues at coordinate 146,559 of MBPM02000064.1, forward strand.
AGTCCATCTAAGAAGTGGTGTTACTTATTCGGTAATCGAGAAATACGGTGCTAAAAAGTAGAGGATTGATATGTGGTCTTGCTGGCTCTCCACGGCGTTTATACGGCGCTGCAAAGTCCGAACAATTGTATTTGGTTTCGTCATTTATGTACACGTTAAGTGTTTGTAATCATAGAATCAGCCAATGCGCACGAAGCAGTTCTAGCGCAGTCTGTGGTTAGCTAGCTCCTCTGCATTTTGCAACCGGACGCCAAGAAACCAAGACAAGGACATGCGGCGAAATTGTGTCCTGCTTTTGCTGCCCTTGTTTGTATGCGTTTCCGGTGCTATTGATGCTTCTAACGTCCGCTCGAGTGGTGCCGACACAACCAAGGGCGAGACCTCGGCGCGCTTCCTAAAGTCTACAACTAGTACTGAAAGTAACTCGATGGCTGCCGATCTCGAAAAACGAATGTTTTCTATGCGAGTGAAGAACGTGTTGAGGTTCAAGCCGGTAAAATCCGCTGGCAATATGAAAGGGGTGCAAGAAGCTCAGAAAGTGTTGAATTCGGTTATGAACGGCAAAAAGGTTACGCGTCTCACTTCGGAAAAGCTACACGTTATAGAGTCTTACGCGCACAGTCACAAAACGAATTGGCTCGCGTTGATGTATTATATCGCCACTGGACTCAGTCTCCTGCTCTTTGTATACGTCGCGTACGGCGCGCTCTTCTTAGGCTACCGTCCATATGGCATGGGCGGGGCTCCCAGATCCAACTAAATAATTGTAAACTAGAAGACGTTTTGTTTAAATACACTCTTGTTGTAAAAACGCGTAAAAACTTAGTTCAAGAAAAAGCACTTTGCCGGTTTGGCCATAAAATAAGCCACTTAATGTTTTTACAGGACGCTCATCCAATAAAAATATTCTTTTTGACTGTTTTTCTTGGCGGATCAGAAGTAAAAAAGGTTGGGACATTTAGCTCTGGATTGAAAGCTGATCGGCACAAGATACGTAGATACAGTCCAGAGCAGGGAGGAACGTCTTCGTAAACTCATTCTTTAATTCGCATAGCTCTGCTTCCATCAATTGCCTTACAACGATGATATTTGCCACTGGTTTCGTCCTCACTGCTCTCGCCGTCACGACAGCGGATGCTGGCAATCCAACATACTTGCGGTCCACCTCTCTTGATATCAGTAGCCAAGACGACTCTGCAAACTCGCCTACCTCTCAAAAGTATGACGATGAGAAGGATATTACCTTAGATATGGTGCAATTCCTGTCCGATAGTGGCAGTCTTGATGGGAGTCAAGACGCGGTCGATGCCATGACGTTGATTGGCAGGAGCGATGATCCCATTCAAGCGAACAAGGACGACGCGAGTACCTCTCTCGATCACGAGCTGTTGTGGTTATTTGGCGGCAAAGCGAAGGAGACGCCTGTGAAGAAAGACACGGAAGCTACAAGCACGGAAGGGTCGATGACCTATCCTTCCTGGCTCGAAGAAGACGATACGGCAAGCATGACCACGAAACAGAGTTTTCAAGACCTCTGGCTCTACGGCAGCGACTCGACTTCTGGCAGCGACGACCCTTTTTCCAGCAAGGGCGCCAAGGGATCGGGATCCTTTCATTCAGATATCAAGGTCTTGCAAGCACTGGGTGACGTCTTTGATTATTCCGAGACGAAGCGTGCCTCGAAATTTGAAGACAGTGGCAATGAAAACGACGACGTAAGCAAGAGTGGCCTGGACACTTCGTCGACGCCACTAACGGACCCAACCAAGCTGGACACTACAATTGATTCGACTATCGAGGAGTATTGGAAGACTTCAGCCGACGGCGAGCCTAATGACGCAGACACTCAAGTAGGAAAGAGCCCCGTCTCCAAGGAGAAGGCACCGGAGACTGAAAGCGACAGCGACGCCACTCAAAGTACAGGTGACGAGCTACAGCTTGCGCCACCATCCAATGATGATGATCACCTACACTATAAGCCGGGGAAGGCGATCGCGTTTGACCTAGAGAACTAAGTGGTACTTGCGAAAATGACGCAATGGGTAACAATATTTGTAAATCTGGAAAGCTTTCGTTGGCCACGGCTTAGCGTGGCCTTTAATAAATCGGCTAAATTCATGCACGTTTTCTAATCTCTACTCAGCCCGTTCAAAGCTTTTTTTCACTGATTCGAAGGATTTTGCTCAGCGGGTCATCAATGCTTCAATTAACTTTATGGCGATGTCAATCACGTCAATGGTAGTTCCTTGTCCTGCTTACCCGTCTGGGTCTGCCCAGCAAGGCTGAATATCCGAGAGGACGTAAAGTAGATCGTTGCCAGTCAGAATCTCGTGTGGCTGTGGATTCACGTACACGTAGCCAAACGGTACGCTTCGTTTCCTCTCCGAGACTTCAAAGCGAGTTCTTGGACCGGGGGTCGACCACTGACCCTTGGTGAGCAGCAATTGCACGGAAGACGACTGCAGCATGATATCGGGACGACATCGGTACAATCCAATCACGAGACTCCCGTCCGAAGACAGCAAGTAGTGGAATACGAACTCAAACGTGCGACCGACAAAGTCCAGTGGTACCTCTACAGCAAATAATGAGCTTCGCTGTACGCCAAGATTTGACGACGTGGACACTGTGGGGGATGCAACAGCGTCTTCAAAGCCAACTGGAGTGCTAGGAAGTGTACCGAGCCCATCATCCGTCCAAGAAGCGAAAATGAACTCTCGCAAAATGTTTTTGATACGAGCGTTGAAAAATTGATTGATCAGCAAACTGTCACAAAGCGACGTGCTGTACGTGAGGCCAGCGGCAAAAGCAGGAGAGACGGCAAAGTTACGCGCCAATTCCAGCGACGAAGTCGAAGCAGCAGCCGAATCGCACTCGGCCAATGGAAACCAGCCACTTTTCGTGAGGTTCTGAGCGATAAAGTGCACGTTTGCACGATTCACAAGCTCCGTGATGATGCGTGGCGCTCGCGTCGGCCCTATTATCGTCATAATCGTCTTGTGTAGTGCAATGCACGCCTAGAAATGGACAAATCACGATTAAAACTTTGCCTTGCTTCAAGCTGTACGATCACTTACGGCATCTTGGAGCAACTCGGACGTGCCGGCTTCAGCGATTTCACCTTCCGCCCCCAATAGGACAATGCGAAAGGCACAATGAACACCAGCTCGTTGAGAGTGTCGTGACGGAACGGATCGCCCACAACAAAGCGTACGTTGAGAAAGCGTTGAAAGAGCTGGTAGCCGTCCGCTTCAGGCAACGTTGACGTCACAATGACGACTGGGCGGTGTTGCCGTAGTGCACGTACGCGGAGTGGACCAAGAAAGTATTCGAGATGATGAGGAAACGTCAAGGGCGAGAGATTGCAGACCACAATGTGATCCGTCTCCAATTGCAACGACTTGACGTCCTGGAGGACGGCTGTTTCTGGGTTGCAACGGGTACGTTCGTGTGTAGGAGAGAGACCACTTGTCCTGACAGAAAGAGGAGACGCGTGCTCCTCTTCCTCGATGCAAAAGCTTCGGTTCTCGTGGCTCGCAACTGACACGGGACTGGCTGCTTCTGATTGCCAGTTGACAAAGCGGGACCGTCGTCGGTGAAGCGAGGAGACTTTGTCATCGTGAAAGCTGCTGGGTGTGTCAATTCCAGTACTGCTCTCCGTGATTGAGGCACGCTTGGACTTGGCACTTTCTCCACGGGACAAACGTCTCGACTTCCAATTCTGACGCTGAGCCATCCAAGCTTCTGGCATCTGTGACGTCGCTTCCATCGCCGTCACCGCATTCGCCTCACGTCGATCTCGAGCAATGACAAAGACTGTCTCCGCCCCAACGCACGTGTAGGAATCGCCAGGATTGAGCAGCAGCCTGTCACTGCGACCTTCTGACGACGAGGGACTCATCGTGATTGCAAACACAATCACACCCGAGCATTGAGCGTAAGCAAGCGACGCTACTTCAGAGAACGTTTTGCCAAAGACCACGGACGCGGGCGGTAATTCGACAGAATACACTTCGTGACTTGAACCGTGAAGATACCGGTCTTCCCATGACGCATCTGCTTCAGGTGGTTCGTCGTAGTCACCGCTTGTAGCGTAACTGGAGGTCGAGGTGAGACTGTACATGAACGTCGAGAACCCTGGACAGACGCAGTTTTGACCAAGTAATGAATGCATGACTTCGGAAAAACAGAGTACGCTGGATAACCCCAAGTCGGCAACGAGTCCTCGGTTGACTGACAAGTGGAGTTGTGCATACACTCGAGCATTGGGTGCCTCCCGTCGCGCAGCGAGGATGCGCATCAACGCGCGGTGGTCACTGCTGGCTGAAGACTCCCCTGCCACACGCCGTGCGAGAATGAACATGGCGTCGGCAGAAGCACAAGCAGCTCGTTGAGCATCATCCACGTCCAGTAACGAACCTTGGATAAAACTTGCTCGTTTCTCAAAGAATGGGTCCATGAGCAAAGCGATCAGTGACGTGGCCGGTTCTTCCTCGCAAAGCACCACGACGTTTATGTCGACAAGGTCATGGTCGTCGTGAAAGACTTCGCGAAAGAAATGATCGATCCGTGACGGAGTCAAGTCTCCACACAGAATGATGTGTTTACTGGTGGCAGATGGGGAGTGAGTGGCGAGCTCGTATGGGGAAAAGGAGCTTCCAAGCGCTAGGATTTGCGACACTTGATACGGGACGATCAAAATGAGCACCAAGACAAGGGCACCCACACAGACTTTAGCGAGTGGGTTCTCGGCAGGAGGCGACTGGATCGTCACAAAGGCAAGCACGGAATTGAAAAAGGAATTGAAAAAGGTCCATTCGCCGACATTGCCGTCCGCGTACTTGGTGTCCGCAGTCTCAGCGACCTGGATGACACCAGCTGCGACGGCGATGATGATCATCAATTGAAGATAGCATAGCATTACAAATTGCTGGACAGGAGATAAAAGTCCGTGGCACCGACTGAGCACGGCTTTGGCTTTGATGTAACACATGGCAAACCGCACGGGGTATACGAAGCGCCAGTTCGAGATGCCATACCATAGAGTACTGCGTTCATTTGAAGCCCAGGCAGTCAATTAGCTAAAGCTAGTCGAATCATGGCATGAACAGGGACACTTAACTGGTTTGGAAGGAAAAACGACGTTGGGACCACTGGCAGCACAACAGCAAGCGTGACAAGTCCTGAGAAGGAAAGGACGTAGTCTTGACGGCGACTGGAGAGATAAATGCCTCGAAAGAGAAAGTCGGCTGCGAAAAAGCTTGCACACGCAATGTCCACGATCCAAAGACCAGAGGGCATCTAGAATGTCAGTTTAGAATACAAAGTCTAATCAAATTGGTCGCAAAGCAAGAGCACAAGACGTACGCCATTCGGAGAGACGTACGTGAATGCAATGTAAGAGCTTGCAAACACTATCGAGACCAGAGCAAGGAAAACGTCCAGTCCGATTCCGAATGAACTGTGGTCGAGGTATCTAGTAAAACGGATCCAAAACATCAATGATCCGCTTCATTGTTGGGATGCAAATTGATCTCTCCGTACCGACTGAGACGATCACGACTGCGTGAACCATGACTGTCGCTGAGAATTTTAAAAGTGGACGATAAGTCACCACTTTCAGGCTCTGCCGTTGAGAACTTTTGCGATCAATGTGCTGGGAGGAATTTTTCAGAGAAAATCGTTTGCCTACCAAAGTTTAGAGTATGCATGTTTTGTTCTGGGTGGAGCTGGTGCAACGCGCGTTTGATCGGCAAAACAGCCCCATAATTCGAGTTGTGGTCACGGTGTAGATGCTGGTGCTCAGACATGCTACGCAAGAGACGAAAGTTGCACTGGAGCGAAGCGGTGCGAGGTGCAGTCGACAGTTATATACAAAACGTCGCAAAAGCTTATTAAAGTATCTGCCTAAGACAACATCGCAATGCACGTCACAGTCACGTGAAACGATCATGCCACGACGTGCTGTGTAGTATCTAGACATACGCTGATTGTACAGCATTTAAACTTGGACAATCTACAGGTTGAGCCATTGGTCTGGTTGAAAGTTCACCTTTGTAGGCCATTTGTGCACTTCATTACCGAATCAAAATCTAGTGGCAAACAGGGTTGCAAGAGCTCTCAATCAAGGGGTACGTTTTTCCGTCTCTGGCTGTGCGTCTTCCTTGACTGATCTCCTCGCTTCGGCAGCAATTATGGTTGCCAGTTCCTGTAATTCACTTTTCGATTCTTCAATGCTCAGCTGAAGAGATCGCAACTTCGTTCGCTTCCCAATTGGACCAGGTGCTTGCTTTAATCCGTTTGCACATTTCTCAGCATTGCACGCTTTTCTCGCCCGTCGGTAGCGACGTACCGCCGCAACGACAAGCAAAAGATATCGTTCGATATCACGCACCAGCATCAGAGCTTCAGCGCCTGTAGAGACAAAGCCTGGGATACCAATGCGGCCTATCGAATCAACTCTGTCAGGATGTGCCAACCGCTCTGCCTCCACAATGATTGCCTCGATCATGGACGATATATCCTCTTGCGATGCACGAATACTAAACAAAAGACCTTCCACTTCTTGTGAAATTTCCGTGGCGTCCTTAACATGAGGTCCCCCCGCGTTTGTGGGACGACCAACCGTTTTTGGTCCGTGTTTCAAATTCTCTAATGCTCGGTGTCGACGATCGACTGCCGCCACCGAACGCAGCATATGCACGTCGATATCTTGCAGCATTTGAGCTCGCCATCCTCTGGCTTTCCATGAGGCCTCATACTCATGAAATTCCGCGTGTTGACCAATGTTACCATACGTCGTCCGCTCAAGCTTTACCCGTGGATCGATCCGAATGCTGTCTTGATCATCGCCCGAACTACCATCATCACTACTGCTCTTCTCAAATGCCTTTCTTTGCAAATCTATCATTGGCGGCATCTTTTCGACTGACTCACTCCTAGCCGTCGAAAGCTTCTTGCGTCGCTTCCACTTGCGCTGAATCTCTGTCATTGCAGCCGATGAACGCTCGTCCTTGTCCTCCATTAAACTCTTTTCCTTTACAGTCATTGTATCCCCAAAAGAATGTGACGGCTTGGACGGCAGTGGCTTGAAAGGTTGTGCTTGTTTTAACGGCTGTGTCTTCGACGGCTGTGTCGGCTCAAGGTCGGACACGTCGGATTCGTCCGGTAGCAAATACCGTACCCCACCTAGTACCATAGTCATCCCTTCGTCAGCAACTAGTGTTCAATCTCCTAACGTGCTCGCCTCTACCTTTACCTTGCCTCAAAATAAATGCGTACAGCTCTCCTTCGCCGACGAAAAAATCTTTATTATGTTTTGCTGCATCTCCTTTACTTTCACTCCCTGGGACGTGATAGATATTTTGCTGTTGCAACCCATGAGGTTCCTCAATGATCCAATTTCGTTCCTTGATAATTTTTACCACATCTTTACCACTTATGCCAATTCGATTGAGTAATTCGCGAGGTGGCCGCTTTTCCAATGACATGGCAACACCCTGCTGACTGTTGCGTCGCGTGCTCTGTATCTGTCGTTTAAGGGCGCGACTTGAAGACGGCATTGTGAGCCAGAGATTTAGTAACTCACGCAAAGATAGACCGAGTAACCTTTTGCGTAACCGCGTACTTAAGCGTGCGAACTTAGCCCCGGTACTTATAACCCACAGCAATGCTACGGCGACTGGCGTCATGTCTAGCGCCTCCAGCGACCACTATCGGCTCGCCATTTTTGTTAATCAAGCGCTTTAAACGCTCAGCTGTAAAATCGGGGCGCGTGGGCTCCGCTAGTGGCTCTGGTACGGACCTATAGGCCAAGACTTTGGTAGTGTAACCTTTTTAAGTTCAATGTCGCGCAGACCGCAGCGTGGCTCTGACAATGGCCATCCGACAGATTGAAAGTAGCTTTGGCAAAGGTGCCGTCATGCAGCTTGGGTCAACGTGAGTGATTGTCCGCAATCATTTGAGATCAAGTTTAATCTAGACGTTTTGCGTGGTGAATGGTACCGTGTTGTAGTAAAACTGCAGAGCGCGTGGACGTCATATCATCCGGTTCTTTGTCGTTAGACTTGGCTTTGGGTGTTGGTGGCATCCCAAGAGGGTGCGTACCGGATAGAGATGATATCTATCTGTTTATATCAACTTTGGTCAAATTCTGGCTGCCAGACGTGTTGTAGAGATCTATGGCCCGGAAAGCTCTGGAAAAACGACGCTGGCCCTCAGCTGCATAGCTGAAGCTCAAAAGGCCGAAGGTGGCGTCTGTGCCTTTATCGATGCAGAGCACGCTATTGATGCTCACTACGCAAAGGCTTTAGGAGTCGATATCGACGCTTTGTACGTTTCACAGCCCGCTTCAGGAGAAGAAGCTCTTGAAATTGCAGACACGCTTATTCGATCAGGAGCTGTAGATCTTGTGGTACTGGACAGTGTAGCTGCTCTAGTACCACGTGCCGAACTGGAAGGTGAAATGGGGGATCAGCAAATTGCTCTGCAGGCGCGGCTTATGAGCCAAGCTTTACGAAAACTGACAGGGTCGCTGTCCAAGTCGAACTGTACGATCATTTTCTTAAACCAGATTCGCCAAAAGGTGGGCATCATCTTTGGATCGCCCGAAGTCACGTCAGGTGGGACCGCTTTGCGGTACTACGCATCGGTGCGACTGGACATTCGCCGGAAAACGGCCATTAAGGAAGGCGATGAAGTTGTTGGCAATGAGACGGTGGTCAAGGTGGCAAAAAACAAGCTTGCTTCGCCGTTTAAAGTGGCAAATTTTGACATGATGTTCGGGCGCGGTATCGATCGCCAGTCAGAGCTGGTGCGGCGATTATGCTCATTAATTGTTAGAAGTAATGACCTCACCATCGATTCTACAGCTTGATTTGGGTGTGCAGCATGGTCTATTGAAGCGGTCAGGCGCGTGGTATAGTCTGGCTGAAAGCGATGGTGAGTCGTAGAGAGATAAAATGTAGTGGCCTGGATCTTACTGCTCTTGTGCAGATCCTATTGCGCAGGGAAGGGCGAAAGCGAAGGTTTTCTTGCAAGAGAATCCTCAACTCGCGACAGGTCTCGAGGCCAAGCTGCGTCAAATGCTCTTTCAAAAAGAAAAAAAAGATGATGAGCCAAGTGGAGAAGTGACAAGCAAAGTCGCTGAAGGCGTCGACGATGCAGATGACAACGTCGATAATGTCGACAATAATGGTAGCAGCGAGGACGAGGGTGTTGCACGATGAAGACACGACTGTCGGCAATTTTTGCGATCACGTATCAGCACAAGACTAAAGGGTGATTCTCTTTTTATATTGCAATATCGAAACGCGCTTGTCTGGTCCAAAGTGCCCGTGATGTGCTCGTTTGTAAGTTGTCTTTATTATGATGCTGTTTCCTCGTTGTCTGAAGGTTGGGACGAGCACGCCATCGCTCCCTGGTCTTGCGATGCCAGCAGCGTAAGTAATTTACTCACCTAGAGACCGAGCTCTAAATATGTAGCTCACACATACAGACCATTTAAAATGCCATACTGAATGACGTCGGAGGAAGTACATTTGCCACTTGGCACCGCTCCGCCTTCGAATAGCGTTTTTTGATTACCGCTAAATTGTTCGAAGGTGAATTAGAGTAGAGCGTTTGAAGCTCGCCCATACACTCTTTCAAATTCAACCACTCGTACTGGCAAGCATCTACCAGTTCCTTAGTCTAGTGACAATACAAGAAATGTCAAGAGATCTTAAACTAAAGTTTGAAAGACAATGCTTCACTTACCATTGGAAACCCGTCAATTGTGTACATCGCCATTGAAAGGCAGCACGCCGCCACAACTGATGGCAGAAACTTCAAAAACTGGTACTCTTGCAGCGCCAGCTCCAGCAAATAATGCGCCAGCATGGACGTTTTCTTTTGAATAGGAGGAATCATGCGCTCGTAGATGTTCAAAAAATCCAGCGCTACGTACAGTAAGACACATAGAGCGGTAAGATTTACAAAGACTGTGGCGTACGCAAGGCGATTGTTGAGCGTACCAGTGGGTACCGAAAGGGTAAAATTAAGAGTATTCAACAGCTTTTCTTCCATCTCCAGCACTTCCACAGATGTGTAAACGTTGTCGGCGCACATTGCTAGGTCCTCCACTCCAATATAGGATACGTCTTCACACTTTGAAGCAACGTGCAAACAAGTCGCACCAAGTAATTGAAATTGAGTCTTTTTCACCATAACAATGTCCAGATAACGATCTGTGTAGTTTACTGCTAAGAATGCGGTCCTCAGGCACATCTCAAACACGTCCACCACTAAAATGTACACACAAGCAAACACGCCATTCGATTAATCAAAAGCTCAATGTAAGTAAGCACAAACACGCGCACCTTCAATCAGCCAGTCAACAAGCATTGATCGATGTGCAGGTCGAAGCGTTTTTTGTCGGCTACAGGAAACCATCAACATGATAAGTGATTGAAAGCACCAACCGTTCAAATGTTGCCTACACACCTCAAATACTTAATCTCCTTCCACGATTCAAGCTCAGTCTGACGCAGGAACGCATGGAAAAGTGCCACATGTTCCGGCGTAGAACCGATCCGTGCACGACTTATCGTGTAGCACATTTGATCCATCGGAATCTTTGGAGTTAGCGGTAAGAGTGTAGGCGCTTCGTTGGAGAAATATGGATGACGAAGCGCGTCTTCTGCTGTAATTCGCTGGTCCGGGTTGTATATAAGCAACTTCGTCAGCAGATCAATGCCAAGATCGGAGATTCCCGGAAACAGGCGATTTAGAGGTCGACGCTTCCAATGCGGGAACTCAAAATGGTAATTCGGCAACGACGAGAAACCAGGCCAAGTTTCAGACGTGGGCGTTGATAGCTTGCTAAAAATTTGAAAAAGCTGGTCGATTTCCGAAATACCTGTAAATAGCGGCTTGCCCTGAGCCATCTCCGCAAAGATGCAGCCGACAGACCAAATATCAACCGCTGACGAATACCCACGCACTCCCATCAAGATTTCTGGTGGACGGTACCACAACGTCACCACTTCCATTGTGTAAGTCCGACGAGGGATTCCTGTCGCACGGACGAGCGCGAAATCGGAAATCTGCAGCGTTGCATCACCTAATGGGGCAGACAATGCGGTCAATAAAATGCGTTCATGGTCAAGTCGAGGCTTCTGCCTACTTACTAAGCTTCTCCGTGTCAGTCGTTTTTATCAACAAATGCTTTGGTTTGAGATTGCGGTGGAGAACTCCACGGCGATGACAGTATGCGATGGCATCCAGGAGTTGATGTAGAAGCTTGCGAATCTAAAGCAATGTTACAACAATTAAAAGCAATTTACAAAAAAAAACAACCGGATGCTTGAACTTACCACAAATTCAGGTAAAACTCGACCGCCGTTCGGATCTCCCGTTGGATTAATAATTTCATGGAGCGTCTTGTCCACGTAAGGAAAAAAGACATGTAGTTCGTCTTTTGCGAGGCTTATCAACTCAAGCGATGCAATATGGTCATGCTTTATTCCTTTTAGGACTGCTAACTCGCGGAGCATGTAATACGGCACTCCTTCACCCTGTCGCACACATAAAACCATTAGCATTGGCATTATGCACAAAAAATTTAAAAATCCTCATACCTTAGGAAAGACTCGGGCCTTTTTCATCGCCAAAATCTTACCAGTCGAACGCTGGCAGCACTTGATGCAAGTTCCTTCAGTTCCTTTATTTTTGATGCCCAAATTTTTAAAATTAATCCAATTAACCGATCCCTCTGAAGTCACACTGGGTAGCGTTCGGTACAACGATCGTCGACTCGTCAATTCCTTCCATTTTTTCGATACTTGGGCCATATTCTGCAAGTTCTTAGTCGTCACCAAGAACGAGAACACGTGTAAAATAATATCGATCGGTTGTAAATCAAAGTGTTCGGTTGGAGTTAGCACAACTTCAACTTCTTCCATCCCAACTTCCAGTGAAGTGTTTCCTTCCCATTCTTCATCCTCATTTGCTGCAGGAGAAGCAATCAGAATTTCTCGCCGCACCACTTTACTAGCACGATGTTCCACCGCACGTTCCGACGGATCAATCGAAAATCCCTCTTCCCCTGCTTCTTGATTGTGAATATGTTCCCTGGCATATGCCACAAAGTTTGTTGCCATACCGCCACCACACTCGTCTCGTTTCCTCTTTCCAGCTGTCATATACACGACATCAGGACGCATGCTCTCTGCATTAAAATAAGTGTAAATTCGTACCAAAAGGAGCCACATCGACAAAGTAGTTAGTCTCAAATTCAGCACTCTCCGTTTGGACCAATCGTCTCGCGCGAGACTTGTGCTCCTGCTCCACATTCCCTCGTGTATCGTGTTCAAAGCAAATGTCTGTGCCTATCTTCGCCCCACTCTGCCTGTCCTCATTCTCCCGTCCCACTCTAATCGCCATCTTCTCTTCAACGACGCTTTCCATAGATGTCGCAGTACTACCCTGAGAGAGATCCAAAGGCTCTGGCTCGGGAAAGCCAGTAATCGCGGCTGATTGTGAGCGCGGCGTACCTCCAAGAGCTGCCAAGATTGGATTTTCAGCTCCTGGAGTGCACAAATGAAGCGGGAGACCGCTCCGTTTCCGCTCAGATACAGCGACTCCAAGCGGTATGGGAGCTCCTTGCCCTGAAGCCTCAGTGGTCGCTCTGCGCTTTTTAAATGGCGTTGCGTCAGAAGATGAGGTCGTGCGACTGGCTGAAGATTTTGTGTCCATCCAGATGAATCCGGCTAAAAAAGTGGCCGACAATTGGCAAACGTAAGATATGCGACGACAAGTTCTAAGTGTGAAGCTGTACCTGACTAGTACGCGACGAAGCTGATGCTACTACACGAGCGCAACGACGAGCAGGCGCCAAGCAGATAGACGTACACAAGCCGTAGACAAAGAGATCTCAGTGTCTGGTTTCCTTTTGGCTTTTGTATAGGGCAGTCGCGCGCGCACTCCTCCTCCGTTTTCTTTTTTAATTCTTCTTCTTCGAGAGTACCGGATACCATCACTCTCGCGGTTTCATTGTCCTGTGATTGGACACATTTCAGTTAGATTGGATGCTGATTGGCTGGAAGCGAAAGTGCTGTCGCATTGTAAGAAAAAAGGCGAAAAATGAAGACGCAGATGTAATTTACCGGAAGGTCGTGGTTTTAGTAGCACCAATCTTTTAGCAAATAATTAATGCATGTAGGATGACAAGTCATTATTAGTCAGAGCTGACTTAACATACTTCCATATTCAAACAATAATTCATGATTTGCTATCAATACTTGTGATTCTTAACTTTTGAGGGCTACTTACAGATCTTCCGTGGTATTTTTTTTCATTTTCTGCCATACAACTGGTCATGAATAGATTTACTGGTCAGCACAAGACGCCTGGCGCTGCCAGATCGCCCTTGTAACGGGCCGTTACATAAAGCCAAGCGTTTGTGTTAGTAAGCTGGCTTCATATAAATAGAAACCTAGAGGAATTGTGTCTCTTGATGCACGCCAGGTATCCGTATTTTTATTAGGTACTCGAAAGCGACAAAGTCCCCACCAAGACCACCACCCATAGTGTATTGCATTAATTACTCAAGCATTCTTTTGCCCACTACGATCATTTGAGATCGGGAATATTGACAGTCGTTTGCTGTAAGATTATGTTTTCCTACACCTAAGTGCTGCGTGGTCCCGTCAGCTTTTTGTGTTTGATCCTAAGCCTGCGCGGTATTCGAGCTGACTTCTCGTGAAGATACAATGATGAATAGAATAACTTTCACGCATCCGTCAAATGCGCGATTTGCGCTATTCGGAAAAAATTGCGGGCTTCCATGTGCCTAAGAAGGAGCTCGAGCAGAATTAGTGCTCTTGACTCAGAAAATACATCCTCTGGTAGCTTCGACGGTAAAAGTCCAAGCCAGTGAAGTTAAAAGTTTTCTTTTGGAAGCGAAGGCAATCAAGGAGATAAGTATAGCCTCCAAAGCGACCATGATGAGTTGCGCAAGGTATTTGCCCAAGAGGCCGGGCTAAACTCTGTCCACTCACAGGTGCAGCCACTTCACCTGAAAGCTAAGTGTCGTAAAAACCATATAAAGCTTGCTCAAGAATCATTTCCTTGGGCGAGCCTTACTTCCTGCTAGCTCTCATGCTTCTTCAGCGTATTCGTAACCATCAAAAATATTATAATAAGGTCTATAGATTACGGCATCCACTACTGGAGTACCATTTCCCGAAAAAAAATTAAGCCATGGTGGCCGTGTTCGTAAATGGACTAAGCCTCGGCTTGCACTCAGCGCTACATAGCGCTGGCGGTGATAGCCGCAAACAAGTTTTTTGCTCCCGGGTCAGCACTTCCTTGCCCTTTAGGATCCCAGTCATCTGACTCGTGTCCAGACTTTATGGCAAAGGGTGCTGCCGAGCAAAGCAGCTTTAACCGCTTTGGGTGTGGCGAGCAAGGGTACATATCTTGTGCATGTATCAAAGAAGCCGACGACGTGTACCTTTGTCTCGCTTAAGCTTTTAACAAGTGCGTCCTCTGCCAGTGCCATTCAAAGCCAAGCAACACTATTCATCAGTAAATCAGAGCTCCAAACTGAAGATAGACCAAATCTTTCTGGAAGGAGCACAACATGGATACTTGGTCTGTGAGAGCTAGAGGCTGAGCCCGCAGCGGTGAGTACGCAAAAGTGTACGAGCTTGTTAGGTTAATTTTCGAGTTTCGATAGCCTAGTACGTCGAGAAAGTTTGCGCGCTAGCAAACGATTGTAAACATGTAAAATCGATTGACTGACGCTCAAAGAAAGAGCGGCGAAATCAAGAAACTTTTGTTCGACTGGTAATGGGTCTGTTCTTGATGTCTTTATAGTTAAAATCACCTGACTGTGAAATTTAAAGTTTTAAGAGCTCAAAATTATGACCTGGTCTTTGAAATTATCAGGTACTGGGTACGCCGTGGCTGAAATAGGCAAAAAACTCAATCTCAAACAAAGTACAATTAGGCGCTACAATCTCGAGTGGCTGAGATTAAATCTGAAAACCTCACCGGATTTGATCCTGTTCATCATTTGTAGTCCAAAACAAAAAAAGTCTGTAATCCTTACTAATTGAAAGTCGATTGGCTATTATTGTACCTTATATCGTCTGTTTCTAAGCCAGCCAGAATTTGGCTAAATATCTGCCTTAAATTACAAATGTAACCCTCATTTAAGGTATATGCCTAGTCATTTTAAAGCAGAGAGTCCGTTGCATCCTTCTTTTCATTTTCAAAAGTGTGTTCCGTGTATTGTAAGCGCAGACTACAAGGAGAAGCCCGAGAATTAATGCCGGCGCCATGTGCAAAGTACGAGCACCAGACCGGTCTGAACGGCAAAGAGACTCCTACAAATTTCAAAAGGTATCGAATGCCCAAGCAAAGACAGCTGAAGGGTTTAGCGAACAATGATCACAAGTAAAGCAGCCTCGACAATGTCGGCGATGACGATAACACCACGCGCGATAGCAGCGACATCGTTGCTTAAGACAACGAATTCTGGGTAGATGATAGCGTGCGATCAGATGCGGTGGGTCGTCGAGACAATCGCCCTGACACTTTGAATAGCAATAATGAGCCATTAGTGTCTTACAATTTATCAGACAAGCGATTTAAGACCAATTTAGGCTCTTCTGGAACCTAGACAACATAATTATTGCGTTGTACGAAGCACTAGCAATCCTAGTGCGCTTTCATTCGGTTTAATATTGGAGTTACGAAGCCGGAAACGTCTTTGTGGAGTGACTAGCACTTCTCGAGCAGTTGCTCGTCGACTGCTCGAGATATGTTTCGTTCACTCGGCATGTTGCGCTTGAGAGCCTGCTATAACGCAAAGACTGATGATGTGTGAGCGTCAAGGAGATTGCTACATCATCGGGGTCCGCTCGATGCAAGCCAATTTAGACGCGCAAACCATCGACTAGCCGCTCGACTAAGCTGAACACACTTGTGAAGGACGCTATGCTCGATAATTTTTCGAATAAGCACCGCAAGTTGTGGTGTGCCTCGCCGACAACAAGTTGCTAGGTTACATCGCCGGCGACCCTATTAAATTAGCGTCACACACGCTTACGGCAAGTGCGCTCATAAACTTCTCGAGAGACTTGTTGTGACTATCAACAGCATCGAATTATTGCGAACAAAGGTACGATGAGGGCTCCATGTGGATTTACTGAAAAAAAACCTCGTCATTAGACCTAATACCTTCACTTGTACAGGATGGTGCGGGGACGAAGCAGTGAGGCCTCATTATTGATAGCACAAAATGTTTTAATCGCTCAGCAATCGAACGTAATCAATGTTGGAATCAATCAGCGACAGCGAAAAGGCGCCAAACATCTTGCATGATGCACAGAATCAGGCTGATCGCGCGAGCCAGCTCACTCTAGTGGCCGAGGTGACACAGGCTGGACTGCCCTAGGTGAGTCTTGAGCTGAATAGGCTTTAGCCAACTAAGCAGCATTTATTTGGTATGCCATGGACGAAGTTTTTTTCGCAGAAATTGGGCACGGTGGCGCATAGATCGCTCGCGTGGCAGACTTGCCGAGAGAAACGCTCGCTGAAGGCGATTCTGGTCTATAATATCCGCACTCAATGCAGGATGGTAAATTAGAGTCGTCTGACGTAAAACTTCTTGTGCAGCCAAGAGACATGTACATTGGAGCGACAGCTTCAGATCTTTTGAAAGTTTTCTGCCACATGCTGGTAGCTTCATTGAATGACTACCAGATTTTGGGCATTTACTCGCAGTGTAAAGCTTTTGTTTGATCCGTTGAACGAAGCCTTCACCTCCTGGTGCACATCAGGCTCCCATGCCAAAAACATTTTCGATTAGGTGAACCTTAGAGCGTGTTCGTGCTTTAATTGTCATTTCATATAGGAATGATTCTACAGGGTGAAAGTGTCAGTAATGACGCGGACTTAACGATTCTCCCTCTTCAGATTGTAGCCACCGCAAATTTAATCAGCACGGGGGTGCCGACCATATTCGACATTCCAACGGTATAGTGGCGACTTTAGCCAAAAATAAGACACACTCTTAAACGAAAATAGCTACGTATTACGTCTTTTACCACTTTGCTGAAGCGCTTTTTTGTCCGTTCATTCTAAAATGTGCAGCCGTTGACTATCAATTTGGAATGTCGACGTCAACAGGAACTTCGATCGAAGATTATCTACGCTTCGCATCACAAGATCATTTAATGAGGAAGAACAGTATTCCCAGAAATATAGACTTGCGACTTGAATGACGCAGCTTCGTAGGAGTTTCGTTTTTGTCACAAGCATCTTTATGTCCTATCAACATAAAGATCGAGTAACTTTACGTGGTATTCTGTTTTTATCGAAAATTAGTTGCTCACGTCACTGAATGCAGCCTACTGCCCTCGGTATTCGTGTATTACTCTTGCTATCTGACTAAATCTGGCTCGCATAATGCGCGTCACTGGGTTTGTTTTTAATGCGAGCAGTAAATTTTGCAAGATATGACAGACATCTTGACACAAGTGGAACGTATTTAACGCTGTTGTTTAGGATGCATGGCACGAAAAGCCCACAAAAGCCTTGGAGCTGATAGGATTCATTTGGAACATTATCAGTGCGTACTTCACAACAAGACATTACTTTTGATAAACGAGATTATTCCATTTGGAGGCGCTAAGCTTTGTAAACCTAAGCGATGTGGACTACTCCTCATCGGGTTGCAATAACGCACAACCGATGGCATAGTCAGCAGCATAACAAACGATGCCAAACGAATTTGTCTTGTTTACTGTAGCCATACTTGAGCCTACTCGAGGTTTTTTTAAAGCTATTGAAAGAATTCTGAGGTTGGCTTTCCCAAAAAATTAATAGATCGGATGAAGGCTTCTTGAGACCCGCATGACCTGCACTTTACTTAATCAAATAGTTCGCATTTTTATAGATCTTATTGAGGGCGTATTATAGGCTACTCTTACTTTTATGAGGGCCATTTTAACCTTATGACTGCTTAAAGAGCAGCTGAGGACTTCACTTCAAAGTTGTCGGTGTTAACGTTAACTTGTTGGTCCTCACTACTTCAAAACCTTGCTTTAATGCCAACTGGTCTTCTGTAGCGTCTAACTATAGACGATACATCGTCCGGGTATTGTCATAGCAATCGTCAGATAAAACGATTAAACGTCGCCAGATTGCTTAGTAGCCCTCATGGCATCACCAACTACTTTTGTAGAATTGGGCATATGAGAGGGAAGTGAACGAACCCATTTTCGGAATCGATATTGTCAAAGTCTGTGCACTGGACATCGTAGACTTGTAGATGTTGTTAATCAGCACTTTCGGTTTGGGATGGAGTGCTTGAGCGAGTACCATTGTGCCTTTCAGCATATTACAACTATACACTAGCTGCCAATTTTCGTTCCCTTTTTTTTTAGCATGGAAACGTTATAAAGAGTGCGAAAATTCTGATCCCTTGATAATGCCAGTCTTGCATTTGCGATGAACGAGGCAAAAATGAGCTCGCATTGCACTCGTGGCAATGACCGATGCACTACTTTGTGCTCGAAACGAAATCAATCTTGTGCTTTGACTTTTTACCAGCAATAGTTTTCTAAAACTGCATCGAAAAATTACTTTAGAAGATGATATCGGATTCCTGAGCCAAGACGCAACCCACGCTGCATATCCGCTCGACCAAATCGTATTCATCTTTAACATAGGATCATGAAAAGGTTTCTATCGCTTAAATTACCTCTGAGTAATAACTGGCTCATAAACTAGCCATGAGCTTAATTTTTTTTAATTATTTGCAGTCCAGTAACACTAACATTTTCCTATTGAAGACACAACGCTTCCTACACACACTTCCTGTCTCTGTCAACGACGAAAACACTTTCAAAATCAATATTATGTCGCATCTCAAGAATCTTTTAGCAAATTACATAACCTGCTCTATGTGGTACCTCTTTGCCAATTCATGGTCCAATGTGACTTGCTGTGGTATGATACCCCTCTTGGTGGTACTTCACTTCCCACTTACGTTCCTCTGCTACCGACTGTGTCTTTCGAACATATGTAATCTACTTGCAAATCGCTGATACATGAACCATTGCTTTAGGTTTGTGAACATGTTAACCTTTGTGTCTAGTAAACCAATGCTACCCGCTTACGGAACTTTGTTGCCTGCACTCAATAGCTCTATGCTAATCACATGTGAAGTTAATCTTTATCGCTGTCCACAGCGCCTTCGGCAGCCGGTGGTGTTAGCAGAACTTGGCTACTATCTCTGGAAGATTCTAGAGATATCTTTACCTCCTATCCTCCCGTATTTATTTTAGGTGAATGCTTGCGCAGACTTCCTTAAAAAGAGGCCTTTTGCTCGGATAGGGCTAAAACCTGACTCATTAAAGCTCTGTTGCGCGGGTGGTTAATACATCTGGCATTTAGTCGAGGGCTCGTTCTCTTCGAGCCACATTGTGCCCAGGATCAAGTCAGATGTCCATGTCAAGGACAAGCAATGGCAACGTGCGGTCAAAAGTATAAAAAACCACTGAGATTTAGCCTTTCCCACCAGTAGAAAAGGACTAGGTGAGAATTTCTTGTCTTGCTAAAAAACTGAATCGGATCTCAATGATAACGATATATTTACACAAAAAAACATAATTTTTTTCAGATATGCCAAAGAAAAAAGCGTTCTGCAAAAGTAATTAGAAACTATGCTAAGTCGAGACAAAAATAGACTATCCCAGAGAGTCTGCACGCTCGATTAAGGGCTTGAGTCTACCAACGCAAAGCGAATTGTCGATTCTAAGGTTGTATGCAATTCTCACGGAACGATCCCCTTTGAACTCAATACATGGCAAGGTATATTGCAAATATCTGTAGTTGTGTTGATTATAAAATAAAATTTTGTCACATAAATACTTACCGGAAAAGTGCGCTAAAGTCTTCGGGTATTGGTTTGAGTAGCCGCTTAATTCGAGCACAATATCAGATCTAAAATTCGGTGCAAAAAGAGGCTAAATGTCGTATGAATCGACTTCGGGAGAGCTGCGATCAAGCGTGAGCACCGCTGATCTCCCTCGTTGCAGCAAGTGCGGCGGCTACGGTGTGGGACTCATAACCAATCCTCAAAAGCTTTGCACACATTGTGCGCGCGTAACGAAAGCTTTCTTTGACCCGGACAGTAACAAGTTTTGCAAACACGAAGGCTTCGTTGATATTACACCCACAGCCAACGGTTGTGTATTGAAAAAGGTGGCGATATGAGTTTCCAAACAAGTTGTCAATAGTTATGATCACAATGCATGGCTATTGTAGATTATTAAAGAAGGAGAGTGGAGTGGAAAGCATAGGCTCGAGGAAGGATGTCCGACGTTCGTGCACTATGTAGGAAGACTCATGGATGGATCGATCTTTGACACGACGTAAAGTGATTATATCATGCTTTTGTAAAGTTTTTTGGCTGCAACTCATTTGCGACTTGTATAAATTGCTTCAGTCGTGATGTTATTGATGGGAAACACGTGGGGGGCACGGACGACCCATTTGAGTTTCAATTGGGTCGAGGTGTGTACAATTTCTTGGCCATATTATTGTCGCGCCGAAGGCCAATTTGGACGATTGTGCTTGTAGAAAAAGTCATTAAGGGTTGGGATATCGGTGTCGCGACGATGCATGTGGGTGAGATTGCACGATTTATCATTGCTCCAGAGTACGGGTACGGTCATGCGGGGTTCGCGCCAAAGGTGGAGCCAGACGAGACGCTCGACTTTGAGATTGAATTGCTAAGTTTTAAGGTATTGTCGAAAAACATGTTGAAAATTTTATCGAATGCCAACATATTGAGATGCTGTTATTGGACAGGACCCGCTGCCGCGGTTTCCAACACAAGCCGAACTTGCAGAATCTCGCAAGAAACAGAATGAAGAAGACAGGAAATTATTAGAAGAAAATCCACCGCCAACTGTTGGTATGAATGGTGCAGTTTTATCAACAAGTGAACGAAATGCTTAGTCGCTTTACATTGATTGGGTAGATGAGCGCATTGCGAGTGCTGTAGAGCAGAAAGAGAAGGGCAACGCGTTGATTGCGAGCAAGGAGTACGACCAAGCGCAAAAGTGTTACGATTCGGTAAGGAATGGTCACGAATAGAATCTTTCCTTTATTGTAAGCTAAGGATCTTTGCCTGTCGTAGGGTTTTGTACACATTTTCTACGCCAAAGAAGAATGGGAAAATTGTGTTTCGCAAGAAGACAAGGACAAGGTGAATCGAGTCAAGTTGGTGCTGTACCTTAATCGAGCGCTCTGCAAGATCAAGTTGAAAAAGATTGAGGATGCTCTTTGGGATTGTGATCAGGTAGCTACTCGTTTTTACCTCAAAGTGGTGCAGTGTCAGCTTTTTGATTGCTCGCGCAAATTGTAGGCCATTCTTCTCGATGCAAAGAACAGTAAAGGCCACTTTCGTCGAGGCCTCGTGTATACTGAGAAACTCAAGGCAGAGTTGACAAAGGAAGAAAAGGGCGAGTTTTGGATTGTGGACAAAGGGTTCGAGTACGCAAATGAGGCCGAAAAGAGTCTTGAAAAGGCAAAGAATCTCAGTGGAGATGCCACTGACCGCAAGATGTTGCATGCGCTCGCGGACCTGAAACGGAGCCATGTATAAGTGCCTTGCTTGGATTCTGCGATAGTATACACTTGTTTGACTTGCCGAATGTTTTGCAATGCAGGCACTGCTGAGCAAGTACGCTTCTAAATACAGAGAAGATGAAAAGAAACTGTACAAGGAAAAGATCTTTGACCGTCTCAAAGCGAAGAACAAGAAGCTTGAAAAACAGGAAAAATTGAAAGCCGAAGCCGAGGAATTTAGCGATATGCCTGCCCTTGAGTAGCAGATTATCATAACAAGTTGAAAAGGGATCGTCTACTGTGGATGTCTTCACATGTTTTGCGTGGCATGGTCCATAAGCTAGTCTTTGTGATCATAGATCTTGCTCGTCGTCCGACTCAATGTCCCCGTACTGCCACAGACAACGGCGCTGTTTCTTGGCAATCTCTTGTGCGGCAAGCAGCCCATCGATGACAGGTTTCTGGAAGGGAAGGAAGGACCGAAGTGCCTTGCGATCGATTCGTAGCAGACCAGCCTCGACCAATGACTCTGCAACACTCTTGCCGTCGGGCAAATACAGGGAGACCTCATTACGACTGCGGTCATCAAGACTGTGGATTCGGCACGACAATGTTTTGCCCCACGCGACTTCGCCAAGGCGCATGGCAGCATCAGCGCCAAACTCGTCCGTAGCAGCTAGCGGCTTGATCCAAGCAAACACGGCCTCTTTGGCTTGAGGCGGATATTGCAGCGCGTCGGCATCTAGGGGACGGAGACGATTAACTGGCACTGTCGTTTCATTCCCATAGTCCAAAAACCGGACGCGCGCGGAACCATCAGGATACACATATTCAATCTTGGCACGGTTCCAGCTAGAACCGTTGCCGTCATCGAATAGAGCAGCACACACAGCGTTCCGACGCACCTCAAATGTCTTGCCAGCGAGACCGTGCGTACGTGTAAATGCCTTCATTTTTTCCTCCGCGGCAGCACAGTTGCGGTCACTTACGTTTTGAAAGAAAAAGTGCGTGCCGTTGACAATCTCCGATAGCTTGACACGTGGAATCACATCGTCTTTTGTCTTGACCTGCTTTGCTTCAATCGCCTTTGCTGCAGCTTGAGCGTCGTGCGTTGCCCAATACTTTTTCTTTTGCTTCTTGGCTTGTTCTTCTGCGCGCTGCAGCACGTTGCCAAGAGCTGTTCGCTCCACACTAAACGAGTCCACCCACGCCAGTCCTTCCTCCAGCAACCGCACGCCAAAATTGTGCTCGTCATCGCGCGAAGGTTTTCTGCCGTCTTTTGGTACCACAAACATCGGACCAAAGGCGTTACCGCCCCGATCCATGTCTTCGATCTCGACCATCACTTCCCGTTGCATTACGTTACGCTTCGTAAACAGCTTGGCTTCTTCACCAAGAGGCTCAGCAGGCTGCACGATCACACCTTGAGCCCCGTGGCGAGCAGGTTGAGGGCACTTAATACCGGCAATTACAAAATTCACCAGACAATTTTCCTTTGGCACGTACAATTTCACTCGTGTTGCTGAATACACGTGCTCAACAACAGCGCGAGTCGAGCGCTCTCGCGTAAGGAACGGCAAAAACTGCTTTGCTTTGGTAGCATCAAAACACAAATCCGTCACCCGACGCTCAGTAGTTGGTGGTTCCTTGGTTGAGTGCAAGTTCTTCTTTTGGGCCTGCGCTTTCGTCTCTGCTGTGACCAGGTCATCGTAGTATTCACTCTTCTCTTCATCCGGTCGATGGCGCACGACCTCAGCTAAACCAGCAGCCACAACTTCCACGGCAACATTAGCTCCCTTTGCCTCTGGATTTTTCTTCACAGCATTTGCCGATGGCTCTAAAAAGACGGAAGCAAACGTCATGACCTCTCCTTGACCCATTGGACTCGCCTTTTCATACTCGACTTCAATGTGCACAGTCTTGGCAATCGTTCGATGACGCACAAATTCTTTGGCTTCCACTGCGTACGGCGCATTCGTCTCTCCACGTCGAGCGTTCCCGAGCCGTGGAGCCCGCAATGAACTCAAGTAAATGCGTTTTTCTTGCTCAGCTAGTGTCGTCGCTGTCGGTACGTAGACAACAAGACAATCCCCACTAATGACTTCGACGACCGTGCCAGTCACGTGTTTCATCGACTGGAGCACTGGCGCTTCATAGTCTTTCCACACACGCAAGTGCTGCTGTTTCGCCTCTTTCTCCGCGTTGCGCATCGTTGCACGTGCCGATGCACTCGCAAACGCCGAGCTCCAATCCGCCATGCGTCCAAGACCATTCTTGAGCAATTCGACGCTAATGTTTCGTCCAGACGGATGCAAGACACTACCAAACAGATTGCCAAACTTGTCGACGCCTTCGAGCTTTAGTTCCACGTCCCGATGAAGCAGTCGCACTTCTGCAAAGTGTTTGGCTTCTCGCGCATGGGGTGCTGGTCCAGTCGGCGCGACCGCACCGTCTTCTGCCTGCACCGGCGGGTTCATTCGGGGACATTGAACGCCAGACAATGCAAAATTGACTAGTTGCAACGTCGGCTTTAAAATCACACGAAAGGACGCTCCGTCTCGTACGGATTCAATGAGTGCCGGGACCAATTTGCCTCGGTGTTCTTCGAGCAACGCAAGTGCGTCCGCGCCGTGCCATTGCACCGTCACGTTCGACTCGGCGTCCATGTCGGCGTACATCCCCTTCTTCTCATTGATCGCCACTTGTTCTTGCTGCAACATCTTTTCATGGTCGACACATAGACCGTCACGTGACTGCTCCCGTGTCTTGACCCGTGCGTACCCCGTACGCGCTTGAATCACGCAGAGGTTCTCCTCGACGCCGCGTGCATTCGGTGGAAGCCACACGGAGCCAAAGTCGCGCGTTATCGATGGCACACGATACTCTACTTTAAAGCGCACTTGCTTGCCAATGCATAGCTTACGGAGATGCTCACGGCTGGCCCAAGCGTACGGCTCATTGCTCTGGTCAGGCGACCGTGCTAACCGTGGCGCTTGCAGCGACGAGAGCGTCAGCATGAGCTCTTGAGGAGGACCATGGGTGGCTGCGCCCATGAGCACGAGTGTGTCTCCCGACAGGACGGCCTTGACGGTAGCGTGACCAGATGCCATAGTGTGGAGAGAGGACTTGAGAGGGGGACTTGAGCGTGGGGGGTACTGCTTGCACTTTGTGGTCTTGACATTGTCACGTATCTTTGATTGATTTAAAGAGGGGAGGACGCGGATTGAATACCGGTATTAGATATCGACAATTAAAGTCAGCTCGTAACGGTTCGTTTGAATAGAGAAATAAGGTTATTGTATCACGAATTAAAGATAAGGTGAAAACACAGTTAGACCCCTAATGACTGAGGCCGTTGATACACCACGCATATGCGCGGATGTATCGAAACAACTTTGATAATTAACGGTGATTGCTTACCGAGCTATCTCCAGACACAAATACGCACTGTATTGTGAGCGCTCTTGAGGTGTACAATCATTAACATTTTAATCATGAGGATCGGGTTAACGTTTGGGTCACCATGATCGATGTCATAACGCAACAGCCCGTCTTCCATCGATAGCCGATGTAGCATGGTGTAACCGCGGGCAGAAATTTTTGCTCGTGTCTACAAACTGATGATGGATGTTCTCTATATGCCCGTACCGCAGAGTATCAATTAACGCACCTGTCATCTTGCACAAAAAAATTGATCCGAGCCAGACGCGTGTATCTGCGTCAATTTACATCGATTATATGCACATGCACGCAAATGAATAATCGTTCTTCACAAATATGAACAAGAGTGTCATCCGAGTACGTCTATTAAATGCTCAACGGGC
Source organism: Plasmopara viticola (assembly GCA_001695595.3). Classification (NCBI taxonomy): domain Eukaryota; phylum Oomycota; class Peronosporomycetes; order Peronosporales; family Peronosporaceae; genus Plasmopara; species Plasmopara viticola. The sequence continues at coordinate 172,013 of MBPM02000064.1, forward strand.
CTGATCAATTACATCATCATATAGTTGACTATTGTGGGTGTGCTCGAAAATTTTGGGGCATGACTAATCACTTTCTAGTCATACCGGCTAAAATGCTGTCTATGGCTTACCCCTTTGCATGAGGAGTTGTTTCTTGGCTTCAGCAAAACCGAGTGCGCTATTACTCGCCGTGGATTCTGCAGCGTACTGTTTACAAAATAAAGGGTGCAATGACATGGCGGTCGCACTTAGATTACTATAAACGTGTATGAAGCGCATCTCGTCATTTGATTTTTGTAACACAAATTATCGCAAAATGAAAAACTCACTTTCTCAAACCATTCCCGATTCGTGCTCTGTACGACAGACAGCGCCAATGACGCCACAATATTTCTTTACTAACGCCACAGCTATGTCGCACAGTATATGGCCTCAGGAGCCTATTTAATTTCATGTCGATTTGATAGTGACGCCGGGCGGGTCTCGTGAGACTACGTCTGTTAATCCTTGACAGACTGTTTTACGGTTTGTGTGGATCATTTATACCAGAAATCTACCCGTGCGGCAAGTGTATTTCAAAACCGCCATTTCTGTTAGTGTGAAGAAGATGATTTCTTCTTTTGATCAAATATCACTTACCTCGGCTATGCCATTACATCTACCACTTCTGCTAAAATTATTTTGTTTCCAAAGTATCACGTGACTTGACAATATTGAGCTAGTTAAACAACTAATCTTATGTAAGTCTGTTGTACATTCAGTACCTGTAGCAAGCCAGACAAAGAGACTAGTTTTTCCGTGTATTACCAATTCAAACAAGCAGCCTTGACTAGAATTGCCTGATTGTATTGCAGTTTTTGATGTTGAAACTTATCAAACAGCTAACAACTGTCTCTTCAGGGCATATTTATCGTCTCAAATTAAAGAAGCGCGAACCGATTAGCGAGCAGCATTGAAAATACATTCTCTCTAGAGCTAATTAAATATAATGGTGATGTGCACATATACACATTCGCCAAGCTTTTCTATTCCTTGCGCGTTGAGTAAAAATTTGGACTATTCAGGACGTCATCGTGGCGAAAGGAATAAAAAAGCCAAACTTAATTTTGCCATGTAGTAACTGGGCCTTAGAGTGTATCAATAGATAGCAGTGTCGCACTAATATCATAGCTTACAGCACTGCCGTAATCCCCAAAACATTAAAGGCAATACTTGGCACTGAGAAGCCAACGGTACAGCAGTACACGCTCTATTAAACAATGCTAAGGTATCTTGAAAGGAGCTTGTTTGGTACATTGTCAAAACGTCTATATGGACAGACTGTGTATAGAGACGCTCCGTATACATCCAATCTCTTTTGAGAAGACCGTAAAAGTGGTTTTTATTGCCGAATGTAATATTGATGTCTCTCCGGTCACCATCGATCTCAGCAGGAAAAGATCAAATTTTAATTTCAAGCTAACATGTGGGCATATGTAGCTGCTTTTTGAAACAAATAACCCTCTACTTAAGTGCTGTTCAATCAGCTTAGAGATCACATTTAATAGTCGTCTACTTTGCGGCAAAAAAGCGGTCACATCTAGTAGACGGACAGCCTACTGGGGTAGAGCTTAGTTCTGTTGTGCCGATAGAAGGGGTTGGAAACTGACCAGGCTTAGTCCTGAGGCGCTTCGTGTGAGTGCAAGTCTGACTTACTGCAGTCGAGAAGGGTCCGAGTAAGCCATGGTCTAATCCTAAGCGTGGGCTTTGCATGATCCACGCTTTATTGTCGAAACAAGTCGGCCTTGTGCTGAAGCTCTAAGAGCACACTTATGCAACATAATTTCAGCTCACTTTGCGAGAAATATCTCTGTAAATGTATGTGTTTTCTTGAATTTGATCTCGTCAAACGCTGTATGTTTAAAAATACAATGCAGATATTTCGTGAAATATCAGCCACAGCAAGCTTTTCACCCCATCGTGCGCACTCTTTATCAATTTTTTCGTGAGCTGTCAAGCCCTTTAATGGCTACCACGCTTTCCTGGTGCTCATACGCCACACATCCTTCGTGGATCTGAGTAGGCTGAGGTATTCCTCCTGGTGACTAGTGTGATGTTGATCTTTAGAGACGCAGTTTCCGTCAGCGACTCTTCAGAGCTGTTGATTGAGACTTGATGGCCTCATCTAAGGCTGGCACAGATCTGTGCGCTTGCTCACCTTAGCCAAAGTCCAAGCTTGGTAACACCTTAGTCCATTGGGTCAGATCTGAGTCAGTGAACATACGTACACCACTACACGGCAAACAATAGCTCATACACACTAGTATAAAGGAGGGAAATCTTAAGTGGCTGGACTCCTTCTTAGGAAGTCTTTAGATACTGCTTCCAGAGTAGCTACCTACACCTGAATGGGACGCGTGCAAGATGAGAATACTTTAAAGCCATTATAAAAGTACAATAATTTGACTTAGATACTCTTACTTGTACATGATTATGTACAATCGCATTGTTTATTTCGCACTAAAAGTAGTAGTGTGGTCTATATTTTTTATTAATTTTTTTACAGAGACAGCCTAACCACATTCATAAGATATGCTTATTTAGCACTATATTCCCGTTAAAAAGCTTTATATGAGATGTTTGACTTTTGGAATTATTGCTGCGTACAACTGAGGCTCTTCTGTATAAAAGCAAAAACAAAAATGATAGTTGGCAGTGCAGGGTACAAGTGAGATGATCATCTTATTATCAGCTTTCACATCACCCATGACAATCGCAACTTTCAGAATTTGATTTTGCGCCTCGCCGATTCGTTAAGATGTAGCTTTATACGAGTTTTTGATTTGGTGTAGAAAATCACAAGTATATTAACATTGACGCACACAATTGATCTCTAAGCACGTATGCGGACAAATAAACTATTAAGATCTTCACTTGATACTCACGCTACTTAATGCGCCTGAAGACAATACAGAAAGTTGTGATTGCTAAGTACACAATTTTAATTTGTGCTCGTACTTCGTGACAACTTTATAAGGTATTAGTGGGCGAGTGGAGCATTATATTTGACTTGGCTAAAGGATATACGTCAAAATTTTCTTGTTCAGCCTATAGTTTTCAACACCATGCTTTCGCAAGAACCTCTTGCGCAGCGGTTACTAGGGATCTCAAGATGAGCTCTGCTCGTGTCTTAGCGCTTTCAATTCAGCGGCGGAAGGCGTGCTCTTGTAACAGTCGCAAATTTGTAATGTTGGCAACGTAAGGGCAGAAAATTGCTCAAGCTCTCATGTTGGATACTCAAATACTCTGAGACTGTTGCTGAAGAATGCGTTCCACTTGATAGAGGCGCTCGGATTCTTGATGAAGAAGACCGGAAGAATAAAATCGTTTCGGCATCATGCGACCATTTTATGTTTTTTGCTTCGATGCAAATTAGCTTTAAGTACTCTATGAGGGTAATTATACAAATTTATAAAATTAGCCGGCGATAAGCAGACGCAAATTGCAAGTTAGCAGCCGATCATTTCGACTGTTTTTAATGCACGCAACGGATGCCACAACGCCGTGATTTTTAGACCACCCTTGATCACATTTGAGTCGTGTGTGCGTTGTCTCAATTTTAGCGATAAATTTACGCAATCTGCGTACTTCAAGACAAAGGTTACGGCACTCCGTGCACAGATTCAGATTCTGGCCTATAATTGTGTCTAAATATGATCCGGCGCCAGTCTCTAGCGGTTCCCTGGTCTACTTATATCACATAGAGTACCAGGTATTCTTACAAATCTAATAAAGTCAGGCATAATTTAGTCGTGTACTTGTATCTGTAATTAAATACAAGCAGTCATCGAAATGTGCATATGGCTTTGTTTTGCAAGCTTAAGCTTTTAGTGATATCATTGTGCGTGTGCCGCAGGACACTAAGCCCTTTTGATTGACTTGCCAACGCTTTTTTTAAGAACCAACTTTGATAAATCCTTGATTATTTTCTCTCATCAATTTTAAAAGTTTAAGCAATCGGAACCCACGCGCTAGGACTAAGCTGTCTCTATCGCGGGATGCTGGAAGCAATTCGACCCATATTGAGACCGGATTCCGTACCCTGGGGCCTATTCGATCAGTGGGGCGTTCAGCCCACCCAATTCTTTTATTACCCAATCGGGAGTGGGCAGTCACACACTCGAGTGTGATTGCTCGTCAACTTAAGTGACGCTTCCTTAATTCGGATCCTATGGGTATCGAACCAGGTACCTCCCGGTCCTGGGTCGAACGGCTAGCCGCTCGAGCCTCAGAAATGGTCTCAACAATCTAAGCGCCACAACATGGTGGTGCTAACGGACCACATGGACAACTAACCTATATGGACGAAACGAAGCGTAGACTGTTAACACATCCAATGTATTGGTGTATGAAATTCAAACGAGTGAGAGCATAGTGCTTTGACGTCTTAGCTATTTATGCACGCACCGAGAAGGCCACTTTATTACAGCATGATCCACCTGCTCTGTCTATTCATTAAATTGCGGATGGTCTGGTGTAGACATGTTTAATGTACCCCCCAACACTCTGGAAGCGGAGCAGGAATCTAGCTTTGAAGGTTGTATTGCCTTAAAGTACGCTGTGTCCAATATAGCCACCAATCAGGTCATTTTGCTTGACCAGCCAGCAAAGATCGCAATTTGCGTTGTATGCTGCGTCTTGCAGGACAAGCACATAGCTTGCACTAATGAGCTGTCAGCAGCGTAATGGAATCGGCAAGCTCGCGCCGCTGTACTTTGCATACCAAAAAGAAAAACAGAATAGTGTCCTAGCCTTTCTGACATAAGTTTGCCTATCTATACCGATCATTGTCGACTGTCATGTCGCGCGCTCGGGAAAGCACTATTTCTTCAATCATCTTTTTGAAGTTACATGTTAATTTTTGTTTTTGAATGCGCTGTTAATCGCAGCTTCCGATATTTTGCTTCAACAAATTCGATATATCCAAATGTCATTCAACTCATAAGTCACCAGAAGGGATGTTCTTACGCTGGTATCAATAAAGATATGGGATTATCGACAACAAAGACGATCTGACAACTATAAAAGGCATTGTGCAGCATACGCTCTCGCAGGTCCGAAGTACAATGGGCAGAAATTAAAAGTGCATCAGCAGTTGCACAATGTGTAAAAATCTAGGTTACGACAGCTTCATGATGTAGCATGGTACGGTGACGATAAGCTTTAAGATTAAGAAAATTGGAACATTAGATCCGAATGGGATCATAAACGGAACAAACCAGCCTCATTTGAAAATCAAAAGGTAAACTATCTTCTAAATGGCCCCGTGCCTTCGCAATTTTGCTTGTACCTTCTTTCGTTCGAGTGCAGGCTGACAAATACCGACACCAAGTCGTGCTGGAGCAAGAACGTGTGCAAGCTGAAGCAGAAGTTACTTACACTAGCGTAGAAATAATCACGAGCTGTACTTATCAGTTAGAGTCTCAGTAAACGACCGATGATCATAGTAATGACCTAACTATTTATATAGTTGTGTGCTCTAGTCATATGGGAACTATTGATGCATTGTATACTCTCTGACTCTCTATAATTGACGTTAGGAGCAACATAAAAATTACTATAACTTTTGCTTATTAAACATACAAATATCATCTGATTGGTTCAATATACCTTTCGCTTTAATCTCCATCATAAAAATGTTTTTCTTCTATCGCTTGGGATGGCTCTGCAGCGGATCTCCCGTGCTCATTGCGCTGCTGGCAGGAGTATGCAGTGCCATGTTGTGTCTTGGAGTATTGAAAATGAAGCTGCAGACGGATCCGCAAGCACTTTGGGTCCCTCAGGTCAGTATCGCAGTCAGAGATCAAACGCGTTTCGATGAGCTCTTTGGGCCTTTTTTTCGCATCCAGCAGCTCATCTTCTATGTTGAGAGCGACACCATTTCAGACTCAGATATGGTCGTATCTGCGACGTGTGACGCCAATCACGATCTGGTCCAGCGACACTTTTTGCTACAGATGGCGAAAGTGCAGACCCAAATCTCAGACGCCGTCATTTACAGTCAAGACGAAGCGAACGTGACGCTTTCGTTAGAGGATTTTTGTTATCGACCAATCAAAGGAAAAGGGTGTTTAATCACCAGTCCATTTCAGTACTGGCGGACAAACGTTACTTTACTCCAGAATGATCCAGACATCAAGCTCACGACGGCCTGTCAGACAACGGATCCTCTTCTCCAGAGCTATTCGCCTTGTATGGACCAAAACGGCGTGCCAGTCATGAGAAATGTCGTTTTTGGTGGATTGTCGCGAGATTCGTGTCACGAAAATCCAGACCCGTGCGGAGAATCGACGCCTCAAGCTAAGGCTTTGATGGTCACATTTCTTTTGAATAACAATCCAGACAACGCGACGTATACGCGATATGTTGAGCAATGGGAGAAAGAGGTGTTTCTTAAACTTGCAGAAGAAGCTACCGAGTCATTGAAACCTTCCAAAGGCAATTGGACAGAGGGGTATCTTTGGGATAGTGTGGCGGATCAAGAGCTGGCTGAGTCTGGCGTCAATGGCATGAGACTCACGTATATGGCGGAACGATCAGTCGCAGATTCATTGGTGGTGCAGACCCAAGAGAATGCTTTTATTGTGGTTGTGAGCTACGTCGTCATGTTCTTTTACGTGTCTGCATCGTTGGGTAAATGGTCAGACCCGGTCCAATCGCGTTTTGGGCTCGGATTGACCGGTATCTTGATTGTCATTCTGTCATTAGGTGCTGCTATGGGTATAAGCTGTGCGATCTTGAACATGGAAGTGACAATGATCACGTTGGAGGTCGTGCCGTTCTTAGTGCTTGCCATTGGTGTGGATAATATGTTTTTTTTGACCAACGAATTCGATCGACTGGTAGCACAACATGGTCTCGCAAAGACTGCGATCAAAGAGACCACTCGTCATCGAGCTAAAGATAAGACGGTCAAGCTCAACCAAGTGATGGGAGAAACGATGACAAACGTTGGTCCATCGATTGTAGTAGCGGCTATAGCCGAATCGCTGGCCTTTTTGGTGGGAGCACTCACTCGTATTCCAGCGCTCGTGAGTTTTTGTATTGTCGCTGCTTTAGCGGTTGCCGTTAATCTTGTGCTTCAATTAACGTGGTTTGCTTCAGCACTCGCGCTCGATGCACGTCGTGTACGCGCTCGACGGTACGATTTGCTCCCGTGGTTGACGCAGAAAGTCACACTTGAGCCACCCAGAAACAAATCGAGGGGCAGTGACGGGAAGGAAAAGTACCTGTATACTGAAATTGACGAGAGCATATTTGGCAATGAAGCATCGGGTTACACTCGTACTGTTGGTGCTATCCAACGGTTTGTGGAGAAGACTTACCTTCCTATCTTACTGCGCCGGTCTACAAAGATTCTAGTGCTTATAGTAGCATCCACAGCACTGTTGCTAAGTGCTTTCGGTTCGTTCGAGTTGCCGCTAGGACTCGAACAAGAGCTTGCTGTGCCCATGGACTTTTATCTACATGAGTACTTTAAGAGGCAGACAGCTCTTGGTGAGGCTGGACCTCCAGCTTATGTTGTTCTGGACAGCGATGTGAACTATTTGGATGCGCATGTGCAGCATGAGGTCAATGTTCTTTTAGACGAGCTCTCGGGACTGCAACTCTATATTGAATTGCCTATTTACTCGTGGCTACACACGTTCAATCAGTGGCGACAAATGCGTTTTTTTCTGCAAGAAAAGATCAATCAAGGTCTGTGTGATTGCCCAGTCCAGCCGATGGATCCATTTCCGTACGAGATGGTTAACAGTAGCTTTAAAGACTTAGATCCTGCTTCGAGTGTTTCCGTATACGAACATGGGCTTCTACCAATTGCAAATGTGACTTCAAATGCCTTGTTTTACCCATTAGTAAAGAACTTTACCGAAATTGCAATCGATTCGACGTGTTGCCAGCATTTCGGACTCTGTGGTGCACAGTATGAAGGTGACATTGTTTTTAGTAAACCCGACAATGGCGAAAAGGGAAATGTCTCTATCCTCGGTTCTCGAATGCGCTTTCAATTAAAAGCACTTTGCAATCAATCAATCTACGTGAATTCGTACTACTATTTAAACGACGTCACAAGAGAATGGAGCGCGAATAAAGCCGCAACTGCGTTTCCGTACGCGCTCGTTTTTGTCTTTGAAGAACAATACACTTATATTCAAGGAGTGGCGTTTCAGAGTGTGCTCCTGGCTTTGGCTGTCGTCTTTGGTGCCGTTTTCGTGCTCATGGATGGATCGTTGCGATTGACTACCATTGTTTCTCTCTGCGTCCTCTCGATGGCATTTTCGCAATTCGGCTTTTTGTTCGTGTGGAATCTAGTCGCTGGACGTGAAGCTATGACGTCTATCAACGCAATCTCGGTCGTCAATTTGATCGCTTGCATTGGCCTTGGTGTTGAATTTTGCGTCCACTTGGCCCATCAATTTTCGTTTTCAAAACGACATCGCCTAGGCACGACTGGTGACGAGCATACTCGCTATGCGCTGACCAAAGTGGGAGCGTCGGTCTTTTCGGGGATCACGCTCACTAAACTTTGTGGCATTGGTGTGCTCGCGTTTGCACCGTCCATGTTGTTTCGCGTGTACTTTTTCCGAATGTACCTGGGTATTGTCGTGCTCGGTTGCTTCCATGGTCTCGTGTTGTTGCCCGTGTTACTCAGTCTCATTGGACAGCCGCAACAGTATCCGAATGATCTCAGCTCCTTTTTGCTGTCAGAGGAACGCGACGACGAGTTGGAAGACGAAGGTCGCACATATTAAGACTTTTGACTAAAATTAATGGACACAATTGAACCGAGATACATTGTTTAATGAAACAAAAACGGCTCATTTATTCAAGCATTTACTGGCGTGTATGGCTTGCGATGTGTTTTGACATGGGATTTGATCACGTCAGCATTTCGCTCGATTTTTAGTCCATCGTGCTAAGTTACTGGGATCAATAATTACCTGTGAAAGTGTATTAGCGAAATGCACTATACTTTACTAACTTCACGCTTTTGTACCAATAAGTTCGTCTCTATCTTGTATAAAGTATAGCATTAAGCTTTCAATTGGTTCTATTCTAACCCGATTTATCGAACGAGGTAGAAAGAGGCAGCACAAAGGCATCGACATCAGAGAAAGATGTCGTGGTGGTCATGGCGATAGCCGCGACAATCCCTTTTGTCGTCAAAGCGTCGTAAACTAGATTTAAAAATAAATTGAGGGTGAGAGAAATCTTTAGCGCGCGACAGACTAAAGCAAAAAATAACTCGCGCGACTCTGAGCCGCGAGAAGATGCGTTATTGATTGGAGAAAGTGCTGTGGGCTGCCGTAGCTATATGCCTAGAAAAATTGAGTTCAGGTTTCTGACATTTTTTTTTACTTAGAACCAATACGAGTCGCAGATCTGAGTGCTTCGGAGCGATACGAGTAAGCGATTGTGGCTCAAGAACCGATCGAATCAATCGTAGGATCAGTTGAGGCTCTCAGCGCATATATGGGTGGAAAAGGCTGAAGTCGTCAGCGGTACGAGTTGCCTAGCCTGCATCCAGTAGACGATGGTCGCGAGCGACATTATGCCTTGGACCGCATGCTGCTACAAAAAATAGTTTCCCTTGTTGTTTTAGAAAGTAAATTAGTATCACGTGCACTGCATTCTTGCGCAATGTTGTCGCCGAAATTCTAAGTATTGTGTGAAGTATATACTCACTCTAAAAGTAAAAGCCTTTGAAGCCCTACATCGAAAAGAACTTTCCAACGCTTTTGGTCACTGTCAACAGGCGTGTTTGGTAACACAATGCTTTCTTCTGCTAGGGATGAAGGCATCGGGACGAAGACCAAAGATCAATTTGAGGTCCCTTATGATCTCTGTGAGAGCGAAACATGATGGTGCTAGCCATAGATCATAAAATTCAAACTGCTCAGTGGCGTTTAACAACGCGTCTTAAGCCAACTAGATTTGTACAAAAAACCGCTGTTGCTCAATTTGTTGAGCTTGTTAAGAAGTGCGAGAAGAGATGATGGATCTTCTGTTTAGAATTTGGCGTTTAAAAAGACTTTATCAACCTTAGACATTTCATGCAGCATTTGGTCAAACGAAATGGCTTGCAGTACCGGCATCAAGCCGTCAACCGAGTACGGTGGTGTAAAAAAGGCTTTTTGCATGGCGGGATCACACAGCACCTTGCACAGAGAAGACGTACGCGGCGATATACGTTCTCTAGTAAGCGACTGCGCACGACCCTCGTCTAGTGTGCAATCTACTAAATTCAAATGACCGATTTATTGATACTGTATTGATGGGCTCTAGTCATGGCTCTATTATCTAAAAAGCGGATAGATATAAAACCGCAATCTGACAGCGACTTTTCTCTTGTTTCGATATCAATCCAAATACTATTTATTTTCACCGGTGTCATTGTCTATCGTGCACTAAAGACCGCCCCCATTCAAGCAATCATGTATCAAAAGGCCAAATTTTATCACAAAGCTTCGTTTCATATGGCGCGAAATTCTTCATTACTAAGATTCAAATACGATTGTTTGGAAAAAGAATGAGAGCTATTTATCGCTATTTAATTTTTTATGCGAAAAGTCGATTTAGCCAAGGCAATGATAGAAAAGACAGCAAAAGAGTCGCCTGTCTTCTGGCTCATTTGAAAATGACCAAGTCAGCTCCTCAGAAAATTGCTTCTCTTCCTAGCGATCTCTCCTTTAGAACTGGCATATGTGCCTTGAACATGAACATGCGCTTGAGCCATGGACAGCCATTGATACAAAATTAATTAAGGAAGGACCACACACAACACCACGGCGAGAGACGCGCACCTGTCGCTCTTGATATTCTAGTCGTCCACCAGTATTTCGGTCTAAGGGCAAAAAAGATTGATTAGGAGCGATAGAATTATTTCAGTGAGCACTTGCCTAGATCTTTACCCGCTATATCTGTGAAAAAATCTAAAGTCAGCAACAACGTTGTCATAACGACTTTATTAGCTAGAGATGAGCCAAGAAAGTTAAACTCAACGTCAGGTTCGTCGATCATGCGAATGGCATCTGGCGTGAGGACATGGAAGTCGATGGAGGCGCCCGCCCTGGTTGATGATGTCACCAGCACTGAAGACGATAATAAAGCAGATGAAGATAAGTACGGCAACCCGACTTGCTATCAATGCAGTGAGCAAGTAGCAATACGTAGGTCACCGCTTAATGGTAGGTGCACTAAATCTCTAAACAACAAATCAACATTTTTAATCGATATGTACTTGGTGGATGCAGGTCATGGCGCCAAACAGTCTGCTATTCTACTAAGTGCATGGTGACGGCTCGTGAAACTGCTTTTGTGAAGCATTTCGAAAAGATTGTCTAAAAAAGCCATTATCATGAGCTTTCATTTGGCAGCTACGCGCGTGCATTTAGCACCGCGTACGTTCCCACTATAATCATCACACTTGCCTTGTTAGAAGACCGAGGGCATAAAGGATTTGCAATATATCCAAGACAAATCCTTGTTCGGAGATTAAAAGCGCCTTATGGGCTAAATGGTGGTGATTGCTTGCCCTATCGGACGCTGTATGACCAAACCGAAACATCCAACGAACCCACGCTTTAAGAAGGTGCTGAAAGAACTTAATGACTTCAATGGAACTAAAGTCTACTTAACCGTAATGCCTCTTTAGATGCCACTTTTAGAACATTAAATGTGCTGACTGCAACGCATAATGTGAAAGATCTAATGGAGCGGTTCTTCAACTTGTTTGTAGAACCATTCATACCCTTTTCAATGGTACTTCACAGCGGCGGATACTATCAATACTCCTTAACAAAGGCCTTTAAAAAAGATTACGTTGCTTACGAGGGTGCTAAATCATATATGTATGCGCGCAAGATGCGACTGCATCTGTTTAAACTAAATGTATATTTAAGGCAGATGCAGTCGCATCTTGCGAGTTGTAGTTAACATTTAGTCAAATTGTTGTAGACATATAAAGAAAACTGGGCTCAAATTGATATGCTGATCGAAAAAGTTTGTTTCGCCTCTCGTCCTAGTTCAAAGTGTCTCGCGTGCATTCTCGGCGCTGGCAAAGATAAAAAAGCTAAAGCTTTGACAGTATTTGCAGCTGCATCGTAAGAGTGGACAGATAGTCTGCTGAATTGTCGACTATCTGGCAGACTAAGCCGTGACTTGAGTCCTACACAAAATATAAGTGGCTCCACGCGAATAAATCAAGCATAGATCACCTGTGAGACCCGCCAATAGATAGAAAAAGCTCTTGGCTCACTCATCAGCTCTCTCACAGAGCCAGTCTTGAATTTGTTTTTGACTTGTCAGAAGTTGGTGGTGGCACGAATATAGTTGTGTTTGTTGGCTCGAGTAAGATAGTGCGTTTGACACCTGCTTCAATTAGTATCGCCGCGATACAGGCAGTAAAGGTGTTCATGAACATCAACTCAAATGTCATCTTTTGGATGCGATAGTGACCACCCCGGTTAAGAAAACACCTGTTTGATTATTACGAACTTGCTTGCTGATGTCAAACGACACCATCCTCAGAATGATGGCCGGACAAGAATAGGCCAACCACACTTTGAAGACACACCACGGAATATGTGTGCTAAGTGGCCATAGGTGTGCTGTGGATGGCTGAATCAAAGCATCAAAGGGTCTTACTCCAGATTAACCCAAACGTCCTCTTGCTTTTTGAAAGCGCAAGGTAACACTTGTTTTGTACGCATGATGTGTTTGTTTGTCGCAAGAGCTTTTAGATGTGTAAATATGATTGTCTGGTCTTTCCGATTACGCTCCGACAAGCGCATTAAGCTTTTCAGGTTTTTATTAACGCAAAATATATATTTTGTTAATAGCGACAACCACTCGAAATTTGTGGGGACAACTGGGGTGTATTTTCAGCCGTCAACAAGATTGTGTGGATTGCAGAGACCACTAAAATAGCTTAAAAAAATTACAAGAAAGACTTAAATTTTACTAATCAATTCATCTTGACAAGTACTTTGTCATTATTAGCAACCTTCAGCTGCCTGAGATGTCTTTCTTAACACCGCCATCATCAAGTTGTAGCTGTACGCAAATTGATGGCAACTTTAAGAGCGACTCTCACGCCACTTTATGGGTTTGTATTGTCTGGCAAATCCAGAATAGGTGATTGCAGAAGCTGATATAGTTAGCCTATATAACATAAGGTAACCTCCATGTAATTAACGCTAACTATCCATGTACTTTCTTAATCGGCCCTAGGCTTTGCGACACCCGCAAGGCAAGAACTCTATTAACGTTTGATTGACAACCCTTAATTAAATTCTCAGATATCGATGGCCTATACCACTTCACAACAAGTTTTGCTTCTCAGGATATGCGCGAGCCCCACCGCTGCTTGCAAAACAGTAATGGATATAATTTTCTCTGTCGGAACGACAAATTTGTCAATCTAGACGCAAAGCATACTGGGATTAATTCTCGTTTTAAGTGGCTCCAAACAAGACCAATTTGGCATATGAAGGCCTCAACGGCCGACTTACCACCTCCAGAGCAGCTACGGACAAGCATATCGTCATGATACGCTTGGTCAAACGCCTTTTCTGGTCGAGACAGCTCTGAAACAAGAAAATTAAACGTTGTCAAGGCATTCGATAACCCTCGTAACATAAATGACCAGTTAGTAATGTCATAGCGTACCGTTGAACGACCTGACTGCTGTATATACATAAATTCATCTTGCACGGTGCGAAGAGCACTTCAACATGTTGCGAAGCAACACGTGTAATTTGAGCTTTGCAAGTCGATGTCGAGTGCGAAAGTCTCGACTCCAAACGATCTCAACCCTAGCTTTTTTGGCAAAGAATACATTAATGAGTTCATATTACTTTCGTAATAGTGGTCATTGTCTAGTGACGCAGTGCTTCGTGCATGGCATGATGTCAATCTCGTACCTTAATCTCCTCTGACCGATACATTCGGAAGATTTTTTAGTACAAGTTGTACTGATATAGAACGTCTTTAAGATTTATAAACCATTTGCAACACACGCTGTCTAGAAGACTGTTTCATGACATATTTGCTAGAGCATAAGACCTATTGGTATTAATAAATATCCGGAAACGTTTCTTCAAGATATAACTTAAATTGATCTGAGCAAGGACTCGGTATGTTTGATTACACCAAGTCTGAGACACTTGTGTTATGGCAGTGCCTTCAATTAAAGCGCATCTTCTGTGACACATTGATGTCAATCAACTTTTAAATAGAAATTTTGTCAGCCACGGGGTCATTTAAGTCACATAGGTACCAATTAAAAATCGCAATCCCGCTCTCGCCGTGTGAACTGCGTTACGCACTTTTAGTGTCACTACGCTCACCTCCTTACGTTGCGAGCTGTTACTACACGATAGCAGGAATTTGCTACCCGCGAATGGTGACTTATGTTATCCACCTGCGGGACTAAGCTATCCTGTATAAAATGCATATTTTAGTGTTTTTGCTACCAACTCAGCTTAATCACCTATAATGAAGGCTTTGGAGAGATTGTCATGCTGAGAACATGAACGTTTAACGTCTCCTAATCTCGATGTGTAAGTGTTCAGGCTTTTTGTGAGCGAGCGTAGTACAAAAGCCATAGATGACTGTCCCCTCCCCCCGTCCGCGAAGTAAGGCGACAGTCACATATGCATTTGCTTCGCCAAGCGAACCAAGATCGTGTTTAATAGCTACTACATGTTCACGATTACGTCCTACTTGCTCATGTCAAGGACAACAAATGAATATTTGCTGTCAACATCCTCAAGTTTTACTGTTTTTGTCGTTATTTATTTTAAGGACGTTCAGAGCAGTACCTCTGGCTTGTTATGTCAGCGTCATTTTAATTTATTTAACGGATCAATTTGAAAGGAGGCTCACCAGGGAGTAGAAGAAGTGCCTCGTATTCAAAGCACTGTTTGAAATACCAGTCAATGTATTTTGGCTGATCGCTACCTTTTGCTGGCACGTAAATGTTTTCGACGTAAACTCAAAACCGCAATTTGAAGTCTTAAATATCATGTGCTTTCAGTATTCCTCTGCATATATATCGAGATAGTGTTTAGAAGAATCCATGGTGAGAAAGTGTGGACTGTCAATCGAAGTAATATTATCTATCTATCTGCACGCCTTATTTTGTGCGACTCCGTCACAACATTATATATCCTTTACTACCCTGTATGTTTTAAGATACAGAGATTATTCTTTGGCTCACAGTAACTTTAAGCAAGTGTGAAAATTTCGATGCAGTATTTGCCACTATGGTGCGGCAGGCGTCGATACCGGTACGTATTGCGCCAAAAAGAGCAATATTCATCTTAGCAGCTGATTCTGATATTTTTCCAGATTCTGTAGCAGCTCTCTGGCGATTAAAAAGAGGCTCATAACAGGCCTTGTTTAGTGCGAAAATCTATTGCGAGCTGGAGGGACAATCGTCAACTGCAAGAGGTCGATTCGGTATTATAGAATTTGTGGGATGAAAAAAAACGGGATGTCCAAGGCAAGTATTTACAAGGTAGTAGCAACTTTTCACTTACTAAAAATTAAAAATGCGCAAGAACATATGTATGAAATTCTTTTGTTTATAACTTCAACACCCAATTGTAGCCATTCTTCGATGCTTAAGCAAATCGTATTGTACTATTTGATGAATGTTCTTTGTGCGAATTCAGATATACAGTGAAAGAGGCAATTAAAACGCAAAAGCATGCAATAACTCGCATTACCAACAATGAATTGTGAAGTACATAAAAGCTTATGGAAAAATGGCAAATGGAACCGTGTCATAGACTTAGCAGCCATTCACATCAATTGCTATCATTGCCAAACAACAGCTTCGAAACATGTTTGCAAGCCAAAAGATCCGTTGACCTCATTCATGCTCTCCTCCAACTTTCTTGGCTCAATAATAAGTTGGGTTTGAGCTTTTCTTTCCTTTTGATATCATTAATTGAGTGTGAAGGTTTTTTCGTAACTAAATGCCCAGCAACATCGCCCGTTTTCTTATCGATTTCGTCGGTAAGAGCAGCTTTGGAATCTCTCGATATTCCTACTATAAGATCGCGACTACTCCATTTTTTAGATGTATTGACTTCCCATCTTTGAAAAGATTCAACCTTCTCTTCATGTTTACTAAGCAAGGTTAAAATTTTCCAGACGCTTTAAATTTTGCTGTACAGTTTGTATCTTCCATTCTATCACACCATGTGCCACTAGCTAGGCGAATCTATACTGATTTGGCTATGTTTGGTTCCCCAGATTCAAACATATACGTTTGAATAGAGACACATATTTGATTTTTGGAAAATATTGCAATGTCTAGTGGCGGCACCAAACACGTTTCATTTGGCGGCAAGCCAGCAGCAAAATTTACATGTTAAGAGTCCCATTGATATACGGGAACCGTACTCAACAATATTGAAATGATAGTTCTATACATTTGGTTGTAGTGATTCTTGGATTTGTTCAGTCCATTTATAAAATTTCTTCTCGTTTATGCAATCACTCTCTCTTGTCGGCACGGTCGCACCTTCAACAACACATTCATCCTACACAGTACGAACAGCAAGTTTGTCAGGCAGAATGAACGTTGGTGATAGAATATGCCCAACTGCTGAGCATGCTGCAATCAACTTTATTGTTGTGATGCTTTTTGTCCGCACATTTTTGCTCCCTTTGATTGGTAAAACTTTCTTTCTCTTGAGTTCGAAAACCTGATCTATCAATGTTGTATACTTGGTCGTCTTTCGAATTATTTATCATCGTTAATCGTGCCATTGACCAGGATAGACGTTTAATTACTTATTCAGACGTTTTGTAAAGGCAACAATTGACTGTTTGAGCCTATTGCACAACTTTAAGTTGAATATAGCATATAAATTTCCAGTACAAATTTGCACCGAGCACACGGAGCAATCTAGAATTTCTAGTCAAAGCTAAACTAATTTCATTTGCTTCGAGGAGTATTTGCAATCTAGAAACAAGGAACCCGCATACTGCATTTTAATAATCCAAATCACAACATCAACCTCACAGTCCTGATCAAAGTATGGGTTCCACCCGTTTTCTTCAATTTTGATGTCACCTTTTCGATTTTTTTTGCATACTTCTTTAGTGTAAAATATGGTATCCACAATTTTCTTTTCTCCAATACATTTCTGTACTGCTGCTAGCAAGTGGTGATTGTCGTACATTTTCTTTCTCTTCCTCATCTATTCTTCTTTTAGATGAATTTGAGGTGGCCACTGATTTGATGGCGGTAAAGCAAAATTGGCTGTTGGCTACTATTTCGTTATTGTGACTCCACAGCGGTGCTCGATTATACTTTAATGTAAATGTTGGCTGTGAATAAAGCTGGATAGATAATAATTCTATAGCGATTACTTTTTTTACAAACGTAGTATTATCTGAGCCATATACTAAGGTATATTTTACAAGTGTGCTACTATTACACCATTTGCTGCCTGCTGCAATAGTACATAATTGCATGCAGCACATGCCTCCAAAATTGCCAATTACCTTTTAACCTGAAGCATCTCAAACCATTGCCGGAGCGAGTCTGAAAGGATTTCCGGGAGCATCGCAGAGGTCGGTAACAATACATAGTATGGGAACGGATAATTCTCCAAGTAGGGCACCATATGCACTTTGCCCTTTTCGAACGTCACGCTTTGTGTATCAAGGATCGATGTTTGCTGCTGGTTCACAGCACCATCAATTTCAGCTGCACTTTGATCCACGATAAGCAGCACAATGAGTTGCTGACGCTCCAGTGCCGTTTCGATCAACTTACGAATTCGCACACGGCCATCCGCGTCAAAGCGGCCGTCGGAGATCAAAAATACGATCTGCGTGAACTCCACCGTGCTGCTGGCGGTCGAAGCCGACTGCTTTGCCATCTCGAGAAGCTGCAAAATGGTGTCAAGTGTCGATATCATATTCGTCTTTTTCTGCTGAAAGCCAAACCGGCCAATAATACGACTGCCAGCATCATCCGTAAACGGCGTGTCGAACGCGTGCAGCAGTTCCAGGTCCTCCCCAAACTTGACGATAGCCAACTGTCCCACTTCAAGCTGAGTCATTCCTTTGCACAATGTTGCTAGTGCTTCCAGAGCCAAACGACCAGCATGATTGTCGGCCATCGACTCGGAATCATCAATTGCTAACATCACCTGGTACTGCCGCTTGGAAGGACGCGTACGACGAAGCCAGATCTTATCCTTGCGAAACTGACTAGCAATGTACGGAATCACTTTGCGCATGTTGATGCGCTTACCTGTTCGAAAGTCACCTTCGAGTTTAGCACGAAGCATTGGTTCCAACACCAGTCGGAGATGCTCACAAAGACGCTGAGATGCGCCAGAAGTTAATGCCGTGTACTTGGTCCACAGATCTGTGCCACGTTCTTGTTCCGACTGCGATGTCCAATTTGCAATAAACGAGTCGAGTTCGTCGCGCATAGCAGCAACTTCATCAGGGGAAAGCAGTTTGACTTCTCTCTCTTCATATTCACCCATTTCCTGGTCTTGTAATTTGTTGATCAAGTCCAGGTCGCGTAATTTTGTTGGAAGTGCTTGTTCGATCTCACCATCCAATAGCTCGTGGTCTCCAGTTTTGTGCGTAGAGTCTCCAGGTTCACTATCGAGCTTATCTAACTTCGCATCCTCTTGCTCTTCCACGCTACCTTCCTTTGCATCCGAAACAGCTTTATGCTCTTGCTTGACAGTCTTTGGCCTTAGCTCCTCCTCACTCGATTCCCCGGTCCTCTTCTCTTCTTCTTCATCAACTTCCATGGCCGTCGCTCCCTCTTCAGCATTAGTCTCTATCGTTTCATCCTTTTCAATATTGTCCTCCTCTTCAGGGTGCAACTGGTTTATAATCTGATTTTCGTCAGCAGCAGCAAGCGCAAGCTCCGCGTCTTCCATCTCATCGTCATCAACAAATTCTGCCGTTGTCATCTCTGTTGGTTTCTCCTGCTGTTCGGTCGTTGAATTGATTGAATCTTTCTCATCTTTCGTTCGATCGACCATTTCCACACGCTTCTTCCAGTGTTCTTGTGCTTCCTGGGCATTGCGGTACGGGTTCGGTTCACGGCGATCGCGACGTTTCTCGCGATGGTGCTCTTGGTCTGACTGATTATCAACCTGAGAGTGTGGCTTCCATTCATGCTTTGTCTCCTGTACATTGTTGCTACTTTGCTTCTGAGAATGACTGGTGCTATCACTGCTTGCTTCCTGGTTTTGCTCTTCACTTTCAGCATTGTCCATTTCCTGGTCCATAGCCTCCTGTTCGTTCACTTCCATCTCGTCCTGCCCATCTTTCGACTGAGTGCCAGCCACAGCTGGAACGGCCTGCTCCTCTTTGGCACTCTCAGAAATTTCAATCTGTTCAGAATTTTCTTCCTCTTTCTCTTCCGCCGGCTCCTGCTCGTCTTCAAGTCCACCACCACCAAGCTGGATTGCATCGTCAAGCTGCTCTTCTTCAACTTCTTCGTCAGCATTCTCATCCTTCTCCTCGGCCAAACCTACTTCATCTCCATCCACCTCCTCTTCATCCATTTCATGCTCCGTTTCATCCAGCTCGTCCATTTCATCGTCCATACTATTTCTGTCAGCATCTTCATCGTCCTTGTCCAGTTGAATGTCCTCAGGAAAATCGTCACCATGCATTTCATTAGAGTCATCCTCGTCGTGACCCTTCTCTTGCTCCGCAAAGTCCACATCATGATGATCCTCATATTTATCTTCGAAGTCGTCATTGACCTCTTCCATTTTCTCGTCGTCTCTAGAATCGCCGTCGTCACCATCGTCATCATCTCCATCAACACTCTTGTCATTTGATGGATCGATTTTCGACATTTCTTTATCCTCCTCCTTCTTGTTCTCAGCGTCTTTGTCCTCGTCGCCATCTTTTCCGCGCACTTCATCTTCAAGTGGGTCTCCTTGCATCTTGGAATCTTCTTCAAACTTTTCTTTTTCCTTGTCAATCTTATCTTCCTCATCATCCGAGTCTTCGCCCCACATCTTCTCGTCCACAACATTTTCGTCGTCTTGATTAAAGTCGCCCATTTCCCGATCCAATTCTTCTTCATCGTCCTTGTTGTCGTTCTCATCATCTTTTTCATCATCAGGAACATCTTGCATCGTGCCTTCAAAGTCATTTTGCATCTCAAGTCCCGTATCCTCAGGCTTTTGGTCCGCCGACGGCGCAGGTTCTTCCTGCTGATCTCCTTGCAAGCCTAAAAGTTGCTCCTCATCCTCAATTTCATGACTCACGTCCTTTTTGCCCTCACCTTCACCCATTCCAGTACCTTCCACCTCGTCCTGAAATTGCATCTTGCCTGCGCTCTCACCTTCTTCGTCTTTCGAATTTTCCGTTCGGCAAAAGCCGTGGTGGAAAAGATTTCGAAAGATACGCACTAGCACATAGTCCAACTTCATCACACTCTTATGCGCCACAAGAAAGTCGACAAGCAGCTGGCGACTGATGCCTCGCACATCAACTAGACTCGGTTCAAAACGCGCTAGAATCGACAATGAAACGACAAATACACGCTGCCAGTCCTTTGATCGAGTACTAGCAAGCTTGGCATACTGATATTGGAGCAGGTCCAAAACCTCGGCGAGCTGTGACGCAATCTGATTTATACGCGAACTTTTTAGCATTGTCGACAGCACACTTATTCGATCGCTAAGAGATAAAACCTCGCCTTGTTCATTGTTTTGACTTGAAGACTGTACTGTAGATCCTTTAGAGATATTTGTCAATTCCTGAATCGACACGAGCACTGTCTCGACAAGTTTGTCATAGGACTTTGCAAAACCTATTAACGACTGGGCACTCTCAGTTTCATGATCATCACTAAACGCGACCAAATCACCGCTGACCTCAGTCAAAGCCTTTTTGAAGTTGCTGTCAACACGAACGATGCAGGCGTACTCGGCCAAGAACTTTTCGAAGTAGCTTGGCGTTGGGGCGCCGAATGACCGAGAAATTGTGTCAAGATGACGCTGGATTTCAACAAAGTGGACACTATTTGCCGCTAGCACGGCAAACGCCGCAGGCAACTGTTGCATTGAAAATCCATCCACCGACGACTCTTTCCGCGTTATTACGGGAGATACGCCATAGAAGCGTTTTGACGGCCGCGCAAAGGCCATAATCGCAGAATTCCCAACAGCGTCTTCACTAGCATTGACTACGCGGTGAGGAATCGCAGGTGCACCTAGGGACTGGGCCAACCCAGCAGAGTCCACAAAAGCCTTCTGAACAGCGTGTAATCTTTCAAAGATAAGCTTAAAATGCTGACAAGCTTGCACTTCCGCCTCTGGAACTTGCTGTAAAATTTGCAGCGTCGCAATTTCAAGCTCACGCAGAGAGCATTGCAGTTTCACTACGGATGTTTTTTGAAATAATTGCCATTTGCTCGCTTCAATCGGATCGACGGCAGTTTTATCGGTGCTATTAGCTTCAAGGTAATCTTTTTTGAACTGCTTCAACAGCTTGAGCGTTGTCAATCCATTTACCAACTTCTCATGACTTAGTGAGATAGCGTGCAAAATTTGTCGCTGTTGAAGCATCGTGAACAGCATATTTTCAGCATAGCCACTCATTCGCTCCGTCTCGCTAGACGATAAATCGTGCGATATGCTCGTCACAGCGCTGAACCGCAATGAAGTCAGTTGTCCCAAAAATCGGTAGTAGTATCCATCAGCACGCTGCCACAGCCACATCGGCGAATTTTTGGCCAAATTTTCATCTGAGTCTAGACTCGAGTTCACAAATAGTTTGCCCTTCTTGCTCTTCTTTTTCTTATCTTTGGGCTCGCACGATCTGGATTCAGCCAGTAAGCATTGAGGGGGTAGAGCTGCTTCGAATAAATCAACGCGAAGACAATTTTCCACATCAGGCACATCCAACTCGAACAATTGTTGTACTTGCTGTTGCTCAGCCGGTAGCTGCATTCGATGGTGTGCTAAGCCCTGAAATTTTAACTCACTAAGCAAATCAATCAGTGCTTTCTTCTTCGCCCCCTTCGGCAATCCTGTGGTGATCTGGAGCTTTGACATTCGGTAAAAGATTGACTCGCATAAATCTTCGCACACTTCGCGCACTTGTTGGCGGCGTTCAACTTGATCGTATGACAGAATATGTTTGTTGGTATACCTTGCAATGCGCATCATAAGCGTTGGCAGCTTTTTCAGATACAAAGACTGTCTAAAAATTGCACTATTGTCACCTACGTCACTATCGACGGGTACACAAGTGTGAATAAGACACAGCACAGGAGGCCTCTCAACTTCCTGGATTTCTTCCTGTATCAACTTTTTTGGATTGGCCTCTGTGTTTCTAGCAGCTACCCCATCGACCGAGACCTCCTGATCACACTTCTCGAGCTGTTTAACATCCGCTGGAACCACCACGCTGTCGTCAAGATTGGTAAGTTCTGCTTTTGTAGAATGTATTCCAACAAAGCCGCCTTCCTTCGAAATGCCGCTGTCTGTTGAGCCGTCAATCACCGTTTGCATCGATACTGTTAGTACAGCATCATAGTCACGTACGAACTTCATCAACTTGCGATGAGATTTTTCAGCCGATTCTGCAAGCGAGTAGTACGTCTGTTCATCCCAACGACAAATCTTGACAAATTCGATCAATTTGCGCTGGATTGGAGCTTTGAGGCTGCTCCATTGGTGGTCCAAGTAGCCTAGATGCTGGGCGTAGTACCGATATAAATGGTACAACATGTTGGCCACTGCATACTTCGTCAGCTTTCCGGCTAAATTATTAGATAAATTCTGTTCCGCTGGAGAGTTCCAGAGCTCCATAAACAATTGAGCACACAACGAATATACCACAAGTAAACGAGTCTCGTACTGGCCGATCGGGCACGACCGAATGTACGCATCTAGAGTCTCGAATAGTCTCGTCGTGAATTCACGCTGCTTTTCCAAGCTCGCACGTGCCGCGTCGTCCAATGGCTTAGATTCAGTTTTGTTTTCGTGGAGTGAGGTAAAGAGCCATTTCGAGAGATCATTAAGGTACAGCCACTGTAACTTGTGGTGACCGTTGCTGCTCAATACGTTGATATTAGTCGAAGCATCTGATTCAAATTGCGCTGTCAGCAGCGAGTACATGTTGATCCATGTCTTTTGTGCGGTAAAGCGATGCTGCTTTTCCTTGACGTGGAGCAGATGGGGCCACGAGTACAGTTCAAGTTTTCGCCAACGCGTCACCAAGGCGGAAAGTGCGCTCAGCTCGTCAGTAATCGAGTACGCCCGTGCGGCGTACATCTCCCACTCTTGTGCTTTCCGCAACAAAAGCTCAACACCAGTGAGTGTGCGAATCAGTGGAGAACTGAGTTCAAAGTTACGGATGCGATCAGCAATTAGTACAATTTGTTGCAAGATAGCATGGTCAGGCCATTGAGCTAAGAGCGCTTGCACTTTCACTAGCAAGTTTTGCAACGGCTCCACAACCAGCACAACTTCCTTGACCAGTGGATCACGGTGAAAGTCGATTCCTCGAATGTAATCGCTGTTTAAAGCCTGGAGCGATGGCACGGCCCTCTTATTCGTCCCGGTCACTTTTCCAAGACGAGCTTGAACCAGCGAGGCGGCAAGTACACCTGAAGATGCCACGGCGCTTTCGAGATCACACGAGGTCATAACATTTAGTGATTTGCGTAGCTTAACCGCGAGAGAAAAAGCGCGTGCAAATGTACCAACAATTTCGTCATTGGTTACAGCAACGTTCGAGTTTGCTGTCTCGGCGTAAACCCTAAAGTGTGTTTCACACAACCGTTGAATCATTTTATCAGTAATCAGCATTTCCAACTCTGCCAAGTCCTTGCAGCCATCCGTAACACTAGTCCCTGGTTGCCCAGAGCTCAAAAAAGCTTCAAATTCACAGCGATAGTCTGGAAATTGATCGCGATACTCCTTTTCAAAAAGTTCCTCCTCAGTTTCCAGGTCCAGCTGACGCACTTTGTACTTAAAAAGCTCTTCCATCTCCTTTCGCTTCTGCTCCTCGCGATCCGTCTGATCTTGCCACTTGGCCAATAACAAATCAAAAAGTGATTTGCTGCTTTGAAGAGCAGTAACTATGGCAGACGAGGCCAACGCACGATTTGTACGCATTGTCATCAGCGTTTCTCGAAAAAGAAACTCCATTTTTCCTAACGCCACGTCGAGAAGAGCCACCTCGGTCTTGCGCTTGTTACCTACCCCAGCACCAAATATAATTGACGTCGCCGGTGTCCCAACCGTATCTAAGGTTAATTGAATGCCTTGCCAAGGCTGATCCGCCGACGTCATGCTTAACGTAGAAGGAAATTGCACAAGCGAGAGAGCCAACGTCTCCTTCTGCTGCTCTTTAAGCGATGTTTCCTTAATCTGCTGATACAACGACCACATCACGAGTGCAAGACCTTCCTTCACACAGTAAATACTCGCTCCAATAGGCTCTAGAACATCTCGAAAGCAGTCACCAAACTTTTTCGACAACTGAGCAAGAAAATTCTCCGACGTTTGCTGAAACATATCAATTGCACGTAAAAGCTCACGCTTTCGTTGCAGCGACGATTCTGGTGATCGGGCCGCAGCCAGAAGCGCCGAAAGCTTCTCAGCTGACATCACCGTCGTGGAAAAACGTAATATGTCTCGAAAAAATTCCCCAAATATCGAAACTGTCACAGGCTGCATATCAAACGTACTCGGATCGATGGTGTCATTGTCAGCGTGTGGCTTAACTGGTTGATACCGCTGAACAGCATACGCAGATACTTGCATCACTTGACCATATGTTTCATGCAAAGATTGAGCAGCACTATCGATGGCAGCCATAGGCGACGGATTGAGTCGTTCGATCGATAAGTTTACAGCGTCCTGCATAGTAAACATGGCCAATCGATTCAATAGATTTTCCTTTTTTACTAATGGTTTTGTAGCAGGATCCACAGGCGAGGAAGGAAGAAGCAACGCAAAACGCCATAAGCCTAGCATCGCCATACTCTCTCCAAGAGCGCTAAAGTTGACTTTGTCATCATCATGTTTCTTGACTGCCAAAGCCATAGCGTCTATCAGCGACAACACAAGTGTGTCCACCAGCGTTGTAAATGTGCGGTCACGCGAACCGTGTAGCGCCTCGAGCAATTGAGCTCGGACCTCAATTCCAAGCACTTGACCCTCTTTTAATAGTTGAGTGAGAAAAAATTGAACAATTTGCCACTGATTTGAGTCTTTTTCAAATGTTGACCTAAAAGCAAGCACAGTCGCCACAAAAAGCTCCTTCACAAAAGCGACACTTACGCTCGCCATCATTTTGCTTTCGTCAGTATGCTCTTGAGCCAAATGCGTCTTGATTGTTTCCAATCGAGCACAGCGCATCTGAATCTCACTTGCTGGACACACAGATTCTTCCAAATCCACTTCAGCAATGTTTTTTAATATAACAGCACTCTGAACAGCTTGGAACAATCGAGGGTAACCCACAATAGTCTGGGAGTGGTCAATGACATCAGTACTCATAGCTGATTTGTGCTTGTTTGCCTTCCGCAACTTCTTTCGAGTGTCAAAGATCTCGAGCGATATCAAGTCGATCTCATTAAAACTATTACAGCGCAAGAACCGGTGAAATGTGTACAGCACGCCATTTAAGTGCGTCTGGACCACCAAATAGAATTTGTCGATCTCGTTCTCTACTTCCTTCTGAGTCTTGTCCGAAGCTTCCAGCGAATTAAGCTTGTAGCCACACCACAAAATATCTTTGTACGCATAAAAGCTAGCTGGATCACGCAGTCTCAGACGCACAAAATTGTCAACGATGCCTTCTAGTATTTTCAGCACGTCCAAAATGGCCTTCATAACTTCGCAGAATCTTGTTTGGGAAAACTCGTTTTTGTGCAGACGGTAGAGATTAAGCACATGCAGAAGTTTCGTGACTGCTAGCAGTTCTTGGCGAGCCGAATTGTGTTCCAATAATGGACTTAACTGAAATGTTACCAAACGCTCCATTAGGTGTGCACTTTCCTTCATGTCAATTAGCAGGATGGGAGCATCTTTACCGATGCGACTATCCTCTATGCTAAGCAGATCCACGTGACTGTCGACGTTATCTTGAATCTCACTAAGGTACATAGTTTTCTTCAAAATCAACTCTGTCATTTTCAACTTCTGCTCATGTAATTTTTTAATAAGCACGTTCGGTAATTTTAACAACTCCTCGGCCATCAGTGCATGAGAACGCATTGTGGTCGATGCTCTGTCGTATTTTTCACAAGTTCGTCGTTGAGCAATGTATGAGAATGCACATAATGCATGCAGCACTTCTCGACAAGTTTCAGCGTCCACGTAGAATAGTGGAGAGACATCCAGCTTTCCGCTCTTCATCGCAGCTTCCATCGATACCACACCACCAAACAGTAGTGTAAGCACATCAACGCTGCCTTCTGCAGAGCCTCCACATGAACCTACAGAAAATGTTAAAACGGACGTCGAGTGTACTTGCATCCATGTATTCGAAATATGATTTAACAGATGCTCAGCTTTCCATAGACTAGCACTACTCGGAAGCAGCGAGTGGCCTCCCTTCTTCCATAGCACCATCTTTCTCGGTTCACATCCAATAAGCTTCTTAATCGTTTCCTGCATGCGCTCCGACATATCAATGAGAGTCTTCCATTGCACGACCGACGCAAATGTGTGTTGTCCCATAAGTTTCGCGAATTGTAATAGCGACTTTTTGAACCATTGCCAGTGAATGAGAAAGTGTGCCCACTCAAACACTTGCATTCGCAACTGGATTGAAAACTCGAAGCGATTTCGGATCAAAGTTTGCACGACCTCGAAAAAAGACCGATCCAACATCATGTTTGGAATTTCTTTGATAAACGCAGCGAGGAACACATCAAACGCATTCAAAAGAGGATAGACTAGAAAAATTAGCTCATTATCCACAATTGACCGGTCAGCATGATTCTCGTGGACGGCATAGGACTGCTGCAGCACCGACAGCTTGATCGAGCTGTTTTCATGCTGAAAAACAGTTCCCTTAGTGCTCTTACGCTTGCTAACTTTTGCCGACGAAGCGAATAGCACGTTCACTTCTCGATACTGCTCCTGCTCGCAGAATTGTAACCATTCCACACCGTAAAGTAAATCCGTTTGCTGCTGGGTATTGTGAGCGAAATCCCAAGCATTTTCAAGCTTGTAATTTTTAGTAGTGGCGCTTTCATTAGCCATACGAGACTGATTTTGCGAAAACGCTGCATGGTTCGTAGCATAATGTACAGGTGTCGGAGGCAAGCTAGCGAAGCTGTCCTGCGAGCAGTTAAGCTGCCGTGCTAACTCGACAGAGCTACGAAAAGCATTAGCGTACGAATAATTCTTTGTTAAGGATTGAAGAAAGCGTGCAAGCAGCTCGACCAAGCGCAGGATGCGGGAATTGTCAGATGCTCCATAAGCAATTTTCTTCATTGCGAACAGAAGGTGGGCTTCTGATGCCCGGCAGGCGTCGGCGCTGTCATCACATGTGCTTAAGACTTTGACGATTCGACATAAGGCAAAAGGCGCACATATCATTGCCAATGGGTTGTCAATATTGTCGAGCGCGAAAAACCTTTTCGATGATAAGTGCTCACAAGCTTCATTCAAAGCTTTAAAAGAATAAATTGTCTTTTGATGCTTGCAACGCACTGCAACACTGTCCAGCCAGGCATCGGAGTCACTTACCTCATCTGCGTTTTGGCCTTGATTATCCCCTTTGTTGTGAGAAAGCCAAGTCAGCTGCAAATCATTCACGTCAGTAAGCTCTGACGATTGTGCGGACTTAATGAGGTATTCAAGATACGTAACGTCTCGTTGCAGCATGAAATGTTCGCTTTGCTGACACAAGGCAAATGTCGAGCGTACAGCAATTGTCGAAAGCGCACGCTGAATTTGCAAGTTTTGTCGAGAAGTTTTAAAAGTTTTACAAAATATATCTTGGACATATTGATCAAGCTGGGCGAGTGACACATCACCATACACACGCTGAAAAGAAAACGCTATAGCCTCCATGGGCTCGACTCCGCGAGAAAGCTCAGCAGAAGCTAGCAACGACCAATTTTCAAGATGCCTACGATTAATGCGTCCAATTTTCGAGCCCCCCACGATATCTTCTAGCTTGTTGACCACACGCTCGTGGGCAGATTGAAATGCTCGAGATAGTGCAAAGTCCGGAATGCCACTTGTTAGTGACATCGTGATTAAATCCAGTCGAGAAGCGTCCTCGTCCATAAGCGCTATCTCAATACACCGATTTCGCATGGCACGCGACACTTCACCGTACTGTGGATCCATTACCAAGAAGATGCGAAAATCTTTGTGAGGTTTCACTACACGGAGTTTACCGTTGATAATACCACATTCGTTAATCAGCATCTCACCGCCCGTCTCCATCAGCGAATTTAGACGGTCAAGCACCGAAGAGCTGCAAAAATTAACGTTGTCCAACAGCACCCACTCACCCTTCTCGATCGCATTTATCAAAGTTCCATCAACCCAGTCGAAGCAACTTGCAATGACATTAGACTTGCTGAGCTTGACGACGAGATCTATGTCATTCAATAGACAAGAAAGCACTGGCAAAGTCCCCTCAAGATCAACCGTCTGAAGCATAAATACAATATCTCTCATCAATCCAATAATGACTTTATCCAGTTGGCCCTTTGGCAGCTTTTTTAATGTGCGCTTTTTGACACTGTGATTTTCACTATAAAGCTTTTCCCGCATTGTTAATGCCCACCATGTACTGCTCAACTGGTTTATCTGCTTTAGTATCGTTGCCCTATTCGTCTTGGAAACTTTAACTGATACAGAAGACAGCATCAGTTGCTGAAGCACGTGGTCGTAAATGACTTGGATTCGTTGCTTTACATCACGCAGCTTCTGCTCAGGATCGACTTGCTCAAAGCAGCCCAGCAATTCTGTTGCGTCAGTTCCAGCACTCATTCCCAATTCATGCAACGTATTGCCACTTAAAGCAGCAAGTAGGCGAACAGAGGAAGTTTTGCCGCTTGCTGGTGGCCCAACAAGTAGCGCTGGCCACGACATGTTGACACAATGGACCAATGCTTCCATCGGTTTTAGCAAGAAATTAAGTAGTGGTGGAGCAATGCGACCCAAAGGCAACTTTTGCTTTCGCTCGAGCACAGCATTGCCAATTTTCACAAATCCTGACGAGATGCGAAACGAGATAGCTGTTCGATCATCTGGCTTGAGCCCAAAATATTCTTCGGATCGATAAGAAATGAGCTCACGGTCGCGTGCAGAGCGCATTCTCATCACGTAAATAAAGTTCACACAGTAACTCAATGCGTGACTACTGTGTTCTGCACTATCTATTAGCAGTGTCTGCTGCTTAAGAAGGTCACAAAAGCGAAAAACGTCTCGCAAATTGAATTCCCACGGTGCGCCGAGACGGCCGTACTTGCAACGCACCATCGTGTCTTCATGCACCGCACGATTGAAGCCGATTACTTGTTCTAGCAACGTTTTCCTCGCAAAAGTTGAGTCACTCATGTCTGATTCCGACACTGTGCAAAGCAGCGTAGGATACATAGACTTTGCGATATGTAATATATCCTGTTCATGCAACGTCTCGATAAAAACGCGAGTAAATCGGTTCAAAAACGACTTTGGTAGTCCCTTTCGACCGCCACCTTGACGAAGCGGGTTTTGCGCTGCGAATACTCGAAAAGAAGGCGGGCACTCAAACTCTTTATCCAGCTCCGGGATGTAGACACTGCTTCGATGGTCAAGACACGAGTTTAATCCCTCCAAAACAGATTGCGACGCCAAGTTCAACTCATCTAGCAGCACCCAATCGCCAGCCTTTAAAGCACGCAAGAAAACGCCGTCGCACCACTCAAACATGCCGCTTGAGCTTTCACGAACCATACTAGAGTCATTCTCGTCCTTTGTATTACCGGCCAGCCATGATGCAGCCGGGAGGTCCGAGCCGAAAAGATCGGAAATGTCCGTCTGTTCTGACAAATTGATGCGCACAAGGCGGTGGCCAGATGCGGCTGCCAAAGCGCTGATTAAACTAGTCTTGCCAACACCAGGAGGACCTTCCAAAATGATTGGGCGGTTAACCTGCATTGCACGTAAGACACGGTACAGATTCGACATCGATGTCGGAGCCTTAAGCGAAAATGCTGTTTTCTTCTGAATGGATTTCGGCCCACGAGAAATCAGAAACGGACTGATTCCGAACTTATCCTTCGTATTCCCTTCAAAAATATTCAATTGATCAATGCTTTTCACGTCAGAGAGCGTCGAGATCTTAAGTGAGTCGATTACCTTTTGCTTCACAATTTGGTTATCATCTGGCACGAGCGTCAACAAATATTGATACGCCTCATCTCTAGCATGCAGTGCCGTGCGCAGTGCTTTGTCGGTTCCGAGTCCCAAGCCATCTAAAATCGACAACGCAGCTCCTTGCACGAATGCTGTCCATATTGCATCCCCTGTGATTGAGCCGTCTTCTTGCTTTCTAACAACGGAGGTGATAAAATTAATCCAGCTGAGAATATCACGTAAAGTCACTGCCTCGCATCCGCCAACCCCGTTTCCCATGTGAAAATGTGACACAAATTTCAAAATGGGGTCACACAATATTGTAAAATAATCATATGCCGTCGGTGAGATACTGGAAGGTGTTAAATCAATTTCGCGGTGTTCTACCAGTCTGTCTCGAATGATTGTGGAGATATCGTCCAAGTCTGAAATAGCTGGTACCCAGATCTCCGTGAAGCGGTTGCGTAAAGCAGGAGAAAGTTCGCGCTTGCCAAAATCTCCACCCGGATTCATTGTTGCCATAACACGCCACTTCGGGTGAGCAACAATTTCTTCCGCTTGATCTCCACCCTTTTCAGCTAGCAATAGTGTACGCGATGGCTCTAAGACGCTGTTCAAGCGTTCCAGTACTGCATCCTCTGCAAGATTGACTTCATCGATTAGAATTAAATCACCCTTCTTCATCGATTCAACCAAAGGGCCATCAACCCATTCGAAGATAGACTGAAATCGAAGCTTTAAAGCATCAATTTTCTCTACCATTTTTTTCAGCGGAGCAGAATCACCCTCTATTACACTATTTCGCACCTTTTCATACTTGGCTATCATTGTACTAATGCCCCGTAATTTTTTCTCAGCACGGCGCTGTTCATTTTCCTGATTGCCATTAAATCCGTCACTAATTGCAAGAAATTTCGCAAGTGCCTTCTCCAATTCGTGAGCAATGTTTTCTTTTCCTCTAACTGGACGCAAACAGCCAAGAAAATCCGAGGTCTCCGTATGTTGATGGCAATTCAGGATATGAAGCGGCTGGGAGAACAGGAGCGAATACAGCTGGCAAACTGTTGTCTTGCCACAGCCAGTCTCTCCAACTAGTAGGACTGGCTCCTCGTTCTGCAAACAGCGTCCGACGAGTGTGAAAAGCCGTCGCAGTGATTTTGTTAAACTAATTTTTTCCAAACCCGCTGCATTACCTGTCGACTGTAGTGCACTGTTGCTAAACTTTCCATCAGCCGCTTCCCGGGAAGCCTGTTCCACCATCGCTTGGACCCGTTCAAACTGTTCTTTGGTGCCCCAAACCATCTCCTGTTCAACCCTGCCGTTTTCATCCAAAAGATTCGATGCGCGGGGCTTACCACAGTAGTACAGAGCATCCAGATCAATAGTAACCTTGCAATGTTTCTCTAACACTTGCTTTACAAGTTTCTTCTCCTCGTCTTTTCGCAATCGCTCAGCCAATAGACAGTAGCCTTCCTCTGCTAAAGCCTGCTTGGTTGCTGGTCGACGTTCAGCCCACCGAAGCAAATCACGAGTAGTAATGAAGCCGGATTTTCCAGCAAAAACGGATGATTGTTGTCGGACGAGCTGCAATTGCCGCATAATGTCAACTAAGATCCCACAATAAGACGGGGGTAGCGAACTACGCTCTTGCAGAATAATTTGAAGTTCACCAGCTTTTACTTCATCAATTTGAATTTCGAGAAATCGATTCCGGAACGCGCGTGACAACACTTTTCTTCCACCATAAACACCGGGCGGATTTTGTGTCGCGAATAGCATAAACTTCGGATGCGGCTTAATTGTCTCTTGCGTTTCGGGCAAAAAGAGCTCACGATTATCATCAAGCAGTCGATTTAAAGCTTCCAGAACCTCGGATGGAGCCAAATTAAGCTCATCTAAGATGATCCACCAGCCCTTACGTACAGCCTCGACCAAAACGCCTTCTTTGAACGTAAGCTTGCCGTTCGAATCAGAGACGTAACTTCCGAGATACTCTTGAATATCCGTGTGCTCGTGGTTATTAATGCGCACACACTTTTGTCCAATACGTGCAGCCAAATATCCAATGAGCGACGTTTTACCAGCAGATGTGGGTCCCTGCAATAGCACTGGATACCTGCCTATAACAACTGCGCGAGCAACATGACGCAAATTTATTTCCACCGATTTCGTAAGCACAAATTTTCGTCGTGAGGTGACCGAGTCCGGTAGTGATTCGTCTTTTGGAGCTTGAAAATCACCTTTTTGAATCCAGTACGAGCTCAC
Source organism: Plasmopara viticola (assembly GCA_001695595.3). Taxonomy (NCBI): domain Eukaryota; phylum Oomycota; class Peronosporomycetes; order Peronosporales; family Peronosporaceae; genus Plasmopara; species Plasmopara viticola. The sequence goes on from MBPM02000064.1 coordinate 204,643, forward strand.
CAACACAAATTTATTCGTTCTTTTACGCCCACCAGGACATGGTGGTGAGCGCTCAAGTTCCTTCGCTTTTATAGTCTTAGCGAAAGTATTTTTGATGAGGTTCTCAAGATATTGACGTGAATCCATTTCAAGCTGCGTACTAAAGCTTGAGCAGAAGCCTTCAAACATTGCCCGAGAGGTGCCGTAACCACGCTGATTTAAAATACGGGTGATGTGAAGAGCCTGACTTAATGTACGCAAGGAGTAACGTGGTTTGTGACGTGCGCCATCGCTAAGCCGTAGTTCTGCTTGTTTCCGAGCTTCCAAGTAAAACTTTACAGTCTCGGGAACTAAAGCTCCAGAAATTTCTTTAAATTGGTCGTGAACTACCATTTGCAAGTCCGAGGAGTCAATACATTCGTCAACGTATATTTCCGTAAATCTGTTACGAAGCGAAGGTGGCAAATCCTTTTTACCAACGTCCGTCGACGGGTTCATCGCACCAAAGAGACGGAAGTTAGGATGTGGGCGAATAATCTCGACATCTCCACGCTCCGTAAGAGAAAATGCACCTGTCTCGTATTCAAGCAGCGTACTTATTCGCTCCAATGTATCGGACGATGTAAGATTTATTTCATCTAGCAGCACCCAATGCCCTTCTCGCAACGCTTTAACAAGAACACCCTCTACAAACGAAAAAGCAAAGTGCGACTCCGCTTGTTCCTTCTGTCGTTCAAAACGCCCCAAGTCAGCTTCGAAAGCATCCCATCGATTTACTAAAACACTTGATGAAATATTACTTTTAGCAATTGAGTGACTAGCATCACATTTAGAGTCGCTATCGTCACGGTGAGCTCTGCTACTTTGAAGCTTTGCGACAGCCATTTGAAAGGCTTTCTGCATGCCCTTTATAAGCCTCTTCCAATCTTTGTGCTCCAGCGCTATCCGGATCACATTGAGAAATCCAGCGTTACTTTTTTGTGAAAATGTAGCCGTAAACAGATCCACAAATTCCATGTATAATGGACGGGCGAGCAGGTGAATTTCGACAGGCTTATATCCTCCCACTAAATCAGAACTATCGCTCTGAATATTTAAGTTTTGAACGATCAGGCGCTGCCCCAAGGCAAGTGCCATATGCTGAACAATCGTAGTTTTACCGCAACCGGTCTCACCGACCAGTAAAGCTGGTTCACAATTAGCTACAGTTGCAGCTATCCTCTCTAGTAAACGCAGCACGTGACCGGTCATTACCACACTGCTAGTAGCTGGGTTATCGTCTTGCATTGACTGTGCGTGTTGCGTTAAGGTTGGCAGGTGCGCACGACCAAATGTCACTTCACGTGAGTGAAACATAACAAGAGGCTTGTGTTGCTCGAGATAATATGCAATCTTTTCGGACGAAACTTCCCAAATTGTTGCCAGTGCATAGGCTGAGTCTAATCGCGTCTTCGTATCGCGAATACCCGCACAAAACACATCAATCGCCTCAACAACAACGCGCATACGTTCATCCTCTGTAATATATACGTAACCACCAGATAAATTCTCACTAATTGCATCTGTGGCATTAGTAGAAAATCGATAAATGCGCTTACACCACTTCAGCAAATCACGCAGGCAAAAAAAGCGCCCATAATCCCGTTGTGTCTCCTTACAAAGCTGTGCAGCGCCTCCAATCCCATCGCTCGTAATGCCAGAAACTGCGTTATAGGTAGCCATGATTTTCGAGACAAATGGCCGTCGAATTTCCGTATAACGCGATACTATGATCTGCTCAATTTCACTATCTGCAAGCGATGCAACGCCAACAATCGTCCAAACCGATTCTTGAAACCCTTTAGGCATTTGATGTACATGCGTCGTCGTACCAAAAATCTGAAAGTTTGAATGAGCCACAACCAAATCCCCGCGACCAGCAATAACCATTTCGCGCGTTTCAAAAAGCGGCATCAGTGCCGCTAACACTTCAAACGGAGCACGATCAATGTCCTCAAAAACTACCCACCGACCAGCAAGCACCGCAGTTGTGAGTGCACCAGGTTGCCACGTAAACTCGCCCGGTACATCGGTACAAACGTATGATCCCAAAAGTGTTTTGCTGTCAATCTGATCATCCAAATGCAGCTCCACTAAGTCATCATTTCCAGAGAGCCGAGCCAGTTCTCGAATTATTGCTGTCTTGCCACATCCACCCGGCCCTGCTACTAATATTGGACGCTTCAGGCCAAGCGCAATAGCAAGCGATTGAAGATTTCGCTTGGTAGATGGCGTAGCTACCAGTGGTGTGATATTTACTGAAATGTTCTTGTCTATATCACACTTTCGGTGGAGCCTGCTTGTAGGAATGACAACGCCCAATATGTTCTGCAGCGAGTCGTGAAACGGTACAGCCTGTGTCTCTTCCCTCTTATCACCCTCCTGAGAGCCATACACGCTCTCGACGAGTTGTTCCTGTCTATTCATGTCCTCGGTGTACAAGTCCAATTCAATCTGTCGTGCTATTGGGTTGCTCCTCCCAGCGGCATCCTCACCAACGCATAATTCATTAAGAAAAGAGGTTCTCTGTGCGTTGCTCATCTTTAACACCACAGCCGTCGCACGTGCTGCATACCATCGCACGTGTACGTCGTCGTGAATACTGAGTGGGAAAAACGGTGTCCAATTCCACAGCATCTTGAATTCCGTGGGTCTCGCCCTTAGCAGCTGAAATGCTGTTTCAGCGATACGTCGAAGCCTGTCGATCGTTTCGTCGCTTTGCTGACTTTGTGCGTTCGCGACGTCGGTAAAGGCAAAAAAGCACGGCGCTGTCTCAAAGTATTGCTGGACCAAGGAGCTGTTAGCAGGAAGGATGGTCAGTAGCTCAGACAGAGTCATAGCCAAGAGTTCACTACGCTTCATACTGTCGATGCACTCGTTGTCCTGCTGCTGGTCGAAAAGCGGTAGTGCCGGGTCTGTGATCCGCACTACCAGGTCCAATAAAAATGGTCTTAGGTGCTTTATGACAAGTTTGCGCAACTCTGCGCGTGTGAGACACGAAGCCAGTGCTTGCATCTGCGTGCGGATTGCAGAGTGATGGTCGCGAAATTCATCTGAAATAAAGGATGTCGAGAGCGCTTGAAAAGCCGGGTGCAACTTTAACGCATCATTAGATGTGGATTTAACTTCGTCCAGTAGCCGATAGATCCCGGCATGCAGACGACTAGTGCTCACCAAGCGCTGCTCATGCGTACTGTTGTTGTCGTTGGCAGCGTCTGCTTCGCGTGCGTCAACCATTCGAGCAGAAAGTAGAGTGACAACCAGCCAAATTTTGAGCTGTGTACAGTACACAATTCTTAGTGTATCATCAAGCTCACAACACTCGTTCGTTCTACTTTTTTGGCGTTGCTGAGAGTTAAAAAACATATATATAGTGTGCTAGGCTCTGCACGCAAGAGACAGAAAAGAAGTAGCGCGTGATTAGCGTTATGGAGGTGCATAGAGCGTGAAGTGCCAACGCACTACGTGCAGTTTGACAGGTTGTCAGCACTCGCTTTTTTTTTTAATGCGTCGAGCGCTACCCTGTGGCTCGAGTGGTCAGTCGCTCGACCTGGGACCGTGAGCGACTAGTTTGATATTCATAGGTAAATTAAGTTAATGGGAGATAGGTCACTATAGTGGACGAGCAATCACACCTAGAAAATATGGACACATGCCGAAGTGTTTCGCATCATGTGATGTACCTGCTTGGCTTCTTGCCTATTTCAAGGTGAAGCTTGCTCTGATGCGAATGAGGCAAAGTTTATGGCTCTAGCATCTTTAATTTAAGAAGTGCTTTGTATTTATTGGGTGATATCTGTGCGTAGGATGGTCCGGAGAGGACAAAAACTTTATCATAAAGGACATCAAAGAAGCCAAGGTCGATGCATATAAAACAACAATCACTCAATTCTGTGTAGGAACAACATATATTACACGATTCTTTGTCCCACAGACGAAATACTAGTGGATATCCTGACAAGCAGTGAAACCTAATTGATTCTTTCGACTGCGTGAGCTCAACAAGCTCCGTGGTCATTTGCGGTACATCATTTAAAGATTTAGAGCAAGCTTTAACTACTCGTTTTGCCCAAGACACTGTTGGTAGCGGTAAGTAGAATCTCCGCAGCGAGCTTTTCTATGCTGGCAAGAAGCTTGCTCCCAGTCATGTCTAATCTTGAATTACAACCAAAACTTTTACGATCACACAGCTTATAGTTACAAATTTTTTTTCAATAACCATCTAGAAGCTTCCAAACTATCTAAATCCTTAGAAAGTTTTCTCTCTTCTCGATTCTATTTGAAGATTTTTAATACGTGCACGTCGCCTAATCTTGACGAGCTATCCCATAAACCTGTCGAAAAAGAACAATTTTAGTAATCATAAACACAAGTTGTTGTTTGTATATCGCTGAAGCGGACGCCGCTACGTTTGGGGCACTCAACACATTTGATTTAAGCCAATGAAAGCCGTACGCTAAGCCAAGCTGTCGCTAACGCGACAGCTATCCGACTCAATTCTGAAAACAAACCTTTTTTTGTCAGTGGGGCGTCTGACCCATCGAACTATTACACCCAATTTCCATGCGGAATGACAGCGCAGTCATTATCATCTTCTTTTCACCGACAATTGCGTGAGTCGACATAGCGCACTACAACAAGTACCAAGCTGCCGCTTCAATACGTGTGCATTTTCTTAGACTCAATGGCTGTAACCAACATGGGAGGCGCAAGTGCGCATACATAGCATTGACCAAATAGCGCTCATTTTTCACTGGATATAAAGCAGCACATTCTTGACTGGGTAAACACCGTCAAAATACGAGGCGAACTGTCCACAAAGCTTACTGCGCTTTCTATTATGTACACGACATGATAACAATGTTAACTGCTCGATAGAATAGAATTAATACCACATACGGGACACTTGTTGTTTTGACCGGCGAAATAATAACATCCGGGAAGTATTTATTTCTAAGCTTGTTAATTTGGTACAAAGATGTACGAAACTTTTTATGCATCTTTGCAGTGACTATCGAATGCCACGCAATTTGCCGGCAATTCAAAATAAATCAGTCTTGATATCTCAAGCTTTCTTTTGAAAATATGATATATTTTGAACACAACGACATGGGCTTGAAATAATGTCATAAGATTAAATAACAACAATAAATCCGAAGCACAGGCTTATGATACAAAGTTCCTGTGCGCTATAAGCGACGCCAAATGGTATGTTTGTACGACGTTATCTAAATGTGAGGGTACGTGCAAGCCACACGATCAACTGAGCCTTCGTGTTGCCGCAAACATATCAAAAAGTGGCTCCGATTTTCCAGTGCAGTGGGCAATTCGTTTGCACCACTGCGCCTCGTATGAGCCGTGGTGCTGTTTACAAGTCGTCTTAGTCTTCGATCTTTCTGTGCTACATGAGTACTGTATTTTGACCTTGTTTACAACAGTTGCGTATGCCAAGGCTTTTCAAGGATGACGAATCAGCCAAGCCAAAACTGATCAAGACGATAGAGTCTCTTTAACTCTTCCATTAAAATAGCTGACTAGTGCTGTGGTGCCTCTGTTTCTGGAAGTATGGACACTATTGTACCGTTGCCTCGATGCGAATTGGGCCCAAAATTAGAACCCATGTGTGCTGTTATATTTTGATCTCGCCTTATAAATGCGTCGAAGTTAGTATATTGACCTGACCAGATCGTTTAAATTGATACTCGGCTCGACCTTAGTCGTCGACACTCTCACCGTATGTCTCGGATGCCTAAGCAGCTCTGAAAACGTAGCTTGCACGATCTCTTGGTATTAGCGAAAGAATCAAGAAAATTGTAGCGACTCCAGCATTGTCGTCAATAGCTTGCCTTCGTTATGTGACCATCACTTGTACCAAGGTTATGAGTTCCGTCAAACATATGCGCATCTGTAAGCACATTCTTTCATAATTTGGCTCTTTTTTTTGCACTGCTTCAAACTCTTCTCGGTGGTATGCATGTCTCAAAGAAGCCGCCCATCCACTTTGTAGTTTTATTATGTAATTGAGTGTATTAAAGCCTAAAGCTTTGTGTGGGATACCTTGGATTTGGTCGAAGCAATCTTGTGCGTCGACAAAGTAGCAGCTAACCGATCCTCTTTACAAAGTAGACTATGGTTTGCATTGAGCTGTACGGTCATGCGTGGAAGAACAAAAAAGTGTGAGGTTTAGTTTAACGAAGACCTTTCTCATCAACTCGATCCTGCTTATGATGACGCGTTCAAACTTGACCCACACATCTTTGTCTTTTGTGACTCAGGGCGATATCTCGGCTCGCGAGAAGATCCTAATAATCGCACCAGTATGGTAATGTGATAGTTGCAAAACTTGTGAAGTTCCCACGCTATGCTTCAGACTGCCAAAGGTCATTCTGTGGCTGCGTACGTTGTCGAAGCTTTCTCCTTTGCAACGCCAAGTGTATCTTTATGGTGGCTGGTTTCGCTTGATTTTGGGGGTTGCTTTGTGTGAGTATTTTCAGACATGTCACCAATTAAATTGGCTACCAGGTGTGGTGTATTCAAAGTTTTTGCATCTTTTTTTCTCCAAAATGTTCAGTCTCTATAGCAGATGGAGATGGTCGAAGGCGATCAAGTCACTCGGTTGAGCTTACTTTGAATTAACGTAGCTTCTTAAGTACGTAAAGCGAGGTGCCTGCGTTGGACAAAACACTTTCGGCTATATGGCTCGGCTTCTCGTAAACATTGTCGCTTGTAGATCTCTCTACTCGTACATGTCTGTAAGCGTTTCGAGCCATAATTACAATTTACGCCACTTGCGTTGTTATAAAAACCTCTATCAAAGTCACTTTGGCATGCGTATTGTCCGCTACTCTGCGCATTGATTGATCTACTCTAAGCTTCAAAGACCTCGGATGTCACCAGCTTTGCTCTTAGCCGGTCACGAACGCTTATTTGTCGAGAAGCAGAAGAGTGATTGGTGCGGACCCTAAAGCGGGCCACTTAATTTGCTGGACATTAGTATGTCTGAGGTAGATAATTATTGTGCTAAAGATAAGAATTTGGAGCGTGTATTAGCACGAAACCCGCGAGATTTGCTTTTAGGAGCGGCACTTAATGCATGCTGTTACTTGCTTAGTTGATGTAAGGTCAATGTAGTATGGAGGCAAAACGACCACTTCGTGTGTGGTAGCACGCAACAGAGCCCACCGTATGCCGTAAGCGGTACGGTCGGTCTGCAGACATGGTATCAGGAGTGAGGCCTTGGGCGGGTCAAATATACCGAACCTCAAAAGCTACAGATGTCTTGGCAAATATAAAGCCAGTAATACCAAGAGAAGGTGTCCTTTTAGATATAATTATACCTTTCGTTTCAAATGAAGTTGCCATGCATCAGCAGTGTAGACAGCGTGAGCTGCGTCTTGACTTTGTGAATCTGCAGGATCAAAGAATTCCGTTAATCCCATATCAAATAAATAGACTAATGAGGTATTCAAAGGCCCATATCAAAGCTTTTCTACCGGAAAAAGAAGTTGAACACACGTACAATTCCACTAGACAATGGCCACTCAAACGTGAGCGGTTTTAGCTTATTAATGTCTCGTTTGGTCAGAAGGCAATATATTTGAAAAAAAACTCATATTTTTTGCACTTGTCCCCGACTTTCTATATTTGAGAGTTAAACGAATAATGATGACTGGTATATGCTTACAATCAGCTGGACAGTGCAACGGTAATTGCACAAACACGCATTCCAAGAAAAAGTGTGCTGCTTAGCATTATGTTCTGCTGCCCATCGTAGAGTACTCTGGATTTGGTGGATGATCACTAGCAAGTCCAAACGATATGGTCGGGTACATACTTCTAACTGCGGATAAGCTCACAACTTACCAGCTTAACTTGGTAGCGATTAGTGATACCATAAGGGCTGATCATTGCCCAGAAGGCGTTTAACCACTTAATTATGTCCATTCCTGGCGTTTGTCCATATATATTTGACAATATATATGATCACAGTTCAGGGGAAATTATTCAGCACTGGCAATTATCCGAGATGTCATTGCAAAAAAATTAAGACCTCGGCTAGTAGAAATTTCGTCTTTGCTGGAGAAAACACAGCCGTAAAGCATAATTGAAATGACTTCAACTATGTCATCGATTACGCGTCATTGCGACTTGATGAGGACCGCCATCTCATTTTAGTCCAAGCAGTTTAGGAATTCCGATGTAGTAACCTCATTCATGACAAGTATACACTTGCAACAAAGTACGCACTGGCATAGTCTTCCGGACTTTAAGTCTTTTCTGGTTCACTTAGACCATGAATTCTTCAAAAAAAATTTTTTTGCGAGATGGCTGTTTTTTCCGGCAAAGATTTAATGTCGCGCTGAATCGCTATGAGTGGGCACACGATCTGTCCCACTACCGAGTATTCAGCCTGAGTTGTTGATCGACAAAAACATCCAGTACGATAAACTTCCGGATAAGCTCTTTGCTTTACGACTCCTTTTTAGAAGAGGTGCTTGACAACAGCCTCAACGTGTCCACAGCAAGCAATTTTTAGACCATGCTCAGTTAAAGCGAGTGAATCGCATTGTTGAAGACATGTTGCGTACTGTGTGCAGGGTTCACAAAGGCGTGCTCTTATTTGCTGAGTTTGCTTTAAGGGATGCCGTACAAGTCTCAACTCCCGCCATTTAGGGCGAATGAATTACCAGCCCTCGCTACCCGCTGACGCCACCACGTTGCGATATTAGACTTGATGGGAAGTTAATATTTCTGGGTGGATACCCTCGTTCACTTTAGTGACTGTTCTGCGGCCGCCTCAATTCGGATCCTATGAAACACCTTCCGGTCCCAGGTCAAGTGAATCATCACTTGAGCCACATGGTCGATAAATGTGCATTTTTGACGTGCAAGCGGGCACACTGAATGAGGAAAGCGACGTAACCAGCGTGGGATACAAGGGTTAATGTTCGGTAAAAATGCTCTATAGTTGCCATCAAGCATGGTAACTTCTACTTATATGTATTGAATCTTTATTTACGACTACCTCGCGGGCGAGGTACGACTCACCTTATATGCTACGACAAGTTAATGTTTAACATCACTTCAGCTGGACTGGTCAAAGCAACAAACTGACTTCAGTTAAGATTTAGACTTATAAGAGGTATAACTTAGTGACTATTTCATCATGAATACAATACTTAAATTTCGCCTTCTACCTCGACAAATTTTTAATAAAGATATTGGCAGCATCCCCCCGAATATATTCTTAAGATTATTCTTTGAATGGCATGCGATATTACTTTTGTGTGGTCGCATAAAAAAAGTTGGACCTACCTATAAAAATACACCGATTATCAAGTCATTTTGTGTTGAAAGAAAATTCAAATAAGCTACCTTTTGCGTATGCATCTCGTTGAGCATTCCCTCACTGCCCCATGTTTGACTGTAAATGCACCTCTGCGTTCAAGTATCAGCTTATTTTTGACCATTTCGCTGATAAGAAACCGCTTAGCACGTAGGTTTTGCCTTGACGTGTTGACAATTAAAGTATTAGAATTTTGTTACATATGTATTCATCTTCTAATTTTTAAGCCTAGATACTGCCTCTATCTCAGCTTATTGCGTCTTGGAAACCTTGATAACGCCAACCTGCGCGGGACGAATGACCCGATCGTTAAGCGTGTAGCCTATTTTCATGATTTGTCCAATATATCCGGCTTCCTTAGTCGCGTCTTCGTACTCGAAGAGCGCGTCGTGAACATTGGGATCAAACTTGTCGCCTACGGCGCCCACCTGATTGATATTGAACTCCCGAAAGACCTTTTGCAACTGCGTCTCTGTCATGACCACTCCCTCGTGTAGCATTTTGATGGCGTCCAGCTGCTTTTCCGGCTCCAAAGCGTCTACATCGATACTTTCGTGCGCTCGTTTGAGGTTATCAGAGACATCGAGCAGCGCTTTTGCAAACTTTGAAATAGCAAACTCGCGAGCGTTGCTAACGTCTACGCGCGAGATGCGACGAACATTCTCGGCGTCGGCCAGTGCACGCAATAGACGGTCATTCATGTCCTTATTTTGAGCCGTAAGCTGTTCCAGTTGCTGCTGGAGCACCTCTGTTTCACTCAACGGTTGTTCATTTTCTGGCTTTGCAGTGGCATCTTCCGCAGGTTTTTCATCTATGAAAAGCGCTGATGTTTGACTGATGCGACGCAATTGCATGCGTGACGAATGGGCGGCGCTAGATAGAACGATACGACGAAGCATGATTAGAAAATGGACTTGCGCTTTGTGAGCCACCGACTCGCGTTTCAACAGTGAGCTGACAATTTCGAGAATACTTTGTGATCAAATTTGAAAGGCATATGAGGAGTCAACAAAAAAACAAAATTAGAAATAACAAGTATTGCCAGTTCATATATATATATATTGTGATTAATTTTTTTTTAATTATTTGATAGCACGACATGGGGCTCAAATGGAACGTCCGGTAAGCTATCATCATCGTCTGTCGTCTCTTCTGTCTCCGAGCTTCGAGTCGCCCGCTTTGTCCGGTGCTTTCGTTCGTAGAAAAGCATGTACGCACAACTGTTAAGAACCTCAGCAATCGGTGCTTCACGTACAGTATCATCCGAGACGAAGAACCACTGCGAGGCACTGGCGCGGCGATAAGCTGTAAAGTGGCCACAGCGCTCATTGCCGTGATGAAGGATGACAGCAGTCAGATCGTACAATAAATACTGTTGTTTCTGAGCTTCACTAGAGGACGGTTTCAATGTCTGAGACCGCCGCACTGAAGCAAATCCAGTTTTGCGTCCAGATAAATCACTCGTGCCAGCACACGTCTCGTAATGGCAATAGTCTTCCATGTCGAGCTCCAATGGAAATTCAACATACGTCTCCAGCTTCACTGCTCCACCAGATTTCATGTACACTTTCCGGTTAAAATGAAAACAAAAGACGTCTGGACTGCGCGAAAATTGCAATCGTTTCAAGCAGTCGCCTCGATTGCGAGGAATCGGGCGCTTCAGCTGTTCCAAGTCAAGATTCAAGGCTACATTGGCTAATTGCTCAAGTGTATAAATCCACTCTTTTCGTTCATGTTGCTCAATCTCCATTTCTACATTCTTGAGTCCAGCCTGTTGCTCGACCGCCTCATACTCTTGTCTCTTGTCTTGCAGCTCCTTCATTACGCTGCAATAATTGCACTCCACGTCTTTAATCAACTCATCTTCAGTGTATAACTGCAGTGCATCAGTAAGACGCAAAATTTTCTTATCTCCGGAAGCTACGAGTGAAAGCGACACGCTTAGGAACGGCTGATTACTGAGCGGCCGGTAGCGACAACATGTTACACACTTGAGTAAATTCACTTGCAGACCTTGAAGCGGATTCCAATTGCGCTTGTCTATGGCCTGAGAGAGCCGTAAATCACTGATGGATCTGGATGCGGGCACTTCGTCTACCGACAGATCCTTTAGACCGCGATCCTGCACGAAACAGTGACGTTGTTCGCTGCTTATGAGCTTAAATAGAAACTGGAGTAGCTCTTGAGCATCCTGCTGCTTGTTGCCACGAAAAGCGCGCAGCTGATTGGTCAGCTCAGCGTTTAGCACGTCGGGTTTTACGACACACGGCGCGTCACAGGGCGCTAATTCCTCTAGACAGTCCCGCAATGCGCTAATGAACGCAATATTAGTGACGCGCGCACGCAATTCAATCTCTTCTAGGAATTCGTGTACACTTGGTAGCGACGCCAGTGCCTGTAATATGGCGTTGAAGAAGCACGTGTTGCCCAAGTTCTGGAGTCCTGGCACCGCCATGGCGAATGTGGTGTCTTGAAGAAAGTAGTTTCGACCAATTATACGACAAACAGCCAGCAAATAAATTACAGTAAAATTCATGTATTTACTTTAAAATAAAAGATATAATAGCGTGATAGGCAGATACAAAAATAGAAATTATCTGTCGGTAATAGAGCTCCTGGTAAGGCCGCTGCGCTACAAGCATCTTCGTCAGCGATGAAGGTAAAGGAGTGTGCTCTGCGTGCACTGATCTCAATCTTTCGCTCTATATCAGTGTCGAATCTATTGTTTTTCTTGTTGATGCTCGAACCATTTTTTTATTTCGTGTTTGCAAAAAGCTTAATCCACTTAATACACGGTTTATTTAAAGCACGCGTCGCCGAATAAACTCAAGCAATGCTCCTGCTCGCGAGCAATGTTGGCAAGCAATGTTACATATTCTCCATTTATTAATCGACAAGAGGACTGCATTTTCCTTGCTTTTTCATGGCGCACGATCACTTCAAATGTTAGTTTGATTGGACAATGCGATATGCAAAAAAGACGCAACAATTGTTCAATTTTGTGAAGTAATTGTCGAATGAAAGCCACTAGTCAGCCCTTCTTTTCGTTAACGAGCCTGCCCCTTCTAAATGCAGTACCCCAAAGCTACAATAGCGATCTATGATTGGCTGTAGAGACGATGCGGAAATTATGGAAAGACGGGACACAACAAAAGACGGTGCAATGAACCTGTTGATATCAACGTTAATGCTGAAACGACTCGCACAACCAATGCAGAGATCAGCCTTGATGCACTGGGTACTGTCGAAGATTGAGGACACTCTGCTTGGTCTCCTAGTTTTAAGTTTAATTGCTCGTCCATGCCAATCTCAATATTGTAAAACTGCTCCTTAGAACAATGATCGCCTGCCGCGATCGTTATCAAATTATCAGCTTCCATACGTGCAAATTTGCATTTTTTGCATTGCGAATGTGCAAGGTAAAATTTCGTAGAAGTAGTTTGATGTACTCTTGACGCTTTCGCTTCAACATAGCCTTCTGTCGAATCTATCTTAGCGGCAAATATCTCCACACCGCAAAAATCAAGACTTGGATCAGTAAAACGCGAAAAAAGTACTCAATTTCGGGAAGTAACCCACGTAACCAATTAATACATATACCAATAGCAGCCGCCAGACTGTAAATCAAAAATTGACCCCAGCTAAGTTTGCGAGGCTGGTTATCAACAACTTCCTTTGCCAATAATTGCTCAAATCAGATGTAGCGTAATCTTCCCGATGTATTACGTGAGGACGAACCTGATGCGATTGCAGTCTCTTCATGTAAAATTTCAGGCACCTCTTGTTCTATTTCATCTTCATGCAACGAGTGACGATTTTAATCATAGACATCTGGTGATCTGAACGTCATGTTGTCACTACCGCTACCTGGGACTGACATGCTTTGTAGACGTGGCGAGACCGAGTCGATGGAGGATGAATGTATCCTTTTTAACAGCATACCTCAATAAACATTTAACTATATAAATATTCTCACAAACGCACCTTGAAGTAACCGGTGAGGGCGTTGCCCACACTTGCGGCAATTAGCCCGTATTCACTTCCTTCAATGATCCCGGCAAAGCTTATGGCTTTTGCTGCGCCAAGCTTAGCGCAGTGAAAAATACCCGTCGTTGCTGTATTACCAAGATTAGCAGCTGTCACACGCTCCTATTTCTTCTGGTGAACTTATGCAATGCGGTATTGGAAGGATTCGATGTCGTCTCATTCAAAGGAAACTAAATAATGGCACGATGGCCAAACTCAGACACTTATCATTGAATCTAGGCATCAGTAACTAGCAGACGCACCATATCGTCCCAAGATGAATTGTTTGTTGTAGCTTCATCTTTTGGAAAGAGCTTGTCGTTGCTGCTAAAATATCGAGCACACGGCGAAGTGCTTTACTGTACAGCGAGCAATACTAGTATTTGCATCTTATATTGAAAACGACGATCGCGCGATAGCACTCTACGTCAAACACGCTTAAGAGTTCCACGCTTTACCGACCGCCTGGTGAAAGCGGTGTGATTGACACGAAGAAGGTTTGGTTTTAGGCACTACCGTATCACCACGGTAAAACGGTATACTGCATTAAAGAGGAGGCTGGATAGCGAAAGGGGGGGCTGGTTGCGGCTTCCTTGTCGAGTCCAACATTCCTTTCGAGATTGCAGTGGCGGGAAAGGGAGCAGTATTCGTCGGTAATGGGTCTGATTCGAGTATTCGAAAAGCGATCGAATCCCATGGATGATGAATAGAGTGATGCCTATTTACTAAAAGTTACATTGATGGAGTATTTCATGAAAAAATTTCCGTTGAGGTTATCATAAAAAATCCTGAAGTGATGCAAGGCGTCGAGCTACAAGCTATACATTACAAGTAAGAACTCACGAAGGAGATGTTTAGACAACATCAAGTAGAGTGCTGTTCAGGGTAGTATCGCGAGAAGTTTCCCCCAACCGATGACAAAAATAGACGTTTGCTAATATTGTATCTTTTATGACATTCGAAACATGCACCATCGTATAATGTATTTGACTTGGTCGTGAAATCACATTTGACGAACAAGTCGAAAATGTGCATCTTAATTCGTTATCACTTCTTTTGCTTACATACCTTAAATCATGCCTTTGCCGTCAGCTACCGCTTTCACTGCGCTACTGCATTGACAGTCACATACGAAACCTGCAGTAAAAAGTACTATAATATAGCAGGGTGCTTCGTCGCGGAAAATAACCAGCTTCAAGTAAATGATGCACATTTAGCAGTCCAACTTGCTTTCGGTTTGCTCCGACGATAACATTGTCCGAAATTAACGCAGCTACTTTATCTTGAAAAAAAATACAACAGTGCTCGGGCGCGTCGTGAGTTATTTGACGAAGACAGTTTATGAGTCCATGCAAATGCTGCCGCACTGGTGATAAAGGTCGATATGTGATGCGGCTAAAACGCTAAATAAAATTCGTACATTGGGCTGCTTTAGCGCTTTGCCGAGAAAGAGTTTGAGCTCTAATTTTGAGAATATCTCAAGTTCTAGTGAGGTCAAATCTGTAAAATCTTGTCGTTAACATGCTGAACGACAGCTTCACGCCCCTACATAATCGTGTACTACGTAGCACGTGTTCTCATACTTAAACTCGCTCGCGCAATTCGACGTAGCCTTTTGTGTTCCTCAAAATTACATGAAATTGAGAACTTTTAAGCAATAGCAGATGCTTTCTACTTCTAAATGTCGCTTGTTGGATCACAAATTGCGCGAGACCTTGTAAAGTTGAAAATATTCCAGTTAACATGCCACATAATTTGGATAGGCTAGCCGAGAGCGAGGCGGTCCGTATAAGCTGCTTCATTGATTCATATCTCTGTTGAAAGCTTTATTTACCATAACCATAGTGAAAGGAACAGGATCTGTCGTCTTTTAATATTCGAAACATCACGTAACGTACATTGCAAGAAATAGTACTAGTGTGATACACACTGGGCTCGTGTAACTCCGTCAGACCGCTCTGAGCAGATAGCTTTAGCTCAGGCTCGCTAAACTTTACCGAGCAAAGCATCCTCTGAGTTGTGGCATCGATAATGGAGGGTTCAAGTTCCTTGCTTGTCCTCAAAGGGGTAGATAAAGTGGACCATTGTCTCATCTAAATGCTTCAAGAGGTCGTGAATATAAGCCACGCCCTCAGATCCACAGGCTTTTAAGGTTTGTGCAATACGGCTTACATCCCTCGACCTTGAATAGTGGCATACTAATCCTAGTCTTAACAGACTTAAGTGCATTGCAAAATTGGCGCGCCGCTAAATAGTTGCGATCAGCCAAAATCGGCCAACGAGATTGAATTTTGCAGTCTGATCGACCGCCGCATACCTAGTGCGTGGTGTGCGAGCTGCGTCAGGAAGTCGTTTCTCTTTGAATAAGCCCCAGCCTCGAACAGCCGATCAAAGCGCATATTTTTAGAAATGTCCGGCCCTCAGCGCTATGTCCGATACAGCGGTATTAAGAGGCACTTTTGGCTACCATATGACTCACTATACTTATCTTGAAGGCTATGTCGAGCGCGAGGTCAACACTGATAGGTGCGCCCTCTACAACTTATTATATAGTGTGTGCGTAGACTCGTTTTGAGAAAGTTGGTGGTGTACGCCGACCCAAGCACTTTCAGAGCCATAGAAGGTCCGATGAGACGATGTTTAAGCTTGTTGGAGAACACCGAGTTATTCCTTTGATAAAACTCAATTGCTACTTCAATGCCTGTTTGAAAATTTTTGTTTATCCCAGGCGATGCAATTGCATCTCCCTTTCCTTTTTGATTACCCTTAGCCAGCCATTGGCGGAGTCATATAAAATCTTTTTAAAGGGAAAAGTCGTAAATTAACGAATTATTGCAAACTTTGATCCCCTTAAAACCAAGGATGATGAACGGTCGTTCACCAGAAGGACTTTGATCTTCATTCGCGCTTTCTCTGAGCAAAGTGCTGAATGATTCCGTCACATATGATACACATTTTTGTCGAGAATATTTACCTTAAGCACATCTTTCAAGCGCGTCATTTCCTTACAGCCCAATTTTAGCATTAAGACTTGCGTTCGGTTATACTCCGATGGCACCACGGCAATTTGTTCAGTTTGCAGCAAATGTGTTCAAACAGCACAAATGAGAAGTTCGAGGTTGTCTGTTTTTTTAAGCACAATTTATTTAAGCCTAAGCTTTCATCTCCTTGGAAAAGGTTGGGGTGACGCCCTCTTTTCAAGCGCGGGGGCTAAATGCCCGCGCGCTTTGGGCAGGTGCTCTCAGGCATCTGCAGGTCTCTAACGAGTCTCACCCTCGACGCGACGGTCTCCAGCACCAGGACGCCACCTGGGCTCTTACCAGGTCAGAGCTAAACAAAATAATGGAAGATCCTCACGACCTCGGTGCTGGCTGCACTGCCCGCCGAACGAGACCCGACGGATGCGGACACCACTCTATGCCGTGGACTAGCCAGACTGAGCCTAGCACGTGCATAACTTGGCAACGCGATAACGTAATAAATTACATTAAGTTTTCATCTACGACATTCCTATTTTTCTCTTTTTTTATTAAAATATTAGGCTTCGTGTACTTTACTTTCCTTTTAAAATTTAAGAGGAACGCCGCATAATTCGGGCGGTGTCAAAGTTAGCATTACAAATCGTAAGACGATGTTTGAGTAATTTCCAAAATTCTTGGTTATCTTGGCACATAATGTGCCGCGATAAAAAATAGCTTCTTTATCAAACAGAAGTAGAGGCCTTACTATAACTAGGCTGTGCAATGTAAAGCACGGTCGGGTCATTTGGGTCAACATAAGCCTTTTTCTGATTTTGCACAAAGTTTAAATCGATCTTCTCTAATCATCAAAATTCTAGTTAGGCGTAAAAAGAACCACCCCACAAAACACAACATACCTCTTTTCTTGCGCATTTCAAGCAGCCGCAAGAACACAGGCAAGACTACACCCGTGCCACCATTTGCAAATGTAATTTTCCATTCAAACTTCCCACCTGTTTCACAGTCGCCATTCTTTCTTATTGTCACATTAGTCTACTCTATTACCAATCGATGTTAAATTTCCTTACCATGGCTACAAGACCCGATATGCTGCAGGCGCCAAAGATCGGTTGATTAAATTTCTCATCAGTCATCTTCGCTAACGGGATTTCCTTAATCAAATAGTCACCACATAAGCAAGTTTTAGCGCAAAGTAGAGCCAAAAATCACGTACAAATGCTTGAAAGCAGCGTCCATTCTGTAAAAGCTTTTTTTCAGCCACAAAAATAATGCGCTGGGTTGTGCAGTAAATTCGACCTTTGCCATTGAACACAGCACGACTTACACAGACATCAGTTCACGATCAAGTAGATTCATCACCACACTTACTCGGGCGTCTTGCACTGAAACGTCATCTTTGCTCGCTGCAGAATGAACAATTCATTGTCGTGAGCCAGAGGCAGCTTCGTGCCTTCATCGTCTTCAAACAGCTTTGGCTCAAATGACATGGCTGATTTGAAAATGAAGGCGCAACAAAGCAAGAATATGAACGGGTCTAAATACAGACGAGTAACAGCCAGCCGAAAACGAGATTGCGTTTGATTAGTAAAGAAACCGATTGTTAATCTTTTACGTCACTTTCGTAATGTTACTCTCGGTGAAGAATTACTTCTGACTAACAACACATGAGCGTAATTTTGGGTCGAACTATTTCCAGAAGTCAATGCGCTGAGACTTCTTCGCTCAAAAATAAAGCGCCTCTGCACTTCATGTCCTCATCGCTTTGATTTAGTGACAGCTAGCAAGCACCGCCACGTCAAATGTCTGTTCGTATGCCAAGTGCGAACTTGCATTCGGATAAGGACCGTTGCTAAGTCCGAGCGAAAGAAGTACGCACTTCATCTCTGCATTGGCAACGCAAACGTTCCAATCCATCGCGCGAAAATATGCAACGCAACGTACGCCGTCTTTTTGAACCGTTACTTTAGTAATAGTCGCTGCCAGGACCACGAGTGTCCTGCGACAGAGGCGTGTTCTGTGACTTAAAATCGTGATCATACCCAAACGTATCTTGCGACATCAAAAATTTGTCACTCGACATTTGACTAAAAGGCTGCGTCTGTGCCATTTGCGTGAATGGACCGTCCAATCCAATCGACGATTGCGTCATCCCATCCTGCGTTAGCGGGCCCATACCTCCAGGCATATAGTTACTGCTTGGTCCACGACGCATGCCACGTTGTGGTACAGGAGGAGGGGGACCTCCAGCTACAAACGAATCAAATGGAGGAAAGCCTGTCTGATCATAGCGCGGATCAAAGCGCGAGTCCAGAGGAGGGATCGGTCCACGTTGGTGATTAAAGCCATTATTTTCACGGTGAGCACCACGTCCAGAGTGTCGAGGCGGAGGAAACTGCATGTGAGATGGCGTCAAATTGTTCAAAGGACCTTCCATAATCAATTGATTGTCTCGGTAATGGTTCAGCAACTTGTTCCAAAGCGACTGTTTCGCTAGGACACGAGGATTACCCAGTACAATCACGCCGTACTTAGCGCGTGTAAGGGCCACATTTAATCGACGCTCGTCGCTCAAAAATCCAATGCCTTGGTTTTCATTCGAGCGAACACACGACAAAATGATAAGATCTTTTTCGCGGCCTTGGAACGAGTCGACACTTGCCACTTCAACATCCTTGTACAGCTGTGAACGCATTGGTCCATTGCGTTGCATGTAGCTCACAACATACGCACGCTGGCCTTCGTAGGGAGTAATTACCCCGATCTGGGACGGCAAGACACCAGCTTTTAAAAACGTCGTAACGATCTTCTCTACATTACTGGCTTCTGTGCGGTTCAAGTAACTTGTACCCGAAGAACTAATTTCTTCTGCGCCTAGGCAAATGTAAAAGAATGTCGGTTTATTCGGATTCGGCCACGGAAACTCCACATTCAAGAGCTGGCGTTCACTTGCAGCCACTCCGTTCTGTAAGTCGCCTTCGTAAAACTCATTCGAAGGAAATTCCGACAGAAACGGATGCATACGGTACTGAACGCGCAGACGGAACGGGCGATGTTTTAAGTCAATCTTCAGCAGACGATCAAAAAGTGACTGGTTTAAACCAGCTTTCGCAGCCTTCTTGTTCATGACAACCGGACCCAATTGACAGTGATCGCCCACCATCACTACGTGTTTTGCGCCTTGCACAATCGGGATTAAACACTCAGGTTCCGTCGCTTGAGTGGCTTCATCAATCAACACTTGGCGAAAGCGAAAATTCGACAATCGTGGCTCACCTGCTCCCACACACGTCGTACAGATCACGTCTGCAGCTTGCAGGATCTCCCGTTCAGCTTGTCGTTTCAACGACTTGAATCGCTTCTCGTCTTGAGACGACAATTCGCCCTGGTCATCCTTCAGCTGCATGAGCTTCCGCAGATCTGCTTTATCCGGCGAATCTAAAGACTTGATCATTGCATGAAGTGACAAATGCTCCACTGACGAAGCGACAGCCTCTCGACTTTTGGCAGCAAGACGCACGACACGAAGTCCCGTGGCGCTAATTTTCATTGTCAAGTGATCCACGGCAATGTTACTAGGGGCTGTCACAAGGACTTGTCCCATATTTTGCTTTGACATGTGGTAAACAATTGACGCAGAGGTTACGGTCTTGCCTGTACCAGGAGGTCCTTGTATCAGACTCAGAGGTTGTTCCAAAACTCCTTTGACTGCTTCCATCTGCGATGTATTTAGCTCAGGAAGTCCTGGTGCAGAGAAATGGGTACCCACCGAGCGTGGAATGCGTAGAGGCTGGACGCCAACGTCATGACCTAAAATCTTGTGGTACAAATACCCCGTCAACGATGTGTCGTCCACCGCAAATGTTTTCATAGCTGCTTGCATTCGGTCAAACGACGTGGATTTCCACACAAAATCCACCAAATACCCATCTGTAATCTCAATGGGCACATTGTTGCTTCGCATCTCAAGCGCCACTTCGGATTCTTCAAGTCTCAAGACGTGACCTGTGCCTTCCCAGTCTTTTCCATACAACATACTTGCACTCGGTCCTAAACGAAGTCGAATTTCATCTCCAGGCACTAGACGCAAGTCCGAATCCGGTCGCGAACTTGTGAAAATGGCATTGCGCTTCTTGTTTAAGCCTGTATCCCACCGGACCATCACTCCTTCTTGCGTCTGCGATTCTTTCATCTTTTTATCATAATCAGATTCCATTTTGACCAATGGTCCAAAAATATTCTGATACTGATACCCATCGTCATAAATAGGCGTTACTTTAACCGGTTCGTCATCAATACCCGGACGATCCAGATCTTCGACTGTCGCTAGGGGATTATCGCGCCACAATTCCTCTAACTTTGCAATTTGGCTCGATGTAATCTGTCTCGCACGAAGCTGTTCATGTTCCGATGGAACCTTGACGAGCCACGGTAGGAAACTTCGGTCCTCAATGACTGGCAACCACTGCGACATGTCCCAACTCATGTCTTTCAGGCATTCATCTGCAAGCACGGGTCTCGACAGAGCAACACGACTACTGAGTCTTGCTTGGCAGGAATAAATCCCAATAGAAACGTATTGCGGCAGCCACAATTGTAGCATTCGAGCACAGTTTCACCCAATGGTGACTCGGGATGCAACGACACTTCCTTGTTCTTGCTACGAACCAAGTGCTGGATAATATGCGAGCCACTTGTATTTCCTCTCGAGTTGCAAAACCACTTTTCCGTAGTGACACACTTGACCACGGACGCTGGATCGTGCAATCCGCAGTAAGCGCATGCATGCTTAGGCAACTCGCGAGCCGTGTAATCTAGTGCATCTTCGTCCGCTGTTTCATCAAACGTGAGACTCTGAAATTCGCTAGCCAGGCTGCCATCGTTTACTCGGCTCTGGAAAGTACCCACGACGTCATCTGCGGACCCTGATTGGTTCAAAAACGATGTTTTACTCCCAACAGGCGCCTGGTATTGGTCGTAAAATGAATCTGCTGTAGTGCCTCCGTCGGATGGGTCCACAAAGGCGTACTGCGACTGCGAAGCCTGTGTAAGGGGGAAACTCGAGGACGATTGCGACTGTGCGGGCTGCGTCTGCAGGAAGTCATCGTACGCGTTAAAGCCGAACGAGTCGCTCATTTGAGCGAACGAAAGATGGAATTGGATTGGCTAATGACAGGCGGTGGCCCACGCAGAATTTAGTGTTGCGTACACCATATCGCGCTTACTCAGACGGTACGGACGACAACTGATGTCAGTCAAATTTAGAGTCGAGGCACTCTTCTCATCATCCATGACGCGGATGCGTTATACAACGCACGAGCGTAGAGAATATCATGGTATAGTTTATGGACTGGATCTAATTAGAGAATCCACTGCACATCGAACGATACGCGCGGACTACAAGCTAAGACTATGCATTGTATTGCTTGCTGCAATTTCCACGATAGTGCTCTCGTATATTCGTTAAACATGGTACTGATTTCGTCACTCAGCGACGAGTCAACATAATTGTATACACAACACGTCGACGGTGCTTGGGCATCCTACTTGTTTGGCTACACCGTTCACTAATTGCAAGCCTCAAAAAAGTTTAAGCACTCTAGTCGGCTCCGCAACAAACTTTCATACAGTTGCCGTACTACTGTACTGATTTAATAGAGAAAAAAATATCGCGTTTTACAAAATTTGATATAAAATAATGAAGGTCCTGTTTTTTACCGCAATGCCTGTTGTTACTTGCGAATTAACCCAGTCCAGCATCAAGTGTCATGGTCTCGACCTCTCTGCTTAAATGGGACGGGAAGTGCCAAAAATGCCGCAAGCTCATGTCGCGCTGCATCTGTTTCCAGGAGGAAGCTGATGCTGACGTCGACCAGCTCCACACCTGCAGCTCCTTGTATGTACAACTTTTTTGATAAAGTATTTGTCTTTACCACATAAGCTTATGGGATTGTTCATTTCTGCAGCCAAGTGACAGCAGACGCCACGAAATCGCGCCCACTTTGGAATGCATTACGGAAGATGCATCGCAAGTCAGTTGCGCGTTCGACGTTGATGCAACCGTCCGCTGAGTCCAATGTAAAGGACCAAATATATAAGCGGAGTGAAGTGTTGCCGCCTCTTAGTGCTCATCCTAGACCATTGCGCTCCACCTCTCGGCATCAATTGCATCGACTTCACGAGTCTCGGCCTGTGAGACATGAAAGCAGCAAGGAACTTGGAAGTGAACCTTTGCCGGAACGTGTAGCCAATTGTCGGAAAGACGGCCTGCAATATGCCACTATACCGGCCAGCAGCTACGGCCCCAAGAGAGATGTCAAGAACGCTGGCGGCTTGCACACTGTGTACTCGACAAGTAGCATGAATAAATACGACGGTGTGAATGACGTTCATCGGGTCAAGGAAGAGCTAAGGTATGGTCCTGAAGAAGGGTTTGACTACGAGAACGACGAGACAGTATGGGAATTGTAGGGTTTAGTAGTACATCATCGCTGTCTCCAAGGGTGTCTAGGGGTACTCTCAAGCCCTATTGAGGGGTAGGAAAAGCGGACGATAAAACATTAACGATTTGCTCTGTCCCCTATCGGAACGCCAAAATCAGCCGAAATTTTTCACGCTTTGCAATGATGCATCGATGACTTTCTCTATTCTCATGCCTGCATCCTGTGAATTCGTTGTCATTCCAATGTGATAAGCAAGTGATTAGAAAATCATTGAATACATTTAACTATTTCTGAATCCACACTCGCGGCTTTTCAAATTGGGTCACTTATGTCACTGCAACGTGAGTGCGGACGATCGGTAAGAAATCCCTTAGTGACAGCTGATCCGTAATTGGCTTCTTCGTTGTCATTAGTTTCCGTACGGGTCATGATGTGGTAGAGTTATAACTCCAAGCCGCGCACGGTTAACAATTTTCTTGCTGCCACAGTGAGCCCTTGGCTTCAATTTTGTAGCCTATAAACCGTCAAGTATGTGAGCAATACCTAGCACTTTCTACACCTTCAAAAATTTAAATCGTGTATTGCCAAAGTGTGCGATCCAGTACGGTGTTTTTGCAGAATCAAATATTCGACTGATGTTATGGAG
This sequence comes from Plasmopara viticola, assembly GCA_001695595.3. Lineage (NCBI taxonomy): Eukaryota > Oomycota > Peronosporomycetes > Peronosporales > Peronosporaceae > Plasmopara > Plasmopara viticola. The sequence continues at coordinate 228,100 of MBPM02000064.1, forward strand.
GCTTTTGTGCTGTCAAGCAATTAAAATTTTCTTGAGTTGCGCGCACTGAGCATCAAAGGCATGCTCGATCCCTTATTCGTTTTGGGCGTCAACTCTACCAGTCATGACACAAAGTGGTCAATTTGCCTCATAATTATTGTTTATTATACGATTTTTTCTCTCTTCTATCTATCAAAATTTTGGGCTTCATTTACGTTGTTAAACTTAGCATTAAATTAACTCCAAATCGTATGACAATGTCTGACGTAATTTTCAAAATTTATGATTTTCTCGGCACAATATGGCACATATTGTGCTAAGTTTAAAAAATAAGACTATTCCTATCGTCCTGACGGGTGTTCATTTTCACCATTCATCGATGACTACAGCGAACACTAATTCTTGTTCTACCAGCAAGCATGATTGACACACACAAGCGTGAGGTCGGAGTTTGGACTTAAAAGCAGAGAGGCAAAGAGATTCGCAGTGAATGAGAGCTGTCGAGCAGAGAAGCGGACGACAATGGAATTGGCAAAGGTTTAGCGGCGAGGACCACCTCTGTTTACGAAACCTGGGCAAGATTGGGCACTTGTGCTCAAACTCGGAATTCTCTCCGATACGCGGAAGAGGCAAACGAAGTCATGAGTTGCTTCGTCAAAAGCTTAGTGTGATAAAGTTAGCATTCATATAAAGTGTGCGGAATTCGAAGTTCCATATGCGCTGCTCTAGAACGATATCCTACTTACCGAGGTGCTTCAGTGCAATATAATATGCTTATGTATTCACAAATAATTATCAGAAAAAAGAGTATTTGTTCTGCAGCGATGAACGCTTGGGGGACATTGCTGAAGAACAGATTGAGAATTTGTTCTTCAGCTTCTTGGTATATTATTGATAGTAGCGCTTCCTGCCGCTCCGACTAATGCTTCACCATTTTCATTTTCTTTTGCCGACTGCCTCAAACACCGAGGACATCCTTCTGCTCCGTCATGGATAAAAGCAGCAAAACACTGCAAACACCGACTTCGGTACGAGCGACCTCGGTTTCTCCACCTTCTCTGGACATCGCGTTACTGTCCGTAATCTCGATATTTACGAACAACACGAGGATTTGTGTAAAAATCCGAAGTAAAAATGATACATTTTCGGTACATGGGTCAATTCACTGAAATTACACTTCAATCAATTGATACACTAGCCGTTATAGTCAGTCGTCGCCACACACCAATCAACTGTCTCAGGTTGGATAAGAGACAATATTTTAGCATTAACGAAGTATCGTTTGGTGCTTCTGGTATTGCCTCCGTAGTCCTTACAGCAATCCTTGTATGTTTATTTCCACAATGCGTGCTGAATTTCATTTCGACATACTTAATTTTGCTATGAGCACGCTCGATCTCTTGCGGCTATAACTATTCCTTAGGTAGTTTATCCAGTCAGAAATTTCTCTTGCATCCATACGAGCAAATGTCTCCGCATTTCAGACTTGATATTTTTGCCCCTACTTCATATGCTAAGTTTCCCATAGCAAATCCGTAGTTGTTGTTAGCAGTCTCGCGAAATTTATTGCTTTTATCAATGAATGACTGGGGAGCAAATGCCGTCACCTCCTTGCTTGCGTCGTTGTCTTTAGATTTGATATCCTTTGAGCACATCGATGCAAGAACGTTGCGAACTCTTGATCTTTGATTTTCTGCTCAAGTATCTCATCCACTTCGTCACCAGGGACTTGCTTGCAAAATTCAACAATTATCAGACGACGAACGATTTCGCCAGCTTCGTCATTGCAGTTCGGCATATGATTAGAGTTAATTAGAGCTGGAATATTCCGATTAGCACTTCAATGAAGCCTTTCCCTTGACAGAGCAAGAAATAGAACCGCGGTCATCATTGATAAGAATTCTGATCAGGAAAGCGTCTTAGCGATGTTGTGAGGCATGTCGTCGCAGCAAACGATTTGTTTCGTGGCAAATTCACTCAGGCCAAATTATTTTTGCATTGAGTTACTAAGAAGTCCAATCTGATCTTGAACAAACGCAAACTTTATGAGAGTGGCCAAAGGCGTTTGCCTGATCGTCCCTGTCCATGAATCATTAGCATGAAGTCAAACTTGTCATCCAAAACGGTCAGACATCGACCAATAAAGAAGTGAATGAACTCGCGGTCAAGCTTTTTTTTTTCAAATAGCGTGTCTCAGTGATTGCGAATTTCTGGTTGACGTATTTACGAATCTAATTCCCTTTGGGACATCGGGTATATTCATAAATTTAGCGGTTGATGAATCATAAACTTCGTTGCTGAAACCAATACAGCTATGATCTAATGCCATAGAGGCAAACACTGGATAGACAGTTTATTAAAAAATGAAGCACTTCGTCAGAGTCTTTCTTTGAGGACAATTGGCATGAATCGTCATTTGCCAAGATATGATCCGAAAAAGCTTTGATCACTTTGCTTGTAGGTGTAATATTAATCCGTCTTGTGTTCATAGATTGTTCCTGAGCCATATGGGCGTCTGTATATATCGTCAACGATTTTGATCAGCTTCAGCTTTGGCCGCTGAGCTTTAGTAAGCTTGCGTTCTGCTTGGAATAACTGTTTCCTTAGCGATAGCAGCGCAAACTCAAAATCTTCTGGCTTAAACGCATCCTTATAAACTGAGACCTCAGTTTTCCACGTCCAAATCAGCGAATTGCATTTGTTCCTTTCGAGGCACGAGTGCGTTACACCAAGCACATAAATTTTTCTTTATTCAAAGTTGAAGCATCGTATCTTTTGATTCGTGTATCCGGTCACATACAGAGCAATGCAATGAGCCAGGGGAGCCCGTCCATGAAAATCAAACTTTGATGAATCGTAATCTAGAATTTTGTTGATCTTTTGAATCGCTTTGTCAATGAACTCATTACTTGACTCGGCGAAGATTTCTTGCTGCTTACCAACTGACTTGATCTTCAAATCATTGGTCAAATCGTGATCATTGTATGCTATATCAGCACCGGTTTCCAACAAGAAAGACGTGTTGAAGGAAGAGTTCATTGGTTTGAGTACTTGATTTACATTTCCTCGTTTGAATCCTCCTGAAAGTAAAAGCGATCCATTATGCAGTATGGCTGAAGATCAATACACAAATTTAAGAACTCGAAGTGAGAGTCTCCGACATCGCTAATTTTGTGTGAAGGCCTCCCTTAGCATGTATTTGTCAACAGCCTTACACTCTGCAACAGTAAATCCGATATTGGTAGCAATATACGTGGATAATTTGACGCCACCGTCCAATTTACGCGATCGATTAGTCACAAGAAAGTCAATGTCGTCTTCGTAGATTGCAAAATTGCAATCGGTATGTGCAAGAGCGTGCTTAAACACAGCCATATTATTAGTAGCCATTTGAAGAACTACTTTACCAGTCGTCATCTTTTATGCATTGAGTTTTGCATCGGTGAGCTTTTATCGCAATCGATTAAGAAATTGATTTTGCGATTGCCAATGAATACATCATGACACTCATGCTACAACTCTTACGAGCAAATTCAACAAAAGCAGATGTTTCAACATGGCTGTATAGCCAAACACAGCGATGACCCTTTCCTTTGCCATCAACGGATGCAACACATGTGCATCCTTCAAATCATAGATATTCTTTACCTTCTCCATATAGTGAAAAGCTTACCAGCGCCATAAGCGTGCATCTCAATCAATTGTTCGTATCGGCGTCCGCGATGGATCCAGTTGTATTCGTATTCAAAAAAATCGACCAACAACTGGCTCGACGACTGCTTCAGCAGCTGGATTCACAACTGATTTGACAAACGCTTCAGCAACGGTCTCAACAACTGGTTTGGCGACGGTATCAATAACTGATTATTTGACTTGGGTCCTACACCTGGCTCTACGATCGGCTTGGCGACTGTTTCAGGAACTGATTCTACAACGAGCCTAACAACCGAAGTGAACTTACTCACGTGACCGCGATGGTCCCAGCAGTAAGGTGTAGCCTTATAGCGTTTACGGGTATCGACAGAGCACATTTCCAAAATTTAATATTCGATATGTCGATACTCCCACAGTAAAAAAACATCAGAATAGAAAATTTTCTCAGATCTGAAGATTGTACTATTGATGTCTTCAAACTCGCACTGCTGATCCGACAAACCCTTGTGTGAACGGAAAACAACGGCTTGCCAATGTGTTATGGAAAGAATATTACATTCATTCGTTTCGGGGAAGAAGATGTAGATGAAATTGAGTTCAGTCCAGTTGAAAAAGTCTTTCAAACCTAAAAATGGCCATTATATACAAATATAGTCTGAAGTTCAAGCCAGTAGTTGGCCACCTCAAGATGAGTGCCATTCTCGACGCTGTGACACATTTGGTAAATTAACAGTCTGCTGATGTTCATCCATATGGTTCACTTGACGCTCATAAAAACGGCCCTCCTGTACTCATTTTGATAAGTGGATTCCTTCATGTATATGATTCTGAGTATGTTATGATCAAGATTGAGTTGATGTGAGGCTCGATCCTATTTAATCTATGCTATCTGATAGTAATGATGATGTGTATCAGGTTTTTGTGAATTACTTCGCTCATCTATTTCAAAAGCCGTATGTGAAGACGAAGATGGTGCCACTTATGAAAGGAACGCAGGGGCTTGGTAAGAATTATGCATTCCTTTTAGATTGGAACCATCTTGTTCCTTAGAGTAGTCTTGTGTGTCCTTCAATGAAGCGTATCACTGCTCGGTCAAAACGACTTCGGCAGAGTAAGTACCAATTGACTAAAACGATGCTTTTGCCTCAGACCATTACTTTATGAACAATGAAATGAAGCGTTATACCACCGACGATCGCATGCAGATTGAACGCAAGAGTCTCGAAAGTATCAAGTCAATAACTGCGCAAAGTATGTGCTCCTGATATTTCTCTTTTCGGTACATCGAGCAGAGAAGTGATCCCGGAGGTACCGGTAATCTGTGATTACAATTAATAGCTTTTTAGTCATAAGCAAAGACAGAAAAAGTGAGCCAAAGCCGGATCTACTGACCTTCTGTCAATCTGATATGCATCTGAGATTATAAGTGATATGATCCGCCTATATATTGATAATGACCGCCGCATTCACACGTCACCTTTTCGACAAGCCTATCTTTATTCAACTCGTTGTATTGCATGCATATCTTACTTCGGTCTTTCTTATTGGCTTCCTAATACCTTTTTGTACTCTTTCTCTGTTTTTCCCATTCCAATAGTCCGTGAAGGCATTTTAATTGCACAAGTCCTCTTGATTTTGTTGATCCATTACGTTTCGTAAGCATGCAGCTGATGTTTATCAGCAACCTCATACTTCTTGAGCGATATGACTTAAACTCGTCGCGCGTGTTAATTTGACAGGGTGACTGCCTCAAGCGTTCCCTCTCACGAAGTATAAGAAGGAACTCAAGACAAAGCAAACCAACAGCGTGGTGGAATGGCTCCTTGATATGTATGAGTGTCTAAGCTATGAAGAAGATGACGAAATCAGAGAAGCATCGGCGTCTGAGTGGTAGAGTAAATACTGCGTCTGGGCTGAACCTTGTGGAGAGACCCGAATCGTATCTCTTAATGTATTTAGTGCTTGTTAAAGAATGGAGGGATAGACACCGAATCAAAGAACATTGTTGATAGTTGGATTTCCGACATCAAACCTTTTCGCGACAAATCTTGGAAGCACAGCTAGCGCGGTACATCGAAAAGAGAAATGATCCCGGAGGTATTGGTAATCTGTGATTACAATTAATAGCGTTTTAATCATACGCAAAGACAAAAAAGTGAGCCAAAGCCGGATCTACTGACCTTCTGCCAATCTGATATGCATCTGAGATTATAAGTGATATGATCCGCCTATATATTGATCATGACCGCCGCACTCACACGTAACCTTCTCGACAAGCCTATCTTTATTCACCTCGTTGTATTGCTTGCATATCTCACTTCGATCTTTCTTATTGGCTTCCCAATACCTTTTTGTACTCTTTCTCTGTTATTTCCATCTCAATACTCCGTGGATGTACCTTAATTGCACAAGTTTTCTTGATTTTGTTGATCCATTACGTTTCGTAAGCATACAGCTGATGTCTATTAGCAACCTCATACTGCTTGAGCATTATGACTTAAACTCGTGCGGCCATACTCGTGCGACCATACTTTCGAAAGTATGGATAAATTGCAATTTCGCTTGTTCCTTTTTCTTCATTCCAACGCTTAAAATTAGACCGATTCCCACTCGTACGATGCTTGAAAAGGTCAGACGCGCTACCCAGATAAAAAGTGTCGCTTTGATTACAATGAGCCGATCGAGTTTATTTAGATACATGTAGTACTCAAACATAACTAAAGTAATCCCAATCGAAATGATCCCCCATTAATACGACGACGAGTCATGAAAGGTGATAGTAGGCCTACGCCGCTAACTATTTTCACTAATCCACACTAAGGGCCGGCATCAGGTCCGATCGCAGTCGCAACACCGTCAAGAAGACCCGAGTAAATTGGCTTCCAGTTTTTTTATAGTAGTTACAAGCTCCTTTTGCAGCAGTTTTTATTCCGTTACACATGCTTCCCCAGATATCAGAGCCGCTTTGTCCTGATTAATGAGTACGGAGAACTTCTCCGTGAGACTTATGTAACGTCATCCCTTTGCCCGTCTCGTAAGCCTCCACCAGCTTCTTATAGTTTTTGGTATGAAAATAATGTGTGTGGCCTTTGACCAATTGAAAATGACTCAATTTAACAGACTTACCATGTAGGACTTTAACAGTCCGTGCTTAACTCCAATCGACACCAAATTTCTTGAACATCTTAATCGAATATCTGGATTACTTATATACAGAGCAAGAGACAAAGGTGTCGAAAGTTAATAAATCTACAACACTCAATCTGAGTGAGAATAAAAATATTATAACTCGAGATTTTAGAATGGGAAGCAAGTATGATAATTTGTCGGACACTTCGATAGTTTATACACTAGACAATTGATCAAGCTTTGCAAGGCCAGCGTTGCGAAACAGCAATGGTACCCAGATGAATTCATTTCCGATATTCACTATTTAATGAAATACAACGTCGCTTCATTTAAAAAGACGTCCAAAATTTAAAAGTCGAGCATCAATGCGTTTCTAATGAGCATTTATACAAGCAAAAGGAGTCCACTGAATGCCGATTTTGTGATCCTTCTGGACATACAATGCGATCTGAATAGAACTGAATAAACAAAACAAAGATGCAAGGCTGGACAACGAAATGACGCGAGAGGAGAGAAGAAAGGTATAAGCTATGAGTAGCTTATGTCCGTCTCTAGTAGAACTGCAAAGGTGCTCAGCGAAACGTATGGTAAGATATTTTTATCTCGATCTGAGTTTGAAGCGCCGGCTAAAGCAAAAGAACTGATTACTTGAGGCTTGTGTTTAATTACATCACACTATGGTTGGAGGTGCATTATCCACTTCGTTTGTTACGGCGTAGTAATCTTTTTACTCTAGATGAAGGCGCTGATTATCTTCAAGGAAACCTGTTACACCTAAACAATTTTAATAATATTTGGCATATGGGACCGCAGACAATACAGTTGGATCAGCGAACTTGATCAAGTCATGTCTCGGCTTCGTGACTAATTCTCTTGGAGAGCAGCCTAGCAAGCTACTATGACGTATTTTCAATCGACAGCCAGGTGAGTATAATTATACGAACTCGAGCAATAGCTTTAGTCAGGTTCTATCGAGGCTCTTTGGGAAGTACAATGGAAGTTCAATATCAATGAATATGATCCGGCACATTACTGAGTCCCATTTAATCAAATAGCCAACATATGAGAAACTCACCAATCGCAAGAAGAACAATTTTCATGCCAAACTACTTCAAGGAATTATGGCTTATAAAATGAGCTTCAACAAGATCGCAAATCGAGCAAATGCTTCCGAAGTATCTTTCTGATCATACGATTCATACGACCAAGAGGTCGAGCGTCCTGCAAAGCCTGCTACAACGTCTTCAAGCAGACCTAAAGACTATCGGGAACGCATATTCCATGGAGACATTAATCCTACTGGCAGTGACAAGACGCTTGAGATTGATATCTTTGAGATATACTTTATCTGAATTTATGGAGCAAAACCAGAAGAAGACATATCGCAAAGGTGGCCCATTCTATGTGGGATCCCATGGACATTATACAAGGAACAAATATAAAGTAGATTTTAAAATTATGCTTGTCTCTCATGCATTCGTTGATGGTGAATGATCGAAGAGAATGAGAGTTTTTACAAGGCTTTGTTTGACTAATGAAATACTGTTCGAACAAATGCAAAAGTTCTTTACGAGGATTTAGATGTGCATATAATCAGCTTCTAGATGGTTTAGTGAAGCGTCTGAAGATGATCTAAGGTGCAAATAATATTAATGATGATTCCTCACTGATAAAAATGGAAATGAAGTCAGTCTTTGACAAACTATACGAAAAAAGGCGTGTTTTCGACCTCATACTACAGTCACTTTAAGCGTCTGATAAAGCTTTTGATATCTTGAACTTAACAAGCAATCTCGAGCTTTGCTCTACACAAAATAATGGATGATCTCACCAAAAAAGAATACAAAGTATCGAGTGACGCTAAATACTGGCAAAACGATTGGTTTTGGGGATTCTCGTATTGCTTCATACAAGGACCAAACTCCACTGAAGGCATATCGGCAACTTGATCTCAATATTAGTGATTAAAGAGCGAGATATGTCGCTTGGCGCAAGTTTGACATTCTAAATTTTCACCAGGTTGGCTAAGGAAGCGCTTTTTGTGTTGACTAGTCTTTGTGAATACAATCGTATTAGAATGTCGTAGAGCAGAAGAGACAATAATGCAGGCAGCCCATGGCCGTATTACTCAACACCCATGGACCGATACGAGCCGAGCATTTATCAATCTGTAAGCCGCTGGTGGTGGAGGTCGAGAATTATTGTTTCAAACAGGAAGTGATGAATTGGCCGAGGCCTATGCTCAAGGAGCCAAGTACCCTCATGCAAGTATTATTGCCCAAGAATTGTTTCAGTCGGGATCATCCCTGCTGATACGGACTATCGAATCTATCGTGATTTTGGCTTCGTTGCTGGCATGGACTTTGCCAATGGCTACGGGTACCACACGACCCTCGATGATGTGTCTCGTACTCAATCAGGTGCAATTCAGCGACTTGGCGAAAATGTTGTTGGAATCGTCAAAGTATTGGGCAATGAACCTGGACGCCTTGAAAAAGTGGCGAACAACCGACAGACTTCAAAAAGATTCTTCCCGGATATCATGGAACTCACAATGGTCACTACAAGCAAAGAGACCACTATTTTACTTTTCCTGGCGTTCGTGTATCGGTTGCTATCTCATGTGTCAATCTCGGAGCGGTTGATGGACATTATGCTATTTAAGACCAACGTAACGCCGCAAGCGTTGTGGCGTTTAAAAGAAAGTCTTTTCAAGGCAATATTGTGCGTCTGGATAATTTTCAGCAACCATGTATCTCATCATTTCCCTGGGAGCAATGACTGTCTGCAATCCACACGAGGTGCTGGTTTGCAATTGCGCTCATGTTTTTCATCCCATTGCTGGGACGAAGCGGGCCAGTGCTGCCTCCGGACTTGATATTGACGCTTTTGTTGTGGATTAATTTGGTTATAATAATGATTTTTGTATTGCACACTATGCAATATATTATTACCCACTAAATGTGACTACGATCTTAAGATTCTCGTTTCATATTCGAGCCGTGGCTTTTGCTTCCTACCTGTAAAGCAGCTCAAGCGACTTTAAAACGTTTTCATCCTTGTTACCGTAGTCGCCACGATTGTTGCTTCGATTTGGTAATATTGCAATCATACAATAATTGTACAATATCGTACAGGGTTGTTGACGATACCATTTATTGCAGGAATCCGTACTCTGACATTTGCCCGAAACGTGTCACGCTCCAACACGTTCACCGTGAAGTCGTACTTCCATACGGCTCTGTCGAGACGGACTCGGGTATTTGGATTAATTCGCTGGATTCTCGTGGATTAGATCCGATCAAGCCCTTTTCAGAGATAGCAATGGCAGGATGCACAAATGCACGTGGCCCAAACTAGTTTTTATTGATTGATACGTTAACGTCCATAGGCAATGGTATCAGTGGACCCGCAGCTGAAGCGGACGATGCGTATCTGCTGCAGTTTTGTAGCGGGGTCGTTCTAGCGTCTCATCACTTATGGATTGAGGCCGAGTCCAACGAGCCAATCGATGTTGCTTTTGTTGGCCATATTCTCGAAGTGATGACTCCAGAACTACAAGAGCTCTCCAACGTATTGCCGTCTTGGATTGTTATTGCATCTGCGGTATCAACGTGGACCAAAGTGCAAATTTAAAAAAACGTTGCTTAATGAAAGTACGCGTCGTAAACTAGCCTTTGAATCAACACTAAAATGCAGCCAGTGTTGAAATTTTGGCGTACGACCATGGTGATTGGCATATTTTGTTGCTCAAACCCTTGTTTCTACGTCGCCCTTGAAAACGGCGTTTTGTTGCCTCTCACGAGATCGTTTCTAAGGCTTTAAAAGGACAAGATATGCTTTGGTCATGGAAAATTATCGTCATTATCGTCAGTTACGAATAAAACACTACTTTTTAAGCGTATACTCGCGACAGAACCTGATAAAACCTTCTTTTGTCAACTCAAGCTCGTCATTTTCTCTATCATTAAAAACATTAATAAGTAATTCACCGAAGATTAAAAGTGTAATCGTACGTAATGGTTCCGTAAATCTCGAGTAACCTCTCTGTACCATCCTGCGAAAGCCTCGACTGACAACTACCGAGAAAGCGCCTCAGCTCCTGCATACTCACCCGTCCTTGGCAATACGTGTCTAGCAACTTCCATTCATCATCCAGTGCTTTTTCGATTCGCAACTTCTTCTCTTGGTCTTCATCCCTTGCACCTGGTGCGTCTTGAGCTCGCAACTTCTTCTCTTTCTCCACTGCAGGTCCTTGACTTGCATCGGGTGGTGACACAGGCACGTGACTATCCACAATCTTTATAAATTCTGCACAACGTAGTCGTCAGGAGCACGAGTACCCCATATAATCTTTAATGCAAGCGATATTACCGTGTAAATAAACCTCTTCCAGCTCCCGAACTTGCGTCACATTGACTTCGAGCCCTAACTAAGTGTAAACCAAAACATGTCGGTTCAATGTAGTCGACTTTTCGTATAGATTCTATCCACACCAGCGTAAACATGCGGCACGCTTGGTTTGCTGAAACGGCTCCGTCGTGATCAGTGTCAAAGTAGCGGAAAATCTAGACGCATCACGCATTGCGTTACTAAACGTGCCATTATGGAAGAGATTAAGGAGCCGTACCGCTCGTAAATCGTCGAGGTCAACGTCGTTTAAGCGCTCGACGTGGGAATCAACGGAAGCGTGGCCAATGTCCATTCTTTTCAGAGCCAAGAGTCGTGTTTTTTATCGAAATAAGCGATTATATTCAAAAGATTATCAGAAATGTCAAAGGTGGAGAGCGCATCACGTTCCGCCGTCCCCTCACCGCGACTTTGATCGTCCTGATGCGAAACTCAATCTGGGCGCATCGTAGTCAACATTTAGCCTGTTAAGAGCTCAACAAGTACTTTTCAAACAAGCCATCGTGCCAGCAGAGAGGATTTTCTTCGAGCAATCAGGTGTACTGTATGTTCTATCCATATGGCTCGTGGATCAGCTGCTGTGTCTTTTTTTATTTTCCAAGCTCTATTCTGGTTGGCTTTCCCCAGTGCCGTGTTTCTCCGTGTATCCTGATCGAAGCTGATTGTGATACAGTAGCACAAGGAGTACAGGATTCGGTAAGGAGGATGGATTTAGCAAGATCTCGTGAGGACATTGACATGAATGGCATGGAGTCAGACCGCTTCTACGTGGACAACGTTAGAGTGATTGCGCTTAGATCAGTACTTCTGGTACAGGCAGGTGTAAACATGGCCTATCTTTCTTGTTTTTTTGTGTGCTTCGTACAGCAGTATCCGCTCCTTTCTCGTCTATGTACCTGGAGGCGCACTGTTCTGGAGCTACATTAACAATACTTTCGGAAGCCACTATTTTCTTGAGTCCTACATGCAATCTCAGTGCTACATGTACTTCTGTACATGTTTGCACTTGCGTTATTGTTCCAGTCTGATTGCGCAGAATGCATCCCAGCCTCTACAGATGGGAAATGATCCAAACAAAAACAAGGCTGTTTAAATGGCTCAGTACATGTAAAATTCTGTACTTCCTGTCTAATGTAGATCGCTTTTGGAGGATGGGCGGCAATACACCAAAGTCTGGGCCTTCGCTTCAATTTATCGAGCTAATAGAGTTAAATAGTCTTTGGCTGCAGAAAGTGAGCAAAAGTTTGAGAAATGATGTGGAGCGTGATACACGGGTGACGTGTGCCCTTACCGTCTCTTTGAGGCTGAAGCGATGTTCACGTAGAAGATGGCATTAGTTGAAAATTGATTGACTTTGTGAGTGTAAAAGATGGGGGAAAGAGTCCACAATGTGGTTGCGACCGATACTCAGTGCTAATTCAGCAAAATGGACAAAAGGGCATGTAAAACTTCCTTTCGCGATGTCTTGGTAGCTGTAGCGATTCTCATAGAAATCAGCACAACTGTCTTTAAACTTTTATCTTTGGGCACTTTTGGCGGTATCGGTGCCCTTTTTTAAACCCGGAAGAAACGGGAAATGTGCTTCGAAACAGCCGTTTATCATGGGCGACAGGGCAAAAAGAAGGACACGCTTCTAATCAAGCAAGGCAAAATTCTAAACAGCTCAAGTCAAGTACTGGATACTTACGGTACAAAGCAAAAAGCGAGTTTGAACTCGAGGCATATATCACTTTGCAACTTTGGCCATGCTAGTCATGCACGGCGATCTCTCGGATCCAAGCTCGTTGACCTCCACGAGCTCGGCACTACCGGGAAGGCGTGAAGACACACGGTCATTGCTTTGGCAAGAAACGCCAATGAAAGCGCCAAAGCCACCGTTGCCGTTGCCTCATCCCTTGCCACGTCATGTCATGTCCGAAACAAAGTCCCTAAAGAAAAAAAGTGGCAATAAACAAGTGTTCATTTGCACTGAAGTACACTGTGGCAAGCAATTTCCTCGGTCATTTGCGCTTCGACGCCATATGCGAATCCATACAGGGACCAAGCCGTACGTCTGTGACTACGAAGGTTGCGCGCAGCGCTTTAACACGTCGGGCAACTTGAGTCGCCATAAACGCATTCACAGTGGCGAACGGCCGTATCCGTGCATTTTCGAGACGTGTGGCAAACGCTTTAATACAAGCACGAAGCTTAAGCGCCACATGCGCATCCATTTTCCAGAAGGCCAGAACCTCTTTCGGTGTATTGGTCAGAATTGTCACTGGAGTTGCGACAATTACAAGGAATACGCCCAGCATCAGAAGTTGCACCACAATATTATTGTTGGTGCCCACGAGAAACCAGTCTATGTGCAGCAACACCAAAGTCTGCCAGAACACTATCCCCATATTGCAGAAGGCGAAGCATCATCGGACAAGGACAATACGTACTTTTCGACACCCGATAGCACTCACGACTACGTGACGGAGAGTCTTTCGTATGGCAGCCATCCCATCCCGACCGCACCGACTGGCAGCTTTTTGTACACCAATAGCTTTGACAAACCCAAGACGACTCTGTTGTCTCTACCACGCAACAAATTGATGGGTCCACCTGCTTTCTTTGGCTCGGACCATAGCGCGAGTCTCCCGACAATGTTGCACAAGGATTCGACAAGAAAGTTCACTGAGCTCGATCATCTCTACGGGTCAGACCCACGCCGAACGAAACCAAGTAGTGCGTTTCCATCTGTGCATTATTCAAGTACTGGTGGCTCGTCGGCGATTAGTGCAGACAGTGCGTTCAACCGCCTCAACTTTCCAACGAACAACAGCCACTTTGCGCCACTTCGACCCGAAGACGATCGGGGACATACTAACCACTATGAGCACACTCCTCCGCATCATATGTTGCTCCCTCCAGGCAACCACGTGCTTCGACCACCTCCTGAAGACAACAAATACGGCGGATTTGCCGTGCCAACGCCAATGAATCCCGCGGCGCCCGAATTTACGGGTGAAGAGCTCAACGTGGTGCTGCAGCTCATGAACGAGAATTACTAAAGGGCAAATTGTAACAACTTGTGGATGGCAAAAGGGGCAGGTAATTTAGTCAATTGTTTAATGGTGCGTTGAGAAAACTTGTACAAGTGCGCTCGTGAGCTTGCGCTCATAAAGCTTATTGATTGCGAGAATAAATTATTGTGTTCAGCGATGTGACGTAATTAATGCAGGCCATCGACAGCGCGCAAAGTTAACGCGAACTTTGTCGCCAAACATATTGTGAAATTTCAAATACAATGTGGTTCTCGGTAGAAATTTGTAAGAAAAAAACATGCTTGTCACTTTAGAGCGGAGATGTTTCTGTTTGGCGTCTTGTACGGTCACGATTGTGTATCGCATCACGGACCGGATTGCCAGTCCTTTTAATATTGCGGATATCAAGTGTGTCTGGTTCAAGGTGATTAGATCGGATGTGGCCGCTGGGATAATATCGTTAGAAGTGATTGGAGAAGTGCATTGATAAGCGAAATAAGGGCTCCGATTAGATTTGTTTATGCAATCAATAGAGGTTTGCAATGTTCAATACCGGATCGAATAGTATCTTGATATGGACGAGATGACCCATCTGTTATTCAGCGAAGCATTCACGTCGCAGCTTGTCCTTCTAAGGTGGAAAGCAGGATCGTATTTTCTATTTCTTTTGAGATTGGAAGGTGCGACATCACGAAAATCTTCGTGAAATAGCGGCTTAAGCCCTGGCAGCATAATAGAAAAGAGTCATTCCGCTAAAATAATAAGTGCGTTCTTTATGCTAATTGAGCAGCGCTATATGTTTTCTCTCTCGCTACAATGTAGTTTTAAAGAGCACGCCCGCTTATTGATTCAGCTTTCAGATGGCAATGACGCGTGGATTTTGGAGTTAAAAGACGCAAAAGAAAAATAGCCGGGAGGCTATATTTGAATGCTTTTTATTGCGATCGGAATGTGGACATATTAATCTTTCACGTCGATATGCTGGTAAAAGTCACAAAATTTTATTGCACACTGTGGAGTAATAGATGCGTGACTGGGTAGCGTAATTGGTGCCAATGTGTCCTGTCGGTAGAGACGACATGTATTTACTCGCGTTGTCATCCAGCTAGAGCAAAAAATGGCATTCCGCTTCTTAAGTTGGACCACACAATAAGTAGTCGCCGATGCGCATTGAATCTAATATCTAGAAATTAAACAAGGTTTCTTGAACAGTCTGTCCTTGTGTAGCTAGCTTGGTTGAAATTCTCGGTACTTGTCTACTGTATAACAGAAAGAAGTGAGAACTTAAGACCACGAGTACTAAAAGTGGCCGTACAAGCATTACTTGAACTTATAAGATGAGTCCGCGGCTTAACTTGGTTGAACGAGAGGCAAAGTGGAGATATAGAATTCTATGAAAGACGTCTAAGAACGTCTGCAGCGGAAAGTATGGCCTTTTCAAGCTATATAGCACGTATCCAGGCACAAGCCTACGGAACTTGTCCTTGGTGCTGAACTTTGGATAGATATCGATTTTTTGCGATTGCAGTGGTAGTCAGGCCGGTTGACTGGGCGATGGTCCAGTATAAGTAGTCGCAGTCTTTATTTGCCTCATTGTGACCGAATCCATATCTCAGTTTTTGTATAAAGTAGCAATCTGTGGCAAAGAAGAAATAGCAGTTGAAATTGTCTGTATTGTCATAAAAAAGCCCAATGATGACATCGTAGTAGATGAGGTGTTTATATATAGAGACGTACGCGAGACAACAGAACTTTATCCGATGTCAAAGTTCCTGTTCACTTGATTTGCTGCTTAAATTCATCTGTAGCTGCACTTGAAGTTGCGCAAAGTCGAAGGTGCTGAAAGTGCATTTAGGCGTGATAATGTACCTTACCTTTCGAAGTCGAGACGATGTGTTGTGTACTCTTTTTTTGATAGAGCAAAGGAGAGCGAAGAACACCAAAGCTTAAATCATTAGCATGTTTTACGTAAAGGCTCAATATTGTGTAGAAAGGGTGGACTGCAAATTCATTGTGCCGGAAATCTAGCATGTGCCATTCCAAAATTTTAATGATAAGACGTATCAAAGGCCAAAAAAGGAAGTTTTATCAATATGGAAACACACGAGAATCCAAAACAAGTGACGGAAGTCTCGGATGTCGCAGTAGCCATTTATGTGTGTGTTAATAGGTATGACATCCGTTCCCCAACGAAACTCGTATCAACAATTTAAAGCATTATGCCGTTATTGAAAGGTCGTTTTCGTAATTCATGACGATAAGTCGTGGTTAAAACTGTTGGAGCATACCCAATCTAGAAGAATTTTGTCGGGCTTAAGCGTTCGGGCTGTGAATCGTAATGAACAGCGGTAGACAATTCCTTGACGAATATACTCTAGAATCCGAGCGGGAGTGTCACATCTGATATTTACCAGTCGATTTGGTCCGTACACAGGTCTATGCTGTGGAGCAAATGGGTTGAGCCGTGTGGCTGTATCGGACACTGAAACAGCCCAAGCAAATTTTCACATTTAAGCAAGCCCATGAGTTGCTCTTTTGTAAAAAACCCTAGTAAAGATCCACAAAATCTTGTAGGTGGTCACGACCGTGTGTCTATACAAAGTCTACAGTAGCTTTATTGACGTCCGCAAACGGTATTTAAGCCCTGCGCGAAATTTGTACTACAGCGAACTTTTTTGTGCAGATCTTTTCTGGTCGATGGAGCCATAAAAAGTGTGCAAGTCCGTCACAACTCGAAGCGTAGATCTCTACTAACTAGGTAAATGACTTCGTTGTTATCTCTTCATGGCTGCGTACAGGATGTCGATGCAGACGCCCGGTAATCCCGACGCACTTGTGGAAAGCTCAAGCGCCGAAGTAGTACTTCAAGGGAGACCAAAGTTGGCTGACAACTTGCTCGCATAGTTTCTTGGGGTTCATAGCCTGAATAAAATCCTTTGGACGTTTTGACCTTAGACCGCTGCTGGTGACACTTGTGTGTTCCAATTTAGCAAACTTTCTTGCTGCTGTCGTGACATTGTCTGTTTTTCTGTAAGTGAACGGATTTAAGGATAATTGTACTCATTACTGTCAATGAAGACGGCGACTTTATAGTAATAGTTGTGGTGTACGCAAGATGATGCTTAGAAAGAGCATCACCTTTCCGCCTACAGTTCGGATACAGTACACTTTTTTGTCTGCGATAACTTCGCGTAATCTCGGTTCCATTGTGTCTTTTGCCCGTTAAAGTACATCTAGCAAGTAAATACTGTCCGACAAAAGCAAAACGTTAAAAGCTGTAGTAACTTGGAGTCAAGTTAGGTTTGGTACGTCGATCGGCCGAATACAGAAAAAGCATGCTGCCAGCTTTATGTCCGCTTAGTCGTAATTTTGATATCAAGGAGCAATTTTGGACACAATATAGAGAGTAGTGTGTTCCTCATCAGCCAAAAGGCTGGTATAGTTATTGGAAAGCACTGATGGTAAATGGGGTAGCGATTTTTATTTGCGCCAAGTCCGCGGTCGGAAAATCAAGAATTTTGTAATGGCCATAAAATGCACAAAAACTCTGGAAAAAGGAAATGTTTGGAAAACTCCCGCATCGAGCAAAAGTGGACCGTCGAACGAGTGGCGTAGTAATAAGCCGACTGAAGTCTGATTGTAATTTTTTTCAACACACTCGAGTTGTTGTTTCAAATTCGGAGTGGTGAATCACCATTTAAAATGTAGGCCACAAGAAGCTGACAAAGTATTTAAGAAAGTCGATGAGGACAGTGCATGCATTTGGATACTTGTCGTGAAAGGATTTCTCTCCGTCTTGAAATCTGATGGGTAAGAATAGATTAATCGACTTGATACAAACGTTTAAATCGCTGGAATCGGTAAGCTTCGCAAGTATCGAGACTCTTTGTTTGGCAACTTGGTTCAATAATGTTAGTGGGCGATAGGCTTGGTCGGGGTTCCTCTCGTGTCCTAAACAGTAGCGAAAGATGTGCACGTCACTATATAACCAATTTTCCTTCGTCAAATTTATTTTCACAAAATATTGTGAGTTTGCGCTCATATGTTTGGAGCTAAATTGTAGTACTCGATCAGCAGACCATCTGGTCCTGGAATGATTTCATTATTTGATCTGATTATCCAAACTCTTTACCGCGATGAAGGTATCCGACATAGTCTTTGGTGTAGGTGCGGCCTTAGCAGCTGTATTGCGTAGCTGACATGCAAAGCAGATCAATTTTGTGCCCATTGCCAACTTAAGTGGAGTCTCCCATGGTTCTTTTGTCGTATCTTAGTGACAAGTAATCTAGGATATAAGCTATCGCACGCTTTGCACTGAAAGGTCGCTAGCACGAGCTATTCAACCCTTTTCCAGGCTCGAAATTTTTATTGCCCACCACACAATGTGGCTTTTTCGGTCAGTGAGGTGTCCGTCCCTAATCAGTTTTCTGTGATTTCATGCCCGAGGTAGGTTGAAAGGGCGGCCACAGTGTCCGAGCGTGATGACTTGTTCAGCATACTAACCTATCTCCGGCTACCTCAGATTGGATCCTATGAGTATCAAACCAGGTATCTTCTCTTCAAAAAAAATTCGAGCGACTGACCACTTGGGCCACTGAGGCATTGATAGGGGTCGTCTATCAGAACCCACGCGCTTAGGACTAAACCGTCTCTAGCACGGGATACTAGTAAAATCCGATCTCTCTTTGAGATCGAAATTATTACACTGTGATGCATTATTGGTCAGCGGGGCGTCAATCCCACCAAACTGTTACAGACCCATTCGGGTACGGACCTTAATCCGAATATCATGCATCGGTTTCGAATTAGGTACCCCACACCCACGTCGAGCGACCTGCCACTCGAGCCACACCGCCGGTGGATAGGTGACCTAAAATTTAAGCTACTGAAGCCCACACGCTAGGACTAAAGTGTATCAAGTGCGGAGCACTGGTAGCGTTCCAACCCGTTTTTAAACCGGGTTCCGTTTCCCTTCTTACAGTATAAGGATTTTCTGGAGAGTAGGGCGTCCTTCCCATCCAGTTGTTACACACCCATGTGGGTGCGAGTTGGCAGGTAATCACGCTTTTGGGTGTAAATGCTCATTTGATTGAATGATCTATCTTTGACTGCCGTAGTCCAGATTCTTTGGGTATCTAAGCGGATCTCGGGCTAATCGGCTGGCTTCTTTAGCCACAAGGTCGGTAATAGTCGCTTTTGTTCAAAATTTGTAAGAGACCTAATTTGTCCGCTCTCGTTAGTCGACCGCAAGTTTCCTCTCTCAGCAATCCTTTTTTAACTTCTTTCTCTGTACGCTTTGACATTGGTTCAATCTTGTTGTAGGAATTTGCTGCTGCAGTAGATAAAAACTAGAGTGTTAGTCTCAAGAGTGCTATTAACTGTCGCCGCTTTCATAGAAACCTCTTGCGCATCTGCATGCGAAATTTAAGCCACCTTCTGCGCAAATAGATACAGTCGCTCCGTTTTCCTCATTAAGGCTTCACATTTGAGTAGCTAGCTTCACCGCGGACAAGAAAAAAATCGTGCTACCATCCTGAGAGCCAAAGAGAGCATCTGCATGGTGTACGATCCATCTTAGGAAGAGTTCTTGTTTGTAATCTGAACGTAATTGGCATTTGAACTTTGGCATGATGCATTTGTGCGCTCACATGGCTAACTAAAAATTCGGTTTGAGTCCTCTGCCAAATAAGCAGTGATCAAGTCGGCTTATGCACGTAAGGCTTGTGTAGTTGTGCGTATTAGGATTCACAAAACGCCGAGCGCTCATTAGTCCTAAGACACTCAATTTAACACATAGCTCCACCCTGCCAGTACCGCGATGCAACTGGAATGCGGAGGCGCATTCAATGTACGTGTCTATTATGATATTATAGTCGCTTATAGCTGTGTGCATCCCCTCGCTTTAAGAAAATGTTTCCACAGGAACGCGTGAATAGAATTGCCCAGTCTTGTGGGCTGAACATGAGCATATACATCATGTAATAATACCGAAAGTTTACCGAGTGCGGTTCCAAGCAAGGATCAACCATTGTGTTTTTGATCTTTGGTGACGCATTTAATGTGATTTTTAGTCTCTCTTAAAAATGTCTGATAATGATACAAGTCTCACACCATTTGTAAGTTCAGGACGGAAGCCATGGTATCGGGCAGAAGCGGTGCGCTCCAGAGTCGATAAAATGGATAAAATCTAAGCGAGTCTTCGATATTGAGCTGCTTTATTAAAAATCAAGCGGTATATAAAGAGAAGCTGACAATGCGTGATTAGTTAAACTTGAATTGATCTAATTCAGCGAAGCTGTATCAAATGCTCAAGTTTGTCGAACACTGACCGTTCACCAGTTGAGAGGGTCAGTTTGCCATGCTGTGAGAAAGTAGAATTTTTGCCGAATGGTTGAGTGCAGTGGACAAAAATGGTGAATTTTGGCTCTCATCAGTCGAGGTCCTCAATGTTTTGTCCATACCAGACAAAGAAGGCGAAGGTCGCTCCATAGTTGAAACGAGGAGTGGCATACACGCTTTGACCCTGGAGAGCGCTTGTATTTCACTTGATCAATCTGTATACTCGCCACATAGATCATAAAGGTAAAGTCACCGATGGTGCTAGATATAGCAGCTCTCAAAGCTAGTCACATGGGAATATAGCTTTTAAAGAAAGCGGGCTGTAGTGATAGGTCAATATTGCAACAAGACCGCACTCGATTTCGTCTATTCGTGTTTTAAAGCTTGTGACTGACTCCGCACAGCTCGCCCTATAGATTCTGAGCAAATGGCATATATAAATTGACTGAAGGTAAAATCGACAGAATTATGCTAGTTCAGCTTGATTACCCCAAAGCGTCTTCGTGTGCCGTAAGTTTCAAGGCGTCTTGCCAAATGTATTTATTTATGGCTTGTTAATGTTTCGTCACAAAACTTTGTTTTACTCAGGAGACAAAGAGTAATTCGTGCACCCTCTTCGTTTGACAGAACATCAAATGAAGCATTGTATACTGAAATAGTCCTGGTCATTTTATCGTCATCATCTTAATCATGCGTACATGTTTTAAAATCAACCTTTAGTGGTAGTATCGCATCAAAGTTCTTGTCTTCAAACTCATAGCAGCTTGGTGAATCAAAAAGTTAATAAAAAGTGCGTGCGGGTCTTGAAGCTAGACTAGAGCTCGCAGTACACTAGACAATAGGGCGTGGTACAATTGCCTTTTTTATTGTTGGTATTTAGTGAGTGTAAATGCCGTATCAGCTTTTTTTAGGGCATAATTTGAGGCAGTATCTACGATCGTGCAATTATTCTGAGGCGCGGTGCGCGCGTACAATAGATGTCACCCAGGAGTGAGACATCAGATGTATCAATTTGGCCGACTTTAAAATCATCATTACCGCTCATACTGGCATTAAAGGCGTCAGAAAGCTGATGCGGTGAACTCAAAACGAAGGCTGCACTAAAAACCTTCATTACTTACGAGGCTCCAGGGGCCCCTAAACCATGTGGGCATCTGTATTTATCGGTAATGATTTTGATCAATTTCACCTTTGGCCGCTGAGCTTTTGGTAAAGTTGTGTTCTGCTTGGATTTAACTGTTTCCTTAGCGATAGCAGCAAAAACTTCAATATCTTCTGGCTTCAACGCATCCTCATAAACTGAGATCTCAGTCTTCCACGTGAAAACCAGTATATATTGATTCGTGAACCCGGTCACAAACAGAGCAATGCGATGAGCCAGGGGAGCCCGTCATTGAACATCAAATTTTGATAGATCGTAACTGGAACTTTGCTGATCTTCTCGATCGCTTTGTCAATGAGCTAATTACTCGACTCGGCGAAGATTTCTTGCGGCTTACCATTTGACTTGATCCCCAAATCATTGGTCAAATTGTGATCAGTGTATGCCATATCAGCAGCGGTATTCAACAAGAAAGACGTGTTGAAGGTAGAGTTGAATGTTTCGGATACTTAATTTACATTTCCTCGTTTGTTTTCTGCTGGAAGTGAAAGCGATTCATTATGCGGTATGGCAGAAGATCAATACACAATAATAAAAATTCAATGAAAGAGTCCCGAGAGCGCTAATTTGTGTAAAGGCCTCCCTCAGCATGTACTTGTCAATAGCCTTACACTCTGCAACAGTAAATCCGATGTTGGTAGCAATATGCGTGGATAATTTGACGCCACCGTCCAAATTACGCGATCGATTGGTCACAAGAATTTCAATGCCGGCTTCGTTGATAGCAAATTTGCAATCGATGTAACCAAGTGTGTGCTTAAACGTGGCACATAATCAGTAGCCATTGCAAGAAGTAATTCATCGGTCGTCATCTCATATGCATTAAATTTCGCATCGGTGAGCTTCAAAAACATTTTAATTAGAACTTGATTTTGCGATTGCCAATTAATACCCAACAGCCCATGAGCAAATTTGACAAATGCGGATCTACCAACATGACTGTATAGCCAAACAAAGCGACGATTCTTTCCTTTGCCATCAATGACCAGCAACACATGTGCATCTTTCGCACCATAGAGATATTTTTTATCTTCTCCATATGAAGAGTAGATTGCATTACCAATGCCACTATCGTGCTTCTTAATCCAATGTTCGTATTGTCCCCGCAATAGAAATAGTCGTATCCGTATTCAAAATTTCGATCAACAGCTGGCTCGACGACTGCTTCAGCAACTGTATTTACAATTGGTTTGACAAACGCTACAACAACAATTTCGACAGCTGGTTTAGCGACGGGTTCAATATATAATTCCACAATTTGGGTTTTTCAACTGGCTCTAAAATCGGCTTGGCGACTGTTTCAAAAACAGATTCTACAACGGGCCCAATAATCGGATGGAAGTTACTAACGTGACCGCGATGGTCCCAGCAGTAAGGTGTAGCCTTATAGCATTTACGGGTACAGCTATCGACAGAGCAAATTCCCAAACTTTCATATCAAAAGAGAATATTTTCCCAGACCTGAAGATTGTCCTCGAAAAAAAAACTATCAGAGTTTCACGATCTAATTTTTACTCGGGATTTCTCGGCCCGCTTGCGCGCTCTATACGCTTCTTGATTTTGCAAAATATTGTCCGTGTTTGTCTCTTTGTATTTTTTCTGTTTGGCCAATATAGCCTCTCGGTTCTTCCGATTTTAGCGTGTTTGTGCTTCAAGTATCGGCTTTAATGGATTTGATGATGGTTGGTTGAGTACGTCATTTCTTTTATACAAAAAAGCTATACTTACTATAGTCAAACATCGGAATAGACTTATGTTTCTAGAATTAGACAGATTTCGTCCCTTTGATTGATCAATAACCAATTTATTGAAACCAAATGGCTTCATTAAAGCATCGTATAATATCTTTGTCCCCAGAAAAAGAGAATATCGTCCTCTGAAAAATTATAACGTTCCTTCATACAAGAAGCAACCACAGCACCTATTTTCCGGCGTTTCGTGTTGTTATTGTTTGTCCTAACAAAATATGAAGTTGTAGCTCCACTATAAGAAAAAGACGATAGATAATTATGGATCATCGACTGAGATATTTCTACAGACAACTATGATCTTTGTAGGGTCATTGGGACAAAGGATATAAAGGCATTATGAAACTAATGAGAACATCTTTAACCTGCATAATTGATAAATGTTTTGTCCCAGCAACGTCCTGGTCCAAGCAGGTTCAATAAATTTTACGAGGGCCATAACGATCTTGTTGTCCATCAATCGTTTTGATATCGAAATCAATATAGCAACATCGCGGCATTTGCTTGATGTTTCTTAGAGACTGATCGCTAAATCACTGATTGATTGCTCTTCTTTATAGATTTGTTAAATAAAATTTACAGGGCCATAACACTTTTTACACCTATGAATTGTCCTGGTATCGAAGACAATAAAGCAACATCGCATATGTCATACCGGTATTTTATGTTTGGTCAAGAAATGCTGATGTTAATTGCTAAAGATCTGATGTAGTTGGTTCGTGTATTGAGGTGACTCTTGACGATTTGATTATAAGACAGGGCGTTCCATTTACTGTGTCGTTTCCTTACGACGCACGAAACCAACACATAAAGTTTCAGAGGGAAGCCACAAAAAGGTGTTTCTCAGTGTCAGAGAACGCTTTTTTTCTATTAGGAGTGATAAGAATGACGTCGAATGTATCATCGTTTTGATGACGTTATCAGATTTGTTAAAATGCGTCAGGCTGGAGAGCTCCAGGAGATCACTCCATAAGAAATTTGATCCACATCCTACCGCTCTGGTCTGCAGTCGGCGGAACCAAGCGCGATCTTCTCATTCATAAACATACCATGGCACCCACACCCAAGAATCAGCGGTGCGTCAAGTGGAGCACGTCTAAGAAGAGCGCGCGTAAGGCTCGATTGAAGACACGGGCGGAAAAGAGCACCCAATGGATTTGAAACTTGGAAAGAACTCACCTAAGTCACTCAATCCAGCCAACAAGAAGCACTGAAGTGCTCACTTGGACGAATTGGCTCGACGCGTGACGATGAAGCTCTCGTTGCTTGAAGCCACCGCGCTGACTCTATTTCGCAAGTACGATCTAACCGAAGCCATCTATGGTACGACCAGTCGCCTTCAACATGATGCTGCGCTAAGTCGTCATCCATCAATTGCAGAAATTGATGCGTGGGAGGCAAGCCAGGCATCCTGACCCGTGATAGACAAGCTGACTTAGTCGATGGAAATATTGACTGCGCATAAGTTCTATGGAGATGAATAATTTGGATGAGATGATCTGGTGCTGCAGAAGAACATGCGCGATCACGCGTAATCACTAAAAATATCTTCGCTTAAAAAAGAAAACTTCCCGCGTTCTTTTTCGCTTATACCCTAGCGGAAAAAGTGTATTCTTTAGGTCACATCGTCCGCTCAAGCAGCGCATAAATTGGCATCGAGAGGTTTTCGTGTGCCGTATTAAGGAGTTAGAAGAGCGGACAATGTGAGATAGACGATCCGCTTCGTCCGCTAGCTCTTCAACCTCATCTGAGAGTATTTCGATCGTCATTCTCAAATCTGCTGCAGAGAAGCGATGGCGCGAAAATACTTCCAGCTCGTGGGCGAAGATAAGAACGCTCTGACGTCGGCGACTTCTGTTGGCGTGGATGTCAAAGATGAGGATTCGTTGCGAAGGTAGTGTTTATGAAAATTTTCGTGCTTTCATTGCAACTGTGATCGCGGCCGACCTCATAGTCTTTGCGAACGGTGTGGCGTTGGAGGAAGATTCACCAATTGGGTCGTTTGGTGGTTTGAAGAAGGATGCGCTCATGGTGCAAGTGCCACATGAGCCGCAAGTACTGCCAGACGAAAAAAGGCAGCGAACAAAAACCGTCGATCCTCGTCATTTGATCTAATTAATTCCATTGGTCGCAGTTGCGCACAATAGGAGCGGCGCCAAGGACTCCGACGACAATTTTTTCTACATCAATCTCCCGTAGCAAAGAAAAGAATCGTCGCTTTGTTTGGCTATACAGTCATGTTGATAAATCTGCATTTGTTGAATCTTCTCATGAGCAGTTAAAGCATGAGTGGCATGAATCATTCATTGGCAATCGCGATGAGCAAGTTTTATATCGATTGCGATCAAATGCATATGAGATCACAACTGATTAAGTGCTTCTTCAAATGGCTATTGATTATATGGCCGTGTTTAAGCACACACGTGGATATATCGATTGCAATTTTGCTATCTACGAAGCCGACATTGACTTTTTTGTGACTAATTGATCGCGTTAAATGGATGGTATCGTCAAATTATCCACGCATATTGTTACCAACATCGGATTTACTGTTGCAGAGTGTAAGGCTATTGATACGTACATGCTGAGGGAAGCCTTCACACAAATTAGCGCTCTCGGGGTCTCTTTCATCGAGCTTTTATTATTGTATATTAATTTTCAGCCATACCGCATAATGGATCGCTTTCACTTCCAGGAGAAAACTGGGGAATGTAAATTAAGTACCCGAACCATTCAACTCTATCTTCAACACGCCTTTCTTGTTGAAAGGAGCAGCGCCGCTGCTGATATGACATACACTGATCACGATTTGACCAATGATTTGGAGCTCAAGTCAGGTGGTAAGCCGCAAAAAATCTTCGCCGAGTCGAGTAATGAGTTTATTGACAAAGCGATCGAGAAGATCAGCAAAGTTCCAGTTACGATCTATCAAAATTTAATGTTTACGGACAAGCTCTCAAAGAAGAACTTCGTTTATGTCAAACGTATTGGCTCATAGCATTGCTCTGTTTGTAACCGGAATCACGAATCGGACGATACAATGCATTTAATTTTAAATGAAAAAAAACATTGTGCTTGGTGGAAACGTATCGTTGCTCCGAAAGAAACAAAGGCGATTTGCTGGTTGGGACGTGGGAAAGCGTTATCTCTGTTGATGAGGATAAGTTCGCGCCAGAAGGGAAAGTCCTTCGCTGCTATCTCTAAGTAAAAAGTTAGATCTCAAACAGAGCGCAAACTTACTAAAGGTCAGCGACTAAAGCTGAAGTTGGTCATAATTGTTGGCGATGAATACAGACGCTCATATGGCTTAGGGGCAATCTATGAACACAAGACGAATTATTAGTAGATCTTAAAAGTATATGATCCGAAGCTACTTTGAACGATATCTTGGCAAATGACAAATCATGATAACCGTCGTTAAAGAAAGACTCTGACGATCTGCTCCGTTTATTTATTAAATATACGGTATATCTAGGGTTTGCCTTTATACCATTAGATCATAAGTATATTGGTTTCAGCAACGAAGTTTATGATTTACCAACCGCTAAATTTATGAATGCAACAGATGTCCCGAAGGGAATTCAGGTTCGTAAATACATCAACCAGAAATTCGAGATCACTGAGACACAGCTACTTATTAAATAATTGTCTTTCTATTTCACGGATGAAGAGGACCGCGAAATTCATTCACTTCCTTATTGGTCGATGTCTGTTTTGGGTGACAAGTTTGACTTCATGCTAAAGATTAATGGACAGGGAGGATTAGGTAGAAGCTTTTTGGCCAATCTCATAAAGTTTGCATTTGGCCAAAATCTGATTGGACTTTCAAGTAACTCAATGCAAGAACAATGTGGCCCGAGCGAATTTGCCATGAAGCAAATCGTTTGCTTCGACGACATGCCTCACAACATCGCTAAGACGCTTCCACGAATGATGACTCACAATTCTCTTGCGTGCCCTGTCAAAGGGAAGGGCCCCACATTTGACTCTCAGAATTCTTATTTACTCTGATCATATGCCGAACTACAAAGACAAAGCTGGCAAAATCGTTCGTCGTCTGACGATTGTTGCATTTGGCAAGCAAGTCCCTAGTGGCGAAGTGGATGAGGAATTTGAGCAGAACATCAAAGATCAAGAGTTCGCAACGTTCTTGCATCGATGCCGCTCAAAGCACGTCAAATTTAAAGACAAATACGCAAGCAAGAAGGTGACAGCATTTTCTTCCCAGTCATACATTGATAGAAGCAATGGGTTTTGCGAGACTGCTAACAACAGCTACGGGTACGCTATGGGAAACATAGCATATGAAGAAGGGGCAGAAATAGCAAGATCTGAAATGCGAAGACACTTGGATGCAAGAGGATTTTGGACTGGATAAACTGCCTAAGGAACATTTAAAGCCGCAAGAGATCGAGCGCGCTCATAGTAAAGTCAAGTGTGTTGAAATGAAAATCTGCACGCATTGTGGAATTAAACATACGAAGGATTGCTGTAAGGACTACGAATGCAATGCCAGGAGCACCAAACGATACTTTACTAAGGCTAAAATCCTGTCTCTTATCCGAGTTGAAACATCTTGAGATCGACGATTGACGTGTGGCGACGACTGATTATATTGGTTAGTTTAGTGTATTAATTGATAGAGGTGTAATCTCAGCTAATCAATTCATGTACCGAAATTATAGCATTTTAACACTTCGTGTGATTCGTAGATATTGAGAAACTGAGGTCGCTCGTACCGAAGTCGGTGTTTGCAGTGTTCTTGCTGCTTCTATTAATGACGGAGCAGAAGGATGTCCTCGTTGTTTGAGGCAGTCGGCAAAAGAAAAGAAAATGGTGAAGCATTAGTCGGAGCGCTGTAAATATACCAAAAAGCTGAAGAACAAATTCTCAAAACTGGTAGAATGTCTTCTAATGAAACAAGTCAAGCGATCAGCGCTGCGGAACAATCAAAGGTGCCTTAATTGAGTCGATGAGGGCGAGTCTTTGAATGGATTGAAGGACGCGGCTACGCGTGAATAACAAACAACGAGGTCGAAGATGAGACATTGATAGTATAATGTAGCTCTATCGGAACTCAGCGACGTTGGTCACTCGGAGAAAGATGCATCGCATTAGTGTGTTTCTTGATTCATTATAATAGAATGTGATCAAGCAACAACTTCTTTTTTCGAGAAGCGATAGCGCGGTCGGCTTTTCGTTGGACGTCTCTGTAAAATCTGCGCCGGGAACGCATCGAGCTCGGGCGGTCGAGATTCTTGAGCCTCACTGCAAGCGTGACCTGAGGTGATTGACATATCGTAATCTATTGCAGACTGACCTTTTCAACATACTGCGTCACGTCGATATCAACTCTCGCTGTGAACTTCTTCCCGTCCGCATTTTTGTAATTTTGAACAGTAAAACCGTCGTAGAGTGTGTATAGCCTTGAAACTCTTGGCGCTGCGTCAAATCCTAATAGACACTTCCCAATTGTTGATATTTTATGGGATGAGCTGTCGATCGGGCGTAGATAGTACGACCATCTCGAGGGACGACAATCACCCCATCAATTGCTGCAAAAGTCTTCGATAGCGGGATGTACAGCTTTACTTCACTCTGGATTTCGAATGACGCTTGAATGACCACGGACGCTGCATTCAATGGACCATGTCGCGTGACGGTTCCGACACCGCCTCCTTCGAGTGCTCTCATACAAAACTTGCTGGTGGCAAGTTGTTGCAGCGAAAATTTCTCGATTTCTTTGCCACGCCACGACTGCAAATTCAAAGCTGGAGTCTGCAATAACGCGCGAATTCGATCGGTGGAACCAACTTGATATCGCGCGTTCATGATCGCCTCGACTACCAAAGATAAATACGCCAAGTAGCAGACACTGGGTTCATTTTAATCGCGATAAAATGGAACACAGTGTGCTACTTCCAAACGTCGAATACATTCTCATGAAAAAGCCGAACCTAGTTCTTCCACCCATCGATATTGTGGAGAATCTCTCCCTTCACACGTACCACCAAGCCATCAAACGTCCCGAATGATGAGAACAAGAATGTTGGTACGCTCCCAACCAGATTGAACCTTCGTAGCCACTCGTCTTGGATCTCCAACTTCATCGCATCAGCGAACCTCTGGCACTCGTCTTTCGTCCATGCATTCATATACACTTTGCAGCAATACTCCTTGACAAACTCGTTGAAATTCTTAGTGCGCGGACTGGCGAACAGGAACGCATGTTTGAAGACTTCACAATCCAATGCTTCGTAGGCTTCATTTCCGTCAAAAAATCCCTCGTATGTGATTCCGGCACATGAAATATTCGAAACTGCGTAGCCGCTCGTGCTGTTCCAAGTGAAATAAGGGACTTGTGGATGAGCGAGAGGGCGGTAGGCGATGTGCTTTTTCTCCATCATATACGACAGTAGCAAGAACACTTCAAACACCGACTTCCCAATTTCTGGGCTGCCAACCACAAGAATTTTACGGAGCGATCGATCTGACCTCAATCGTTTCAAAATGATTTTACGGTGTCCCAATACTCCTGTCGGATAAACAAACCGTTTTTGAATGCTGCTCCAAAGAGTGTCGTGGGAGTTTTCAATACGGTTCCCACTTTGGCACCGTTGAGTTGCTGTGCAATGGCGACCAATGCATTCAATTTATTCAAATAGAGAGGATCGGCGGCTTCAGTTCGCTGCCTATTTTCGTCTGGCAATACTTGAGGCTCCTGTGGCACTTGAGCGCATTTCTTCGTTGGACCACCAAACAACGCAATTGGTGAATCTTTCTCCAGCGCCACATCGTTCGCGTAGACTATGAGGTCGGCCGCGATCACAGTCGCAGGGAGAGCACGGGATACTTTTGCAAACACTGATGTGAATTCGTTTCGCAACGAATCCACATCTTCAATGTCCACGACAACCGCATCAGCCGACGTCAGAGCGTTCCCATCTTCGCCCGCGAGCTAAAACCCTTTATCGCACCATCACCTTCCTGCCGCAGATTCGAGAATGACGATCAAAGTAACCTCAAATGAGGTCAAAGTGCTAGCGTGTTTCAGCACTGTCTGAAGCTTTTTTGTGATATCTCCCTAATTCATTTGCTGAAGCACCTCAGTGAGTACGATATCGTTCTAGAGCAGCGCTTGTCGAACCTCGATTTTCGCACACTCTAAATGAATGCTTGCTGTATCACCGCACTAAGCTTTTGACGGAGCAACTCATGACTTGGTTTGTCTCTTCTACGTATTGGGGAAACTTCCGAGTCTGAGCTTAAGTGCCCAATCTTGCCGAATTTTCGTGCACAGAGGCAATTCTCGCCGCTGTTGTCACTTCTCTTCAGAGTACTGCCGAGCGCTGCTAAACTTTTGTCGTTACCATAGTTGTCCGCTTCTCTGCTCGACAACACTGACCTCGACCATTTACGAGCAGTACGGCTTCTGATTGTGCTCGATGATGGTACGTTTAGTAACGTAATTCGTGGCGCGTCTAGATTTTCCGCTACTTTGACGCTGATACCGACGGAGTCGTTCTAGCAAACGCATGTTTACGCTAGTGTGGAATCGATCTATACGAAAAGTTGACTACATTGAACTGACATGTTTTGGTCCACACTTACTTAGGGCCTAAAGTCAATGTGACGCAAGTTCGGGAGCTGGAAGCGGGTTATTTACATGGTCGTACCACTTACATTAAAGGTTGTATGGGGTACTCGTGCTCCTGACGACTACGTTGTGCAGAATATATAGAGATTGTGGATAGTCACGTGCTTGTGTCACCTCCTGCTGCAAGTCAAGGACCTGCAGTGGAGAAAGAGAAGAAGTTGCGAGCTCAAGAAGCACCAGATGCAAGGGATAAATACAAAGAGAAGAAGTTGCGAATTGAAAAAGCACTGGATGATGAATGGGAGTTGCTGGACACGTATTGCAAAGGACGGGTGAGTATGCAGGAGCTGAGGCGCTTTCTCGGTAGTTGTCAGTCGAGGCTTTCGCAGGATGGTACAGAGAGGTTACTCGAGATTTACGGAACCATTACGTACGATTGCACTTCTAATCTTCGGTGAATTACTTATTAATGTTTTTAATGATAGAGAAAATGACGAGCTAGTGTATAAAAGAAGGCTTCATCAGGCTTTGTCGCGAGTATACGCTTAAAAAGTAGCATTAATTCGTGATTGACGATAATGATAATAATATTCCATGACCAAGAGCAACAAGACGCCGTTAATTCAAGGGCAACGTAAAAATAAGGTTTTATAGCAACAAGATACGCCAATCACCATGGTCGTACGTCAAAATTTTATCACTTGCTGCATTTTAGTGTTGATTTAAAGGCTAGTTTACGACGCGTACTTTCGTTAAGCATCGTTTTCTAAATTTGCACTTTGGTCCACGTTGATACCGCAGATGCAATAACAGTCCAAGACGGCAATACGTTCGAGAGCTCTTGTAGTTCTGGAGTCATCACCTCGAGAAAATGGCCAACAAAAGCAACATCGATTGGCTCATTGGACTCGGCCTCGATCCAAAAGTGATAAGACGCTGGAACGACCCCGCTACAAAACTGCAGCAGATACGCATCGTCCGCTTCAGCTACGGGTCCACTGATACCATTGCCCATGGACCTTTACGTATCAATCAATAAAAAGTAGCTGTGAATTTAGTCATTAGTTGAAAAGATTTTTTGTACGCACCATGACGTTAACTTCGTTGTCTTGGCATCAATAAAGAGGTTCATGTGAGAAGGTCCGGTGAAAACAAAGTGAATTTTGCGGCGATTCGTCGTTGCCGCATACCTCGACGACAATACTTGCAGACTAAAACAGAAAACGTATCAGCTTTATCGAAGATGACATCACTCGACAAGCGATTAATTGTTACTTGGCCTTGTGTGTACCACTGGGTACCGCAGGCGCAGCCGCTGGGAGATACCACGACTTGTCCTCAGGCAATATGTGCTTCACTACAAAAGTCCACGGCATATGACCGTACACTACTGCGTGCTCGTAAAGTTCTTGTGGGGCCACGTGCATCCGTGCATCCTGCCATTGCGTTCTCTCTAAAAAGGGCTTGATAGGATCTAATCCACGAAAATCCAGCGAATTAATCCAAATACCCGAGTCCGTCTCGACAGTGCCATTTGGAAGCACGACTTCACGTTGAACGTGCTGAAGCGAGACACGTTTCGGGCAAATGTCAGAGTACGGATTCCTGCAATAAATGGTATCGTCAACAACCCTGTACGATATTGTACGATTATTGTGTGATTGCAATATTACCAAATCGAAGCGACAATCGTGGCGACTACGGTTATAAGGATGCAAACGTTTCGAAGTCGCTTGAGCTGCTTTACAGGCAGGAAGCAAAAGACTCGGCCCGAATAGGAAACGAGAATCTAAAGATCATAGTCACAATTAGTGGGTTATAATAGATTGCATGGTGTGCAATACAATAATCGTTATTACCACCAAATTAATACACAACAGAAGCGACAATATCAAGTCTGGAGGCAGCACTGGCCCGCTTCGTCCCAGCAATGGGACAAAAAACATGAGCGCAATTGCAAACCAGCACATTGTGTGGATTACAGAGACAGTCATTGCACCCAGGGAAATGATCAAATACATGGTTGCTGAGAATATGCGAAAGCACTGCAGAAATTGGCACAATATTTGGCCAAGTAATGGAAAAATTATCCACAATGCCAAGACGTAACTCGAGATTAACCCCAGTTGCATGCATAAGGCCAATCCAGCCATCCAGACGCACAATATTGCCTCGAAAAGACTTTCTTCTAAACGCCACAACGCTTGCGGCGTTACGTTGGTCTTTTTCTCGAGCACAGACGCCAATTGATGAGCCATTCCCGCAAGCGCTGGAGCAAGAAAGAGCGCACCAGCTAAATATGGCTGCGAATACCATGAAAGTGGCGCAAATAAGCTCAAAAGTATGCCAACCAATAAAGAAGCCGCGAGTGCAGCACCAAAGCATCGCAAAATGAGCATAAAGGCCATCAACCGTTCCGAGATTGACACATGAGATAGCAACAGATACACGAACGCCATGAAAAGTACGCCACTACACAACAAAAAAGTGGTCTCTTTGCTTGCAGTGACCATTGTGAGTCCCATGATATCCGTAAAGAATGTTTTTGAAGTCTGTCGATTGTTTGCCACTTTTTCAAGGCGTCCAGGTTCATTGCCCAATATTTTGACGATTCCAACAATATTTTCGCCAAGTCGCTGAATTGCACCTGATTGAATACGAGACACATCATCGAGGGACGTGTGGTACACGTAGCCATTGGCAATGTACGCAAAGTCCATGCCAGCAACGAAGCCAAAGTCACGATAGATGCGATAGTCCGTATCAGCAGGGATGATCCCCGACTGAAACAATTCTTGGGCAATAATACTTGCATGAGGGTACTTGGCGCCTTGAGCATAGGCCTCGGCCAATTCATCACTTCCTGTTTGAAACAACAATTCTCGACCTCCAGCACCAGCGGCTTCCAGGTTGATAAATGCTCGGATCGTGTCGGTCCATGGATGTTGGGTAATAAAGCCATGGGCTGCCTGCATTATTGTCTCCTCTGCTCCGTTAAAGTTAAACACTAACGTCGCGTGTCTTGGTGGATCCAATACAAACAATCGCAAGAGATCAACCATTATTGCAATATTGACTCCATCGTCCGACGCGGCTGCGCCTCCAATTGCTGCATCATAGTGAGACGAAATCATGAGCGAATTATTCAATGCTTCGTTTGTCGCATTGGGTGGGGATACTTTGACCAAAATATTCGTTACATTGGCGTAAATGTTTTGAAATTGTGCGATAAAATTCAGTCCAAACGCGCCCGAGGGTCTCTGAACGTCGACATCTACGCTCACTCCTTCCGGCTTTTTGCTTTTGATGTTTTCAATCTACAACATTACCATGATTTACAATAGTACATTAGCAAATGACAATATTGCCAAGCAATAAATGACCTTCTCCTCATTTTTCATTGTACCTGTTTTAGCAGGTAGTTTGGCGTTAATTCTTCGTTAGCTTTGGTGCCCACAGGACGGTACCCAAAGCTCATAATTTTATCCAACACGACGCGCGTCCTATTTTCTGAAAACTCGCTTAAAGGTGCATCAAGACCTTTGGGCTGAGGTAGCCATGTGTTACAGAAGGTCACAATAGCTAAGGCCGAGGCGTAGAAGGTTAGGAAGCCCACTATCACGAGCCATGCACGCGGCAACGTCGGTTGAAAGCGACGACGGTGCTTTTTTGTGCGTGATTTTTCATGATCAGACGGTGTGTTGGATGCTGGCAATGGGTGGGCGGCGGACACGGGACGACGGTGACGCACATCCGCCATTCCTTAATGTCCTGGTATGGTGCAGCTCAAGCGAAGATTTACTTCAAAATAAATAATCCAAGTTTTAGCGTCCGATATAGTGCGACTGTAATTTGAGCTCTATTTATTTGAGATAAATCACTGCGGAGAATAATTCTCCAAATATAAAAGGTAGAAAACCAAACATCTAATGACGTACTAAGCAAATTTGTCCCTTATTTCAATGTGTGCGCAATGTTTAATCACCGATCGTGTGAAAGAATCGGGGCGTGCAGGAAGTTATGAGATGTTTCCGTGAACAACCGTCCACTATTCTCCAGTCTATTTGGGATCGATGTGTGCAATGAATTGTACTATAAAGTCTCAATCATCTAATACAATGTTCATGAAATTTCTACTCCAGGAGCTACTATTTCTCAGAATGCAAGGGTGGCTAAGTTTATAGACTCATTTTAGCGGGAAGCCAGCTTTTATCACAAAAATCGAGCGTTATGAAAACACCCATTGGATCTAAAACTTGGAGTCGAGGAGAGATGCGTGTTACACATTCCTTTTTGATTTCTATACGAAAAGTCATAAGGAAGACCAAACAGGCAGCGATGTGGGCTGTCGATCGACCAGGCTTTTTCAAAATGACCAAGCCAGCTCTGTAGCAGTTTGCTTCTGCTTTCATAGGTGCCTCTGCGCCAGAACCGATTTATGTGCCTATGGCTGCGGCTATACCAAAGGCTACGCCCGAGATGTTGGCGACGAGTTTTGAATTGTTTGCTCATCAGCACGTTACTCAAGAAATGAGGATTAGAAAAAATTTCAAACTAAACCGCGGCAAAATGCGTGCGTCTATCATTCTATCTCACCCGTAGTCCACAGATACTCCGCTTTTCGGGTGGGAGCGCTGTGCACGCTCCGGTAAGCACTGGTCTTGCTATTTTATCCGATATGTTCAAAAAGGCTCTTAGATGATGCCAGCGTCGTCAAAATAAACTCATCACCCGGAGTTACGCCTCTGAAGGTAGTAGGCTTAGAGCTAGGCTTGTCAGTCTTTTGTATAAACCCATTTAAAAGGGTGTAAGCGTATAAGGAAAATGGCCCATTCCGAAACGACCAAGTTGATGAAGTCATCTCTAATGAGGACCAAAAAAAGAATGATCTGACAGTCCTCAACTCATTTCTCAGGTTGGTTTAGTGGCCAAAGTCAATAGCGCAAAGGGCGAGGAATTTGTGGCTCACTTTTTGCCGGGTAATGACATTAGTCGCTGTTCTATGATAGGCCTACTCTTTTTTAATCAACTGATCTGCCGAACTAGACATAGAGCGTACTACTAATCCAATGCAGACCATGGTGACGAAAAGTACGTTTATCTTCATGCGTTCCGCGGGAATTTATCGAAGGCCACCACTTCTTGAGTGGTATATATGAGCCGAACCTAGTTCAAAGGAGCCATTGGTTGAGGGCAACCTTACAGCAGCTATGCGCTATAGAGCATAGCATCAAGACCCGCTTAAAAATTCATTTGGCGTCGTAAGGAGTCTGAAGACACAGGCAGCTTGCACGAGACTTTAGAAAACTATCACCAAAACAAATCAATTGCAGATCCTGTTTTAAGAAAAGGTCATAATTTGGAGTTGTTAAAGCATAAAACCTAATTACCATGGACGAAATGCTTCGCTTTAATAAGGTCGGTGTGCGATCTACTAACTTGGTAGGTCGGATGCAACTTACTTTTAGCCTTAGCATAATGCTATGTCAGTTGAAGCGCGGGCGTACAATCACTTACACCATATTACAATTTGGGTCAGATATAACGCAGCTTACTTCTGTATCACATAATGCTGATGGATCTGGCTTCGGTAGTGATGGCGAGGCAGCTCTAACGGCTCCCACCACATTTCGTGAAGCTGAGTAGCCGCGCCACTTAGGCTCATGACTCTTGCGAAAGTTTATTTGCTCTGCAACGCACTCCACGTAAAGTTGTCAGCAGCCAAAGAGCACCGAAAATCGTCGCTCTTGCCACTCATTCAACTGATGTAGCAGCTCTTGTGCGACTGAATGTATGCGCTTGTGATTGCTCTCGGAGTGGGCCTTGTGCGACTTCTATGGAGCAACTCCGCATATTCGAAGCACCTCAAACAAGGAAGGACTCCTTTGGTCATGTGAATCGTGGGCGTTACATTTGTATCGGTCATCGCACGTCTTAGCGCGAGGTCCTCGAAATGGAAAGCATTATCCTCCGTAATTTTGCTTAGGCTCGGACGGCAGATCAAAGGTCACCGCCTTATGGGTACGCGACCCTTTAGCTTTATGACTAATATGGTCATACAATCAATCGCCGTATGGCCACCCGCATTCGCCTTGACAGCAATGACGAGTGCTAAGGCAGCGTTTTGAATAGGTGCTATGGGTACTTCAGGACCCAAAGGCTGCTCAAGTACTGAATATAATCTAATTATTCAGACGCCACATAGAACGTCGGGCGCGTTAATAGCGCCCTGAGAAGATCAATGTCCATGTCTTGCCGTTTGTGTGACAGGCACGACAAAAAAAATCTTTTTAAGATATCGATCTTACTTTCATTGGTGGTACGCTTTTTGTTTGCAGCATTGCTTTATCCTCTAAAACAACAGCTCTTCCATGTATATCATAAAAGTCTTTTTTTTCAATGGTAGGTGAATGCGATAACATTCCTCTCCTTGCTAGTTATATTGCAAAGTCACATTCCTGTTTTTAAAAAATGATCATTTTTCAGATGCCTGCAAGAATGAGGAAAATCTGAACCTCGTCTCCACTTTTTTGCAAAAGGTTCGTCTTTTGTAAAATTTTGGCGAGACGTCGAAGGATTAACGTATACGTAAACCGCAACATTGAGTGCAAATGCAATTATTAATAACTTACTACCAACAAATGTGGCGTCTCGACGCAAATCTCGTGTAGTGTGTCTTTCGGCAGACAAATGACCCTTTCCGTCGGATAAATTAGCCTAGACACCAGCATGTGATCTTTATTTGTTGAAGCAGCGTTTGCAAAGCGCAGCTGGTAACTGAGGGTTCTTTCGTCATTGTCGCGTTTGGAAAGTCACGGAGTTTTGATACCGTATCTACAAACAGCCTTGCTGTGTGTTTCCCGTTATGCTTGCTCGATCAAGTGCCAAATGCAGAGGAGCACTACTGATCCTACATTATCAATGATTTACTGCAAGGAAAAGACAAAGTCGAGACTTGTAAACTTTCAACAGCCCACAAATACTAGCACACTCTGTAAATTAGCTGTCGTATAAGCCATCCGACAGGCTTTACTGGTCCGCACATACTTGTGCAAACGCTTGACCTGTGGGGCCATCAATATGATGTGGTGATCAAAATAAATATTCTCTCTTGTCTCACTGCGTATTGAATAGCAAGCATCTTCTATCATGGACGAAATTCGGCGGTTTGAAGCTACCTGGACTGGGGCGAAATGACTCGCTCATGTCCGTCCTCATTGAGTTTAGTAGAGCGCAAATGATACCATAGCCCGAAGTGTTGCAAACGATTTTAAAAGATTGCCTTGCTTAGCAGATTTATACTTGTAGCCTCCTGAAGATATCCTTGAAGTTATCAAAGTAATCTAGTGCTGGTCTTCTCAACTTCATTTGATGTTTGTTTCCAATAAATACGACAACAGCATCGAATAGCTAGACCTATACTTGTTCAAACAGCTCGGCGGGACAATCCGCTGTCGAATCATTTGAGATTGTGGCTCAGGCTAAGTCAACGCGGCTTTTCCGATTTGGGCCCTCATGGCTGCTAAAAAGCAACCGGTGAATGTAATCCCCCTCAACGCGAAAGAGAGATTTACCGATGCCGATGTAAGCCTCAGTGGTCTTCATGACCTTCAAAGCTTTGCTTGGGCGGCATTGAGTGGCCTCCGGAGCCTACTAATTTTCTCAAGAGCGATTATGACCGACTATTTTGTTGGTGTATGACCTAAAAAAAGCCTGCATTAAATCAACCTTGTGGTCATACAAATCAACATTGCCAAGGTGTCCAATGGTTTTTACGCTACTGCTTCAGCTCGTATCACTTGCCGTGTAGGGCATATACGACAGTATTACACAAATTTGAAAGTAGTCAACTACCAAAATTAGTGACTACGCAGCGCGCGCCCAGGCATGCTAGCAAAACACTTTATCCTGGATTAGATATTTGTGCAGGTACCGCTGCACTATCTTGCCAATTGAAAACATGAGCAAGTCACCTTTTTCTGCTTAAATTTTGAGCCTAGAAGTCGGCGACGAGTTCAAAAAAATTGTATTATCCACCACGCCATTCCATGTCTTTTTCTTACGGAAAGCGCATCAAGAATCTCGCATTGCTTTCATGGCGATGGCTACTTCCTGCTTCAAGCATGGCACGAGTTCAATCGCGTGCCTTATTCTTATATCAGGTCAAAATCTCGACGGCTGGTCTCTGAGCATTACATCTGAGTTTTTTAATGAAATATATACGGATATATATTTCTTAGGATCTTTTAGCCAAGGCGCAGTGAACTAAGGCATCTCCGTCCGAGAACGGAGGATGCAATCATCTCCGAAAAATAGGCTTCAATCTTTACGAATACAACTGCTGCAATAATTTCGGCCTTACGTCTAACGAAGCGCTAAACACCTTTGCATAATCAGATGTTCAAAATCCTAACATTTTTAATAGTGCTTTGATTGAAGGGCACCTGCCGTGGCACAACGACGATTTGAAGTGTCAGTAATCCCCGTTAAAAATGCTTATTTGTCAGCCACGGAGTCGTTTGTTTCTCTCCAGGAAATGCATCACATTTTCATTTTCTTTTAGCAAAGCTATGTTACCCGCGCTTAGTGGTAATTCGCGACCCATCTATAGTCTTGTATTATCCAATGCATTCTGTAGGTCTCTATTACCTGCTTCCAGAGCTTTGTTAGACGTAGAACAATGCTCTGTAGAGCTATGTGGCTTTCCGTGTCGTGTAAACGCTTGCCAAATTTTGATTTATGTACTGTGCTACCCATCTGTACTTATTACGTCTTTTAAACATAAGTTACCCGCTTGCGGATCTTTAGTACCCGCACTAGTGGTGCTATAACACTTACCTGTTAAACTATGTTTCCATCATTGAGGGCACTATATTTACCGTCCTTAAAAACTGATGCTCCTAGCAAGAGCTGTCTATCTGCTTACCGTCCATATTTATTTCGGGCAAAACGTTCTTTTAAAAGAGCCCTACGCTAAAAGCCAGATGTTCCAAAGTTTCGTCGCACGTAGTTGGACGGTTTGCACCAACAATTTTGACCCGCAAATTGATTTATGGCTCGTTGGCATTTCGAGCGACGGCTTGACCGGGCTCGAGTAATACTTGTCTATGTCAAAGGCAAACATGATTTGTGTTCTGTCAAAATTCTCAACCATACGGCAGATCAATCTTGACCCTTGGGACGTTTAGGATCGCGCAGTCAAGTTGAAAAAAACTTATATGAGCTGACCCTTCGTCGACCTAATCGAGCAGACCAGCGGACAAATAAGGTTATATTATGCGCCACAAGATGAAAATTTCTATACCCTAGTGCATTTTTGTGTTTGACGAGCACTCAGCCGCTGCTAAAATTTTCATTCAAAAACACTTAAGCTCTTAAAGACTGGATTTTATGGTGCGTATTAATCACACGCCCGCTATGAGAAATTATCTCCCTCAATAATGTGCCGTCCCTGCTTGAGATCCGTGTTTTTCTAGTTCCGAGAGCCCGCTTTCTGCCGGCGACTTTTTTTAATCCATTGGGCAAATTTTTTGCCCAATGGATTGGGCAAACGAATGCTCATCTCATCGGCCAACTTCGAGGCAAGCATTCGAACTAACTGCACTTGAAGAAGCGGATGTTGCTTTTCCTACTAAACTTGAGTTTATTGGGACTAGAATCGAGTCAGCAGGACCACGGACACAACTTCTCTAGATTTCTTACTACAATGTGCTACCAATATATGGAAGCGATCTCGTCTGTGGCTGTACTCTTCTTGGGGGGCTAAATAAACTGCCTCTTCCATTGATGTGACCTAGGAGTGCGCGACAGGGCCAGCCATTAGTCCGTCCATGAGCACAGGCACCTTGACTTGTCTGGTAAAAAAATCTCAGTAATGGAGGCCGAAGTTAAGCATACTTGCGGATCCCTCACTTTTCGTGCTTGAAGGCAAGAAAACGTTTCACGGGCGGAGCTATAAGGTTTCCGACGGGATCATTGCACTAAACCAGTACTTTTTGTTCTCTCAGGACACAAACTAGCCAAGCGAAGGGTCTTTGCAGAAGAGTGCATAGCTTTCGGCCTGACCTTCCTTGTAAGAAATGCGAATGGCACCCGCGCCTGACCATTTGTGATCAATACCGCCTTAGTGATGATCTTTACCTCCTTAATTCAGAAAAGAAGGAGCTGACTTTTTCTCCCTACATTTGTGGAGAGCTTGGGTTTTACCAATTTGGACATCACATTAGGCGTCACAGCCGAGACTGTCAAAATCTAAGCTGCCTGAGCTCTTATACATTATATTTGCTCGAAGAGATCGGGGCGTTGCGGCTTTTGATAGCAGGGAGGGCTTCAACCATAGAAACTATGAATTCTTTCGAGCAGCGCGAATTGTATCTTCAAACAATGTGGATATATACTTATATTTGGTCACGACCTGTGCGATACTTTAGGTCGACAATGTACCCACATAGGCGTAAATTCTACCACAAGCGCTTTCCGGTGCGACACCTTTACATCGGACTTGCACAAAGAGTGCATGCACGTATGCAATAGACTGAAGCTAAAGAGCCCATATATTATTATGACGTTTCTGTGTTTTGTTTTCACCTTAAACTTGATAAGCGACAAAATTTACGCTCGCAATCACAGCAACGACTTTTTCATTGGTTAGCATTCTTTGAGCTATTTTTATTTGTAAACGTATAGATATATATTGGGTGCCTGTCGTGCATCGGGAGCTACCGTTCCTCTTGGTCTCAGTGGGAAGTCAGCTTTTGCCACAAAGGCTAGGCTATAAGTAACATCCAGTTACTTATCAACTCTTGAAGCTAGGGTTATTAAAGTTGCATGTAGAATGCAGCTTTAAATGCATCATAGCCTAAAGCTCGAGTAGTATGCGTATCAACGGTATGTTTATCAACCAATCTACAGCTGCGATAACACTTCAAAACACAACCGACACACGCCATCGAGGAGAAACAAAGATACATATTTTGAAAAAATCAAGGAAGCCGCTGACCCCCCCCTTCGCTTACCACCCCTCCTCGATGCAATATACCGAATGATCTCTGATTGGCTGGAGCGAACACCATTGGACTTTGATGTTATGTAGAATCGCAGGGATCTGAGTCACTTTACCGCATCCTGTATCACCCGACAGTACTACAAGTTGATTGTTTGCTCGTTCGTGCCAATCTTAATAATGTATACCTGCTTCTTAGAACAATGATTCTGTCGCGAATTATAAGCTTGCATACGTGCAAATTTGCAAGTTTTTTGCATTGCGAATGTTCAGTGTAATACTATCGTTGAAGCAAATCTACGTACTCTTAACGCTTTCGCTACAACATAGCCTCCCTCCGATCTCTTCTAGACGGTATATATCTCTTCACCACATCATAACTTGATCAGTAAATTGCGAAAAGTGCACTCATTTTCAGCATGTAACCCACATACCAATAGCAGCCGCCAGCCTGTAGGTCGATATTTTGTAAATTTGCCATCCCAGCTAAGTTTGCGAAGCTGGTCAAAATCAATATAAGTCTATGCCAATAATTGTCTATATTGCATGTGCCCAACGCATTACGTGAGGACAGACCTGACGCGATAGACCTCAATAAGCCTTTAATTATACAAATGCAGCTCACATACGCACCTTTGAGGGGCCGGTAGGGGCGCTGCCCACACTGGCGGTAATTGGCCCGCTCGCTTTCTCCACTGATCCCGGCAAAGCTTGGCTTTCGTTGCGCCAAAACTTGCTCTTTCTCCGTGAAAAGAAGTTGACGCTGCTGTATTGCAGCTGTTACACGCTCCTTTTTCTTCTGCGCAAACTTATTAAATGCAGTCCGAAAAAGTCTTCGATGTCATCTCATGCTGAGAAAACTGTATAATCGCACGATAGCCAAACTCAGACATTGATTGTCAAGCCTAAGCATTAGTTACTAGCAGACGCACCGTATTGTCACTAGATGGATTGTTTGTTGTAGCTTGCATCGTTGCCGTAGCTGCAAATGTATCGAGCTCACGGCGAAGAGTTTTCCTGTACAGCGAGCAGTATTAGCATTTGCATCCGACATCAAAAACGATGATCGCGTGATAGTACCTACCCTGCGTCGAACACGTTCACGAGTTCCACGCTTTACCGATCGTCTAGTCGAAGTGGTGTGGTGAATACAAAAAAAGAGGGGGTGGGCGCCAAGCACCGCACCGTACATGCAACACTTTACGGAACATCATAAGCATACATAGTCACGTTGCTCGTGAGAATGGTTGTGTGCCAGCAGATATCACTTTAGTTGCGCAAAAAACTTCTTGCGACTCCGTGTCGGTGTCACTGACACAAGCTCATTGCTAACATAAACCCAATGAAAGATTCAAACTCGTAATCACAAGCTAGCATAGATGAATGGTATGGTTTAATCTAGCGCCACCATCTTGCGAAGCTTGTGGTAAGTGCTGTGTCCACACGTCATAACAAAATTAATCAGGACACCATTCAGTATATAAATGCATCGAACACGGACCTACCAAAGACTGCAAGGATGCAAAAACTGAATAAAGCAGCAAGAGGATCGGCATCTTAGCTGATCAGTTGAATAATTTAGCACTCTGTTTCAATAACAATTAAGACCCAAGACGCTTGTTGTCTAAGCGTACTTAAATGGACAGAAATTGTGACTGGCCACTTAGACAGTCTATATTAGAATAAAAATTAAATTGGGAGCCGCTAACCCCCCCCCTTTTCGCTTACCAGGTTGCATGAAACCAATTTTATCACACTAGTTGGTATGTGTCATTCAAGTCATAAAATGTATTACGGATAATTACGAAGATATCCTGGATGTATATTAAAGAGAGGGAAATGATACCGGGCAAGCACTTTTCGCTAACGGGCAGGCACTGATGTTTAAATGAATTAAATTGATTGGCATTTCTTCTCTGTGATTGTTTGGAAGGTTAATTCTTAATCGTAATAGCTTCTTTTGGCTTCGCTTTAACGTCCGTAATTCGCCAGATGCGTTTTTTGTGCTTCGGCTGCTTTCTTCTAGAAATAACGAATTTCCTTTTCAAGCGATCTTCGCTCATTATCGCTCTCCAAACGAAGCTTTTCGTACCGGATAGACCAAGACTTTTCCAAAGATTGATTTGCATCGTTGGCATGAACAGAGGAACGTTGCAACACTTCCAACTTGCCTTGACTAGAGCGTAGTTGTGACGTTAAGTGCTCAAGTTTGGAATTCATCGATAAATCGTGTTATTTCCAGCATGCTTGCAGTGCTTGAGTCCTTGTTTTAAACTCTTCTTTAAGCGCCAAAATAGTCTCGCGCGCAAGACAATCACCAACTGGTGTCTATTTTTCTTCAAGACCTGACGGCCACAACTTAAATGAGAACATAGCTCCACCTTGACACTATCAAGCTCTCGCTGGGCTGCCTCTTTGTCATCTTTGAGCGCAAACGCCGCTTGCAATGCTTCGCTTGCCCGTCGACATTCCTCATCAACTTGTCGCAACAGCAAACTCGTTTCCAAAGCAAATTGTTGTTGCCGTGCGTCTGTCACTGTCGAGCTGCCGGACTTAGTAAGGATTTGGCAGACAATGCGTTTGCCAGCTGCTTCTCTACATCATGCACTTGAGTTGCATGTCGCGTCAACTTTATATGTTGATGTAATTGAGCTTGCCAAGAGTTTGCAGGGTGTTCATGGTGATGTTACTGCAGAAGAATACGTCAAACTTGCGTGGAAATTCGCGGTTTTAACGTCAAAAAGTAGTTTTGGGATAAGTTGCATCTGACATTGGTGTAGCATATGAGAATTG
The DNA here is from genome assembly GCA_001695595.3 of Plasmopara viticola. Lineage (NCBI taxonomy): Eukaryota > Oomycota > Peronosporomycetes > Peronosporales > Peronosporaceae > Plasmopara > Plasmopara viticola. The sequence goes on from MBPM02000064.1 coordinate 272,927, forward strand.
ATATCACGACTGAGAATTAACCCTCCAGCCAATCATAGAGAAGAAATGCTAATCAATTTGATTCATATAAACATCAGTGCCTGCCCGTTAGCGAAAAGTGCCTGCCCGGTATCATTTCCCTAAAGAAATTGCTGTACTTTTACGTAAATTTCATTGTAATCATACTTTCGATCCACATAAAAAAGATCAGTATGTGATTGTATGTATAAAAGTAACAATAGGCTTGAGAAACAAGAAGATAGCTAGACAACGATCTACGATTGCATTGATGATAAGAATTGAACGAAGTCAGTATTTGAACTCACGCTTGTTTTAAGCAAAGAACCGGAGGATACCCGCTGCACCTCATTGCACTTTTAGTCAAATGACCCTGAAGTCGTTCATGGTGGTCATATGTGAGGATTAAGCAGTACGATCACGGCATAAGAGATAGACTGAACAAGCTGACGTCCTTGATCGTTATTAAAGGGGCAAACCGTTCGGTTGCACAAGGCTCCATCATGCTCAGTGTGCGTTTGGAGATGTTCTCCTGCTAGAATATAGCTTGAATTCAATAGCATATAATGTTAATATTATCCCCATCGGTGGCGCAGATCTATTGATAAAATTTTTTTTTGCTTCATATTAGGAAGGTCAGATCGACCACGATCTTTGCCTCGCTTGAGTAGTAAAGAGTCGCTCTCGCCGACTCAAAGTACGTGAAAACCGAAATCAATTGCAAAGCTATGATCGTGCTCGTTCCGTATGCGAGCGACTGACAATAACCTTTTAAAAATCATAACGAGATCGAACATGGTCGAGGATGCGACGTAGCATCCACCCATCACTTGCAGTGATTGTCGTAGAGCTATACGCCATCATGATCGAGTTCGGAAAATCGTTGGAAGGTTTAGTTTCCGGGCCATAGAAATCCGGAAGTCCAAAGCCGTGCCCGATTTCGTGGCCGACAAACATGATGTTTTCGTCATAGAGATGCTCCATTGTATTGTTGAGGCTCAATTGTTGACCCCAATCGAAGCCAAAGCCATTCGAAATACTCTCGCTAAGCCAGAATGAAACATCAAACGGCTCCCCCGTGCATGCGCTGGTGTCCGACCAGCGACCACTCGCGCTGTCGTGGAAACGATAGCATTCGTCTGGGCATTGTGGTACACCATTAGCGTCGACACTGCCCACATAGAAAGCACCAAGCGTATCGTCGGTCCATTCGAATTGCGACTTGTCCTTTGCAGCCCATCCCACCATATTGACCTTAAGTTCTTTAAAAGGCCAGCAATTGTAACCCTCTAACCACTTGTTCCACTTGTTGTAGTGACGTTCCAAGATCCCTTGGAACAAAGACGCGGATGGCTTGTCCAAATTGGTACTACTGTCCCATCGAACGCAATAATTGATTGATCCTTGATTGTGCACGAACTTGTCCATGAGAAAATTCGTGTTTTCCATGACGTTCCAATTCACATTAGCCTTGGGCGGCGCATCAGGACCAATGCGATGCTGCCAGACCCAGTCCAAGTATTCCGCACTAATATACTCAGTCGGATCCGCTACGACACACTCGCCAGACTTGTTGACAATTTCTCCAAATGTAGGCTTCACGCTACTATGGTTCGTGCCTGTGGATGCGACGACTGGAGCTCCCCATACAGACATGCTTTCAATCACGTCGCCACCAGCTGTTGTCTCGCCCTGCTGCTCAGGCTGTTGCTGCGTCACGGCACTGTCAGAAGAGCCGCTCGATTCCAACACATTCTGCTTGGGCGTTTCGTCTGCTTTTTTAGCGAGATTCGCCTCGGTCGGTTTGAATTTGCTCGCCACCGAGTCCATCGTAGGCGTCTGTGAGACATTTAAGGTTTCAGCATTAGGTGTAGTTGAGAGCGTGTCGGTCGTTAATGAGGTCGGATTAGTTGAAGGAGTGTCAGTTGTTGACGCTTTTACTTCTTCAATTGAAAGCGTGCCAGTCGTCGGTGAGGTCGGTGTAGTTACGAGCGTGTCAGTCGCTGGCGAGGTCGGTGTAGTTAAAAGAGTGTCAGGCGTTGATGCTTTCGCATCTTCTAGACCTGAGTTTGTGGAACTGGCCTTAGTAGCCGACAAATCAGAACATGCACCGCTGCAGTCAGCCCTCAATGTCCCAACACTACTTGGCCGCGTCCCTCCTGTATTACCGAAGCCGCTGCTGTCGACATTAAGAGTTCCTAAGTCCAGGCCACTTTTTGGTGCCAAGTTACAACCGAACCCTCCGGCACCTGAGCCGCTGCAATCCACGCCCAAAGTTCCCGATACGTGACCTTCGTTTGGATTTGACAGCAAATTCAATTGCATTGGGCTACCAGGACTAGACGGCGAACCCACTTGAAAGTCGATTTGCAGAGGCCAATCTTGATTGCTACTACCTTTGGCCTCGCTGGATGACCATGGCTGACCATGTAAGGCCGCGGCTCTACCTGGTGATGTTTCCATTGATTGCGTAAGGCCTTTCAAGTCTCCAAAGTCATTTAAACCTATAATCGGAGTAGTGCTATCTGTCGCTGCGTACGGCTCTACGGTGCCTGTAGTCTGCACACCATTGCTTCCACTGCCATCATTGAACGCAACTGACACTTTACATAGTATAGCAAAGAGATACACTCGCGACGCGGGACTTGGCCATGGCTTCATGCTGTTTCAAGTGAGTGGAGTGTGAGTGCTTCCGCAACCCAGCCCCGTTACGTTTGCTCAATTTCTTAAGTGGCTCATATAGTTGTCTAAGAGCTTATACTACACGTAGTGTCGAGTGGAAAGCCTTTACGGATTACACCTTAAATGGGTGAAAGGGATGTAGACTATCCCTTTTGACATGGAAGTCGTAGCTTTGAAGTAACGAATACACAATAACTGATAGTATCACAATGCTGATTAGTGAAACTACACGACTCACGTATCGAGTGGTCGGGCCTCAAAGGATATACAAGCTCAATACTAAGCCAACGTCAACATAGTGACAACGGTCTGAACAGCTATTTCGAATGGACAATAAGAAAACGGCTCGCACGACCCTACAATGACTAGGGAAGGATATCGGATGCAGCGCAGGAAGCCAGTTCATCAGATGTCGATTTAGTACATATGTGATGTCGATTTAGTACATATGTGATGTCGATTTCATCTTTTTAATTTGGGAGAATGAAAAGAATATCCCTTTTTTTCAAATTCAGTGGAAAGATTATGACAGCTTTTTCTACATACGAAGTAGAAAAACTATGAAAATAGAAAATAGTATACCTAACTCACATAAAAAATATACTTTTATGCTGCGCATTATTGGTGCATCGACGCTTGTTGTGTCCCACTTGACGACAACTGCCGCATCGATCAACACTTTTTTGGCGCATCAATTTCTAATGTAGCATGCTGTGCTTCGATTCGCTTCTTTTTGGGTCGACCTTTACTTTTGGACGGATTTGGGGGAAGATGGTCACTCTTTACCAGTTCACTTTTTGTCACAAATGGCTTCACTTCGAGTGCTTCATCGTAGGCAATTAAATACGTTTTGGTTGACCACATATCCCCAAATAGCACGTGACAGCTGTTTTAAGAACTTGAGTGCTGCAAGAAGGTGTCGACATGGAGCATTCATATCCTTCACATAACCGCATGTGCAGGTACCACTGGTACTGGATACCTCAAAGCATACTCCATTTGCTTGTTTGTTCCAATTTGAACCGACACAACAACCGATGTAGATGAACTTGAACATACTTGAATTGTTTCCTCGTACATGTTTATCATTTAAGTGAAGTGATGCAACTGGCAGCATAAGACGTAACAACACCCCATTGTTTGGTCTGTCCAGCAAATTCGAGCCACTTCGCACCGACATAGCGTTCAATTGCCATAATACAATCCAAATTTGGAATTTCACGTATTTTTTCAGCACGTTGTTCATGGATACGACGTTATTGGAAGTAAGCATTCCATGTCGTGAGCATGGACTATGGGCAATTAAACACCTCCCATAGCCAACAACACCCAGCCATTTGACTACCTCGCGATTTAGCTTCATCAGGTCTTCTTCTTTGGCTTCGTACGATTGCCTGGTTAGTGCACGTGCTAAGCCCATGCATGTTCCTTCAACGTCTTGTTTCTAAGCTTAACATGGAAATTTTTCATAAGGTGACGTAAGCAAAAAAAGTGTGGTATGTCTTTCCCATTTTCTTTCATTGCTGACACTAATTTTTTGTCACGATCAGATATTACGAAGGCTGGAAGTTTAGGTAAGTTCCAGGAAAGGAACTTGAATCACGATTAATTTGCCTTAGTCTCACTACTGACGAATGCGACTGCAACAATCTGAATCTCATTTAACCACTTTTAAAACACGCCACCAACAGCACACTCCCAACTTTGTAGGGCCATCCAGTGCCATGCCGCGTAATGCGTATGGAGCAAACGCATGAAATCCTTGCATATAACCAATTGTTTTCGGAAAAGGTTGGGGTGACGCCCTCCTTCCAAGCGCGGGGGCTAACTGCTCGCGCGCTTCGGGCAGGTGCTCTCGGGCATCTGCAGGTCTCTAACGAGCCTCACCCTCGACGCGACGGTCTCCAGCACCAGGGCGCCACCTGGGCTCTTACCAAGTCAGAAGTACACAAAATAATGGAAGACCCTCACGGCCTCGGTGCTGGCTGCACTGCCCGCCGAACGAGACTCGACGTATGCGGACACCACTCTATGCCGTGGACTAGCCATAGAGCCTAGCACGTGCATAAGTTGGCAACGCGATAACGTAATACAATACAATACAATAATAACCAATTGCTGCCCGCAAATTGTTTGCGGTAGAATTACTATTAAAAGGTATAAATTCTCTATTCTCTTTTTTACATGTATATTTTTGCCATTGTTGCAAAAATATTTATGTGCTAGGTATATTTTTTGGAGTATTTCTTCCATTCATTCTAAAAAATGTATATTTTTTTCATCCTCCCTTTTATTTCATCTTATTTAAATTCTACCCAATGGGCAATGACACGATTTTTAAGCGCCCACATAGTAGTTTTATCTATGTTTTATGCCCAGCAAAATGAAAACGTATACTCTAAAAATTGGGCTCATATAGATTATGCTTTCGTTTGCAATGCATCATATTGTGAAGCGAGGTTTTGTAAGCAGAGAAAAATCGATGCTTTCACCTACTCATCCGAAACACCTAACTTTCGCCTTCAATGGTCGGAATTTCTATCTCGTATGCATTTACGACGCCATGAAGATTTTTCAAATGGAATTTAATGGCGGTGCAAATGTACGCGCATAAAGCAGCGCTGGGACAATGGCTCCTTTCAAACAAAGTGACGTTTATTAATGCCACACGAGAACTGACCCTCCCGGCGTGCAAGGCCGATGAGTATGATGCTCGGCACCATGGTTCAATATTACCCATTAAGAATGTTTTTAATCTTTGTTGGTTATGTTGCCTTGACTGTAAGTAGCCCTCTCACAAGACGGGGCCTTTAGTCGGTAGTCGGTGGTTGGCGAGTTAGATAGTTTCTTTTCTTAATTTAGTCTAACAGCCAACTTGTATGCCCCAAAAGGTATTAGTCTTGATGTCAGACTCGTAGACTACGCAAAAGACTTCACCTGACATGCGCGATTTTTTATGGTTTTTGGAGGAAAGACTCCAACCTGTATTGATGTAACCACAAAAATTGGGGACTAGGAGGTAGGGTGACGTTAGAGATAACATCCCCAGGTGCTTTCTCGGTCTGACATTCCGACATATTTGGAGTTTAAAATAACCCAGACCCAACAAACAAAACAGAGCATTATACTAATTCTATAAGGTTTAAATTATTGATTGGTTGTGAAAAAGCATGTCGGCTTCGCACAGCTGTTATAGTAATAGTAATTATTTTTTTGCTTGTGAAATCTTATTATACGAGCAATCCAAAAAAGCGACCAAACGCTTTTGACCTCGTTTTTCTTAAAAAGCATTCCCAGATCAGAAATAAGAGGTCTTTCCATAGTTCCAAGCCTATGCGAAGGGCTTGCCCTGAGGAACAGAATCGATACTAGCCGTTGTCAGTACCATCTTTTGCGTAAGGTCTCCACTTAGTGCAATGTGGGCTGACCGTCAAGCAATTGTTAGCTCAGCGTAAAGCCTCCTCAAATTAGAAGTGGGCGGACGGCAAGACTGACTGTAAAAAGATGTAGGAATAAGCACCAATGTACATTGAGCTATCCACAGATATAAGTGTGAGTGTAAGGCGGGCTACGTGCAAATGGTCAGGCGCGGGCGAGCTTCAATTACCGACATTCGTAATGAAAGTATTGCAATAATGGCATACAATGAAATCTAATAAGTGTCGCTAAACGTGTGCTCCAAATTTGTCGTACTCCTGAGCAAGTGTGTATGAGGAAGTCAATGCCTGTTGTACTAGTTGGCGCAAGCAACTTTTGTGACACAAGCCACGTGATGTTTCAAAAAGAAACTAAAGAAGAAGCTTTTCTACCAATCACTATGCTAAAGATGATTTTGCAAAAAAATTACCACTTATATATAAATATTGAAAGATCACTTCTTGAAGTGCAAGGGTTATACGAGATCTTTGTATATAAACTAATTTAGGTAGATAGCGACCTACGACTTCTATTGATGCTAAGTTTTGAGCAAAGCACAGTCACCTTAGCTCAACGTTTTTTCAAAGGAACAATTGGGATCAATCCCTCTTCATCTAATAGCCTTTGTGGCCTATCCACATCTCAAAATTTGAAAGCTGACCGTCCTGAGAAGTGCCTTTGTGCGTACAAGACAGTATAAATAGGCTGATTATCTTGTTTGTCCCCAGAAAGGTACAACACTTGAATGCTTTAGGACCCGACGTGATCAACGCGTGTCTAAAACCATTTCTAGCAATAATTTTTTTCTGTCAAAGCGAGCACCTTCAACGAAAGATGACAGAGCTGTCCTAGAATGGCTAGTAAAAAAGAAGGCTTCGCCAAAACTAATGACTCTTATAGCAAGTGTGAGGATCTTCTAACAAGGAAATAGGCAAATTGCTTGCTCTGGGTCAGATAAAGTCGTAAGGCACATGATGACCATCATTATAAGGCCGCATCATAAAAAAATCTCTAGCCGTCTCGAAGTTTGGTGGGCGTCCACGCAAGTAGGCACCAGCGTGCAATGCCTCACGCGGTGGGCAAAGCTTTGCTGGTGTCCCACACATGGTTTGAACTGAAGTGTCAGCTGACGCAAATCTTCTTGCCGTCCGGTTGTGCGAACTGTACAAGTCACATTACCTTTTATCTCGCCAGGTTGAGAAAGATCTCATGGAACAAGTGTAATAGATAAAGACCCTTTAGACTGAAGTGACTAGTAAGTCAAAGTAGCTTTTCAACGACGCGGGATGCCGGACGTTTAAGGAACAAGGGCCCATCGAGCGAGAACATTTTTTTGTGCTGGTCAATAACAGGTAGACCCACAAGCTGCAGGTCAGCACATCATCCTCCGTTATTTTCCAGCTCGACTATGGTATTACTCGCTACTCGCAGCTTAGGTAACTATTGCGACGAAACATGTTTAGGATACAGCCATGTCCTTGCCGTCTTGTCGGCTGCAATAGTGACAGTGCCTAGTAATCGTGAGGCGGCCCACCAGCAAAACATTAAGTTCTTTTGAGCCTCAGAAAAGAAATCAAAGGCTGACAGAGTGAAGTTTTGATGATCTTTGCGCTTTATAACTCGAATTGGTTTTAAATTCCAAGTTTTTGTTTGACGAGGCAGCCTGAATTCTTTTCATTGAATCGTGAGTGTTTTGTCGACTTAAGAGCGTCTTCCGCTCAGTCTCCACTGTCAAAACCAGTCGGCCAGGCTTTACAAGCAAGCCAAGGTGACATTGTAGCTGTTCCTTAGAGGCATGAACATACCTGAGATACTAATGGATCTTGGCATAAGAGTTCTCGACTTTGACACATCAAATGCTGTTCAATCTTGGACCTGGATGAAAGGTATGACTTTTTCTCATATGGCGTAAAAATGTCAAATATTCACACCTTACGCCTTAAAAAACGTATGCAAAGCAAAAATGATGAAGACGGAGACATCTTATACAATAGTCTACTCGAAAGTGAAACAAAAAGCAAGACAAAATTTGGAAATGGTATTCATATTAAATAAATGCTGAGCGCATCTCTTAAGTGCAGTCTTTATTGTCGATAAGACTATACTAGGCTCGAGCTTTATCGGACGGTATATGTTTAAACTAGAAGAGAGTATCGTATACGCTTGGCATTGCTAAAAAAATCGCTCATTCAATGTTTTTGCGGGCTTGAGCCGTGATATTACCCAAGCCAGATAAACTCGAGAGCGCTGGCGCAGAGAAATACACAGGCACAGCCACATGAGGCCGGGCACTCACTCAGGCAATGCAATTACGCGCTTGAGGCCCGAGGTCTGGTTGGACAAGACCAGATAATCACAGTGCTGTGACACTCAGTGTTTGTCGTGACTAAAATAGTCAACGCCTTCGGCGTAACGGCATATAACTACTGAGATGCGTTCGCCAGGCACCAGTCGCGAGCGACATCAAAGCCAAATATTTGCATGACAGTGTTTGATGATGAGCTATTGTCTCCGTAATTTTTTCCGATGGAGAAGGTAAGCGGCATTTTTGCATAGAGAGCGATGGTGCTGCAAATGTCAAGCTTACTTTTATCTTATAAAAACAGAGAAAACGATATTAACTCTTAGAACTCTATACGAGTTTGTAATCTCTCTTCGGCAAGACTGCCCTGATGTTTTTGAAACTTTTGATCGTGATGGTAGTGCCTTCGATAAGAGTATTTTCAACACCGGCTGATATGTATAACAAGTTTTGCTCGGATTTTTATCTTACTACTTTTGTTTGTATTGAGCTCCGGGCTTGGTCCTTAGAATGAACAAACATTTTGATTTTCCGCCTTTAGGCCTTTAAGGCCTCTTTACCAGAATGACAATGGCTGTGTGCGTCATCAGCCCTCGTATGGTTATGCCTACTCATCTTACAGCAAGATCGAGCGCGGGCGACGCTTTAAGGACACAGGATCCGGATGAGGCTCGCAGTCCTTGTGATCCTCTCCGATAAAAGCCCCACATGAAATGTTAGATGTGTCGATATCGTCATGAGAAGGTCATACGTGAACGCTGACACACATGGCATTTTAATGCTCAAAAGGTTCGATTTAGCAGTTCTTTCTCTGGTTCGTAAATATTAAAAACACATATTCTAGCGATAGGTTTTTCGTATTTAAAAACATCCCTCATAAATATTTTCTGGAGAAACTTCCCTTCATTGTTGTCTGAAATTTCTCCTTCGTTCTTGGACATGGACTCACATCCATTGAATTGCCGATTACGTTTAGTTGATGTTTTGCAAAGTCGGATAAATGGCTCTGTACGGAAGCTGGGGTCAAATTAAACGAATGTCTACCCCACTTCTTCTGATGGCGAAGAAGTGGAAAAGACGGTCGATATACGCGCTTATGTAAGAGCTAATGCGACTCAAGGGTGCTGTGACTCATTTATAAGGAAATAACATAAAGCTTGTCAATGCGCGGAATTGCGTTTTTGGCACATATTTGTGGCGCCTGAGTGCGCATACGGTCAGTATGGACAATTCATTCTTCCCGTCTGACCATCTGCTAAAGAATGCTCTTCTGTTGATTTAAGCAAGCGAGTTTATGTTAACTAATGCAGCATTTACCAAAATACACCAGTAAATCACAACTTTTTTTTGATAACAACGTATTCGGAAGGCTACGGTACTAGAACTTAATATCAATGGACAGTCAGCTCTTTGTTCTCCAATGATAGTGGCACAAGCACATGCTGAATGCAGGCGGCACACAAATACTGTTATACCCGTTGTTTCACCCGTCAAAGACAAGATCGACGATAACGGACCCCTGCGTCAAAGCGCCAACACGCAAGCAGCTAGTTTGACTTTTCGTCCGATCTCACGTGTCTCTCTTTACTCGGCCACTACTTTTTGCAAGAGGTTTTGGTAAAATTTAGAGCCAAGTTCTCTTATATACCTTATTGACCGCTAAAAGATATCACGTGCCTTTAGCAGTAAATTGTACTTCGGGTCTTCGTTGATAACATAACAACTTAGACTGGATCTGCCGGATCTACCCCACACCAAAGTTGACCGCCTCTCCCTCTTATAGGCTAGACCAATCGACCTTAGCATTCGTGCCTGCGATGAGATACTGCACCAAAGACGCTGTATTGGAATTAGTTTGTATAACTGATTACTAATAAAGTATATCTAGATCTAACTCAGGATCTGGTGGACGCAAATATGCGCTGGTGAGCACATTGAGCTCGCTAAGTATGTATTTAATGTGATAATATAATTTTTGCGAAGATGATGGCCGTCTTGTCACTCGTTTGAGCTAGTGGCCGGGCTTATCTCCGTCTGTAAGAATGCTTGGTCAAATTACTGTTAAAGCATTATAATCTAAAACATGCGCTCAAAGCTTCAATAGAGTAAATCTCATGAGAACTTATTTCTTGCGATCAACATAATTGATGGGTTTAGCAGTCCTAAGTTTTTTGAACTGGAACTGGAAAAATCAATTATCTTCATCGTTACCGGAAGCGCGCTAAAGAGTTTGTCTCATCCTGCAAATCAGAACCGGCCTCACAGCAGACTTTATTGATGCGTTAAGCGCTTGCAGGATCAGCATAGCCAGCACTGTACTTGTGCAGACGGTTGACTAGGCTTAATCAATTTCATGAATACTTTCTGAAACAGTTTGTTAATGATGCGTTGGTTCTCGTGAACTCAGATCTATGGCCCCCTTCAAAGCATTGATAAATAAATGTATCATCAATGTATGTTTGGTCAAAATCCCGAAAATGCCAAACCTACTGTTACTTAACATCGTCGAAGTGTTTGTTAGCCCTTGATAGCCCTTTTGGCATCACTTGTCACTTTCAAAGCAATCCGCTGGAGGCTAAACTCAGTAAATTCCATATACAAATCGCTATTAAATGTACACCCAGACGTGTTGTAAAGCAACGCGTCCTGTAACGAACTCGGTGTTCGTGCAAGCACTGTCGCATGGCTTTAAATTTATATAAACATATAAAGTCGATGATGATATTTTGTTCTCGTCTTGTAAAATTATGTTTGACTTGGGGCAAACACTGATACGTCGATAATTAAGTTGCCTCGAAGATCACAGTGAGTGGTGCTATCTTAAGCATCTGTAAATCTATGCTGCCCACTTTTCTTGCAAGCCTACGTTATCTGCTTTGTAAACTTTGCCAGTTGGCAATCTCACGCGACTTATCCGCAAAACTTTGTCACCCATAATTTGAGTTTTTTCGTCATCGTCTCAGCAAGCAGTAAGGAGGTCTACTGGTCAGCCGGTCCATTGCAAGAAAAACATGCCACTCCCGCAGAAAGCTGCCTCGGCTTTCAAAAAATGATTACGCCTCGAATTGGCCACTGCGCTCATCACAAAGACCGCACTTCGCGACTTAAGAAGTTCGCTTGACAAAGATCCTTCCAGAAGAGGAAAACTCTTTAGAAAAATAGCCCCGTCGCACTAGGACACGCGTGTTTATTGTTCTCCATCGTCTGTAGTCCCACAACCGCCTGTAAGCTTGGGTGATTCTATTGACAAGGACGAGCGCGTGCGCTTTGGTGAACTTTCGCATATGACTCCACCCGATAGGGCGGCAAAGAAGCCTTAGGCTGTTACAGCCCGAAACGCAGTCATTTCGGACAAATTTGTACGATCACATTACAAATATGCTTCAGAGATTCCTTGTCATCGACATACTCACAAGCCAAGCGCCGGGAGCGTAAGTTGCGACAGCGAATCTGCAATCGCTTCAAGCCTACCCAGCAGGTTGCCAAAAAACTCGACTTTATACAGAGTGCTCGCTGCTTTCTATTCCAGATAGCAACAGCTTGGGCAGCCATATTGTAGTTTTTCCAACGGCTTCCACGATCTCTAAAGACTGCGATGATCGCTTCACATGAAAGTGACGCTTGCTCTTGCAGTCAACAGGAACTAAGGAAGCCGCTTTTATTATGGTCATCATGAGGAGCGGTGCACCGAATGTATATGCTTAATTTCGTTTCTTTAAGGTGGCTCCGGCCGCGGCTTCTTCGAGGTGACACACAACATGACAAGGAAATTGGATACTTTAGCTGTGTGATCCGTTAGCTTTACAATCCGAAAAAAAGTCGCGGGTCCCGACCAAACTGCGCCGAGAAGTTGGTGACATTTGCGCGGAGTTGGCCGCTCAAAGTGCACAGCCTTATGGGTTTGCGACATAATTGCTCGTATAGCCAGCCTAGCTGTGGATATGGATCACTTCAGTCTGTATGACAACCCTTACTAGCCTTACTGACAAGGTCAAGCGCGAGAACCACGCTTTGCAGAAGTGTTAGGGGAACCGCGAGGCTCACGTAAAACTTAAAGTCCCTCTCAACACGATCCAAAAATTGGGGGGCATTGGCATCGCCATTTGAAGATAGATGGTGCACGTCGACTTATGATCCTGATAATCCTGGCATATGATAATTGAGCTAATTTTTAGGGTAGTTGCACAGCATACAGTAATCTATCGAGTTATTTTTTTATTTCTTCTTTGATGTTAATCCACTATTTTTCTATTTTACACAAATAAACTTTTATTTTTGCTCTGCTACCACCTTTTCGTAAGAAATCGCCGAGGAGGGTTTTTTGAAGTTCAAAAGCGTAAAAATGCTCGAACAATTTAAGCTCTTGCCTGCGCGAAAGAGCTCCGGATAACAGATAAATGTGCCATATTTGTATTCGAAGTGGAGCTTGTATCCTGCAAAGAGAGTCAGCAGTTAAGCAATTCTTCGAGATGGCAAGAAGGGTGTCCTTCTTCGTAAATTCCAATTTCAGCAGGGATGCATAGTCGTGATCAACCACAAAGATTTCAGGCCCAAAAAATACACTCAAAACCTTACCAGTGCGTTCTTGTTGGCATACAACTCTAATTAGCTGTACTGGAGACAAGATGGCTTGCTCATGTCATCTAATCCACTTGTAGTGGAATGCAACAAACGACATGGTGGGAAGCAATTTCTTTTGTCATGAGAAACCAAAAAGACTGGCGTAATCAACATGAAATACTAAGTTAGACCAAAAAAAATTTCAGATTCTTTTGATAAGGTGGCGCAGGCAAACCTGAGAAGGCATTTAATTGTTCGGAGTAGACTGAAGTTCCATTGCAGTTTTCTAAGCAGTCGAAGGCTTACATACTCTCTGCAGCAAAGACACACTTGTCGGTATTGGTATAATGTCTAGTGGTCCTCATAATTTCAAAAACTTGCCTGAGATGGCTTAATTTGGCCTCTAGAGCCGAATGATTTTTTCCGACCGGAAATAGACGAGCTAGGTGACAGCCCGCGATGATTCGTTTTTGTTTGACCAGACGATTAAATGTTGCCTGGGCATTTGATATCCATCGTGGTATTACGAACCATAATCTGTCGTGGAAGCGCTGTTTCGATGTCGATAATAGGCACAGTGCATCTCTTGATTAGCAGCACGTTTTTAGAATCGTTTCACTGATTTTATTATGAAAATAAGCTTATCACCACTATACGCCCACCTTTTGAGCACTGGAAGCCGGTTAAGATTCGACTCCCGCACAATTTTATTCTTAGCATGTTGAACAAGGTACCAATGAGATTACACTGCTCTCGTAGCAGAAGCTATAGCCTGGTGGCATATTGTCTCTTGTCGGGCACGATTTTAAAAGTGTGCCTTACACCTGTTTTGATGATAGTTTTAATGATTGTACTATAAATAACACGTCGGCTTAAAGAATCGACCGAATCAATAAATTTTATACGCCAGGGTGTAGCGCTCATTACTTACAAGCCCTCTTCGTCTAAATTCATCTTTAGTTTTACAAAAAAGGTTTTCATCGTAAGAAGAAACCTTTTTATACATGCACCTTCGAGTGTTTTTTAGAGTTTGGCAAATCTGGCACTTCTGGCGATACATTTGATTGAAGGGGACGAGCAGTCGGTAGGGATGGAGACGTCAGTTCAACGTTGAGAACGTTAACCCGGTATCCGTTAACGTATTGCAAGCGTTTTTGAGACGTCCCGGCTATTAATGTATTGTACACCACACGAGCACTTTTGGACGGCTGAGATTGCAGGATAGAAGAAAGAGCCTACAACGCATCGTTCCCGGATGGAGCCTCCACCATCAACTGATCCTGCGCCGCCGCCCCTGTTTAAGATGCGCCGTATTAAGAAGGACGATTACTGGTCGTTCATCCGACTTGTAACTCCAAATGCACAGCTACCACCGGGAAAGAAGGCGTGGGAATCGTCTGATACAAACTTGGCTTATTGTCTAAAGTGCAAAAGCTCTTTCAGCTTTAAATCAGGAAGTAGCGCCAGCATTCGAAAGCACATGAATCAAAAACATCTACAAGATCTCAGCAGAGCTGGGCGTGAACAGGCATCCAAGCGAGTGGCGATCGCACTTTGTGCAACGCGAAAATCTGATGCAATGATGTTTTCTCCGACAAAGAGAACAAGAAAGATCGATCCAGCTGACGAAGAGATGGCCACAAGAGCTTTCATTGATTGGATTGCCAAACGACTGCACCCACTAAGTGTTGCCGACGACAAGGAGCTTCGTGTTTTCTTGACGTTGATTCAGACGATGAGAGGTCTGTACGAGCTACCCTCTCGCCGCACTATTACTGAAAAAATGCAAAATCGCTGTCAGTTCAAGCGATCGCCAGGAAAGACGCAGATTGCTGAAGATGCAGACTTCTACTCTCTCACATTTGACATGTGGATATCTCGAGCAACAGACAGCTATATTTCGCTAATTATTCATTTTGTGAATACCAATTTTGAGATGATGACGTACACTTTGGATGTTATGAGTTTTCGTGGGAAGCACACTGGCATCAGGATTAAATGCAAACTGGGCGTGCTTATGCGCAAGTGGAGTCTAGATGTTTCTCGCGTTACCAAAATGGTACGTGATAACGGGTCGAACATTGTCAGTGCGTGTGATGCGCTAGGTGTGCAGCACTTCGGATGCGTGGCGCATACGCTGCATCTGATTGTATCAGGAGCTCTCTCAAAAACAAGTGTCGAAGTGACAAATGTGGAAGCGAATTATGACGGGAACGAGGAAAGTAGGGAGGAGGTTGAAAATATTGCTGACGCTGAAGATGAGGAGGAGCAGTGGATTGAGGACCCTGCAATTGAACTGGAAGCTATTGCGTTCTTGGATCAAGAACTGGTTGATGTCGAATCCCAAACGATTGCAAGTTCTATAGACAACGTTTCGCATAAATCTGAGCCACTGGACGTTAATGCTGATGACACGCTGGATGGAGGTCTTCTTGATGGTTGTCTTAGTGTGCGGACAACATTTTCAATTCTAAACGCCATGAAGCAAGCCATGAGTGAAACAAGAATGCATGTTTCTAGCTTACGCAAAGTTGTTTACTACTTCAACGAAAGTTCTAAAGGAAAAGACAAGTTGAAGTCGCTTCAAAATGGGCCGTACCTCTTACCGTTATTCCAGATGTAGCCACCCGCTTGAATAGCACGCATCACATGATTGAACGCCTTCTGCAACTTCGTCCTAGTATCCAATCATTCATGGAGTTTATATTGACAGCGAAAGGCAAAGAAGAGTTCAGCGACGCAAGTATTGTGAGGCCCACTGGAGAAATGTGGTTAAGCATCCAATGCCTCGACAAGCTTCTCGTTATTTAAGAGCTGGTAACTAAGACACTATCAGGTGGAACATACCCCACTGCTACTTTTGGATGTGAACTATTGCTGCTTGCTTGATCCTCAATTCGTGCATGGTGAGTCACTGAACGCAACAGAATAAATAAAAGGGAGGGAGTTCTTGGTGAGCGAGGCAATGCACTATGCTGGTGCTGATATCTACAGCACGAGCTTTGATGAGGATAGCGATGAAGAAGAGAACTTCATAAATGATCTCCTTGGACGCAAGCGAAGATCGCCTCATCCTCAAGTGCAAAACGGGTTGTCGCTTCGTGCAAAAGTAGGGGCAGAGGTGAATCGATACTACGATAGATCCCATCGAATTGCACTAGAAAATACGTGCCAAAAGCAGAAGTCGAAAACACAGAAACTTGACGATGGTCTCAAGTGGTGGCGCGAAAATGGCAGTGATGTTCACGCCCAGCTCTGCTGAGATCTTGTGGATGTTTTTAATACATGTGCTTTCGAATGCTGGCGCTACTTCCTGATTTAAAGCTGAAAGAGCTTTTGCACTTTAGACAATAAGCCAAGTTTGTATCAGACGATTCCCACGCCTTCTTTCCCGGTGGTAGCTGTGCGTTTGGAGCTACAAGTCGGATGAACGACCAGTAATCGTCCTTCTTAATACGGCGCATTTGGAACAGGGGCGGCGGCGCAGGATCATTTGATGGTGGAGGCTCCATCCGGGAACGATGCGTTGTAGGCTCTTTCTTCTATCCTGCAATCTCAGCCGTCCAAAAGTGCTCGTGTGGTGTACTATACATTAATTGCCGGGACGTCTCAAAATGTTTGCAATACGTTAATGAATACCGGGTTTGCGTTTTTAACGTTGAACTGACGTCCTTATCCCTAATTATACTATCTGCTCTTTGCGGTACTTTGCTACCCATCTGTGGACATTATGCTATGTAACGTGTCTTGCAGACCTATGTTGCACGCAGTCAGTGGTACTTCTTCCTCATTTGTGAACCCTGCTACCTTTAGCGTCTTTGGCAGCTAAAAGTCCCTGCGAAAGTTAAGTACTCACTAGAAAAGAATATAAATACATCGTCACAGCTCCCTCCTTTGAGATATTTTTCCCTTCGGGGGTACCCTCTCATATTTATCCCGGGAAAATATTCACCCAGGCTTTCTTCCAAAGCCGTACGCACAACCAGGGTGAGAACATGAATTACCAAAGCCCTGTTGTGCGGATTGGGTGGCTGGCATCTATGAGAATGCGTCATAAATTGATCCAGGGCCTGTCCACGGTATGCTCGATTTAAGCTCTACTTGTCCGTGTCATGCTCGAATCAAGCTATACTTGTCCATGTTGAACAAATATCTCCTATTTTACACCGATATAAGTATCGGTTTACCGCCTATCGGGAAAGAAAAGCCGTGCGTAGAAACTGGCACAAAAATCGTGCGTACGGTAGGCTAGCCTTTTTCTATCGCTGACGTCAGAGGAAGTCCTTCAAGTACATAGAGATGCTTCGGCGATTCGAAAAACTCAGCAATCGCACATTTTAATATCCTACTTTAAGCAATTACATTAAATAGACTTCACCTCTCGTTTCTCCTACCTTTCAACTCCTTAATTAATGGTGGCATCACGGGGCGGAGCTGATCTGGAAGAAGCTGCTCGTGCAGTATCGCTTCAGATCGTCTGCCGCGGTGACGCGCAAAAAATACTTTGATCCCGACTCCATGCCCCACGGGACTTTGGGATATGTAAAAAAGCCCGAGTTCGGGGCTTCCTTGGCAATAAGTGTCGTAGCGCTCAACCCGTCTTCCAAAAGCTCAATGCGCACCTTGTCTACCTTGGCATCTAGTACTTTCCACTCAATGACCACGGGTTTACCTCGTGTCCAGACTGTGACGGGTTGTGGGGCCACGAGGGCCACAAAAGGCGTGCCTTCTTCGTGACACTCGCTTATTCGCTTTGCCGGGCTAGTACTCTTGCCATAGACCCGAAAATGCTGATGCGCATTCAATGAGTGTGGTAACGGCTGCAGGGACGACGAGATAGGCGGATATGTGTGGCCAAACTGCGCTGTAAAGTCGTAGCTGCGTCGTCTCATACTGGCACGGCTGTCTGCAGACATGATACTAAATGTATGGCGTCGGTAATCAAACGCCTCTTGCTGGCGACTCATGATCGCGATAGAGCCCGTAGATCGGCGCAAGAGCGTCTGACGGAGGTCCTCCGCTTCGTCGATCTCCTGGGTCACACCTTCCTCTTGCTGCTGTGGTTCATCTTGTTCCGAAACAAGCTCTGAGTTCTTTGTTACCGTTTCAAGGAGAGCCTTTGGTTTCACATCCGTCGCCTGGGGCGACGGCTCGCTACTGCTGTTTGTTGGACTCGTACTGTCGCTGACCGTGGTAGGAGTGACGGTAGGAAGGTCCATGGAGCGGCGCGGTAAGACCATGCTGACCAGCGACGTGGTTGGCGACAGACTGTTGGCGTTAGATGGCGGCAGTTCCAGTCTCGACATTGGGCGTGTAGTTACGGCCAGCGCAGTGAGTGGCGCGGAAGAGGTCAAGAAGGGGCTAAGAAGGCAGTGCACGAGCAGCTGCCCAATCCGAGCAAGGCGCACTCCCCAGTGCTCTCGGTCCAGCGGCTGTTCTGTATGGAAAGTGATCGTGGTCGGGTAGCAGAGCTCCGACAAAATGGTGCTATCGCTCTGCCAGAGTGCTATAGATTACAGTCGGGGCGAGTGATCAGCCTGACTGACGGACAAAAATGGGAAATGAAACCCGAGGTTGAGCCCCAGCTAGCACGGCAAGCGTTGCGTGCCGACAGACAAGAACGTCTAGGTCGTGCGTAAGAATTCAGCGAATGAGAGTTGCCCCGCGGCTGCGGAGCGCACGCCAGCAAGGGCGGCTCCAGAAACGGGGCTCTATCCCGAACTATAATTTAGGCCGCCAGTATAGTGCTAAAAGTCGTTTTTAAGGCGAGGGAATCCAATCGAACGTTTGTTCATCCAAAGCATGAAGTACCCGACTCTCCATCTTTGCAGCAATTTGATCCCGCGACTGCACTTTTTGGTCCCAACTGTGCAGAAAAAAAGAAAAAAAAACAGCCAGAAAGTGGCTGCCTGCAGCAACATGATACACAACGGTCTGTCGTGTCCCGACAATGGCGCTAGCCGACGAGGTGGCGCGTCAGTGACACTACATGATCCATTGGCACTCGGTTCAGCAGTGCTACACACAATTTGAGCGCGTGTTGCGCATGTGGTGAGCGCCAGCTGCAGGTCTTGAAGCGCTTGTGCACACACACACGATCCGCCTGGCTATGCGATCGAAAATGCTGGCGATAGCGCTCTGGAGGGTGCTTTGTGCGAGCTGCAGCCGTCTCGGTGTCACGCCAGTTGTCGTGCTTCGCAGTCCTTTTACAGAGTCCTGACGGAAGGGTGGGTTGGAAAGCCTTTGAGACCCCCCAATATCACTGATCGATGGCGCGGTAAGACGGACATACACGTGGATAGGCAGGTAGGTATAGAGGTATACGGTACTACGATTAAGGCGCAATTACCTGCGGAACCAATTGTTGCGAGATTATGTAAAGAGTCAAAGCCTAGCAATTAGCGAGGTGGTCAAAGCCATGACGTTAACACCATAAAGACGTTTTCAAGTAGAGTGTATCCTTAAAATTGCCTTCGTCGATAGGCCACTTAAATAGTACAAGAGTTTAACATTCTCTCGTCCCTCGATTTGCAGTCCCATGTGCGTAGGCTACCAAGGATAAGACGTCAGCCACTTGCCATGCTTTCGGCAGCCAATTTCCGATATACACGGAGCGTGCTATATGGAAGAAAATGCACATATTGCATTCGTCGATAGGTCATTTTAAAATCCTCCCATCTCTCGATTTGCAGTCCCGCTACCAAGGACAAGACGTCAACCGCTTGCCATGCTTTCGGAAGCCAATTTCCGATATACACGGAGCGTGCTATATGAAAGAAAATGCACATATTGCATTCGTCGATAGGTCACTTTAAAATCCTCCCATCTCTCGATTTGCAGTCCCGCTACCAAGGACAAGACGTCAACCGCTTGCCATGCTTTCGGAAGCCAATTTCCGATATACACGGAGCGTGCTATTTGAGAGAAAAAGCACATAATGTAAAGTCAGGGTGGTAGCTTCATTGTTTTTCTTACGATTCACGGGTCTCTGCCACGTCAGCGGAATAAGAAAATGCGAATCTTATTAGCAACGGGTACTCAAGCGACGAAGTTGAAGCATGGTTTCAGGCAGTGTCGCCACCGGCACCAGTCGCCGCAACTATGCGCCGAAATTGCGTCCTAAGAGCCCGTTGCGCTTGGTTCGCGTTAGTGGTTTCAGTGCGCCATCCTCAGCAAATTGACATCTTGCTTTTAGTATGCTTGAAGTCAAGTTAAGCGTAGAGCGAGTGAGTCGCAGGATTTACTGCTTGTAGTCTGCGATTCCTCTGTGGCATTCAGCAAGGGGGATTGATGCGCGTAGCAACCGACGTATCGCCATCATCTGTTTGACTATTCTTGGTGGTAAGAATGTCTACATTCTTATTACTATAGGCTAAGTAGCGACAGGCCTCCTACGTACATTACCGCTCATGAGCTATTTTAAGAATACTAATCTTGAAAGGCGGAATATTAAGAATATAGAGAGTTAGCGGCTTGCCAACTGTCGGCTTGCCACTTCAAAACTTCCTTTGTTAACTCGTGAATCTTTTCTCACTTCTCGATGTCGAGACACCGTAGTGCGAGCATTACTGCAGCAAGCAGCTGCTGCTGTGCGAAAGTGCATTGCGCATGTTTACGGCTGTTGATGGCAAGCAATCTGTTTGCAACTCTCCTCGTCTGCTTGAAGTTCATGGTGCGCTGCATAAACACAGTCCGCGTTTATGCATCTTATTCATCGTTCTTGCAGCCAGCCTAGCACTGATCTTTTTGTCCATCGTGATTCTTTATGATTCTCCGACCGACTTGTAGGTCGATCGACCACACGAAATCGTGACTTTTAGCATCGTTCGTTTCAGTCCCCACCCTTTTGTGATGAAAATGATGGCACGAAGAACATTCGGAGCTTTGCTCCATGCTGTCGCAATACAAGATGCTTACTCCGTGATGGTCGAGGAGCCTAGTAGTGCTTCTAGATACCTTACGCCGGCACTTCTTACCTTACCGTAATTTACCATCAAGATCATTCATGTCTTGATTTTTTGATGACGCAACCATAGGAGCGAAGCCACGTCTTTTGGGTCTTTAAGTAGTTTCAGAACTGCTCGACCGACCACGTTCGGACTATTGATAAAAACAATACTCTAGTACATGTAGAACAGTACGTCGGCATCATTTATTATCTTTTCTAACGCATTGGTCAGGGACAAGAAATATCGTCAATTGTGCTTAAATCGTAAGCTTTGAGATCTACGATATCATTAAATAGGAAGTTGTCGATGCCTATTGCTGCCACACAGGATGATCATAAGTTCCCACGCTTGACTAAGTACTCTAAGATAAATAAGTTATCGCGGTACCATTCAACATGGGCACCAAATGCATCAGGTGAACGGAGTCGCTTGTTGCATCTTGGATACGGAGATACCAAATCGACTTAATCTTCTGACGACGATCCCGTATCCTGATCCAAGACCCTATCAAACTCGGGTCCGTGCATCTCAAATCCAGGAAGGATATCACCACCGTCATAATCTCTTCATCCAGTGTTGTTAGCGCATTGCACGTCTCCGTTCTCGTCGAGATAGCACTCATACATCCGCTGAAAGTTTGGGCGGGGGTCGATCAGCCAACTCAACCGGACGCCGTACTAAAAAAAAAAGTTTGTCTCGCTTTTTTTGATCAAGAGCGCGGCGTTGAAAGCCTGGACCGGAAGGCTTCTCAATCTCGACAACAAGGGTGGGCACATAGGGCTCGCCACGATATGTCCACTTTGCCTCATTCGATATGCCTCTATCAGTGTCGCGAGGCGTGCACGCGATGTCCGGCGTTATTGATCTTGGCCACCACCTTCGCATTGCCATACACGACCATTCGATATGGGACAAAGCTGCCTTCGTCGATGAAGAGCGCCGGCTGCTTGCCGAAAACGGGGTCTGCCGGAGGATAGAGTTTCTCCACGCGAGTATACTATTGCTACAGCTTCACTCCAGGATAGTCCTTGACGTGGCACAAAGTCGGCTTTGTTTTCAAGTCGCGCACGAGCCGCGTGAGGACATTTTTGTGAGGCTTTTGCTTGTCCGCCATCGCAGTGTAGTTGCTTTTTCTTTTCGTGCTTCTCACTTTGTCGACTAGGAAGGAAAACGTGCTATTAGGTTATGTGGCCCTTGCTTTTATCGGATTCGGCGCTCGTACTAAAAAGTTTTCTATCTCTCCTGATGAAAAACCCGTACTCATGAATTTGACGCCAAACGAAGCAAAAGAGATGGGCTTTCACCGTGCAATGGATGACTCGCACACTTTACATCTGCCTTGTCGAACTTATCTCTATGTTTAATTTCAAAAATATCTATGTCGTACGCGTCAGTTCTATCTGATAGCCTGCAACGTGGAGTGTTCATGGTACCAAACCGCACAATCAAGTTAATTCCATTTTTCATCGACTAATTTTTATCATTAATAGCAGCTCATGGCCAAGGGAACGAAAAGATTGCTTCGGAGAAGCCGCGCTGGAGGAAG
Source organism: Plasmopara viticola (assembly GCA_001695595.3). NCBI lineage: Eukaryota > Oomycota > Peronosporomycetes > Peronosporales > Peronosporaceae > Plasmopara > Plasmopara viticola. Next base: position 295,380 of record MBPM02000064.1, read on the forward strand.
TTAACGACGAGTGAAGCTCGGAGGCGCTGATTATAGCTGCAGGTCGCGGACCGGTTGCTCTCATTTTGGCGCAACAAAAGCATTCGTCTACACCACAAGGAGGTTAATGGCGTAACTTTGCAGACGGACGAGCTTAAGCGCGCATATTTGATTACCCAGCCCGCTATTAGCTACAGAAGCATCTCTTCCTCATGGAAGATTTTATCAATATGATTTTCGAGTAGCGATACTCATTCGAAATTGGTAGAAGCTGTGGTATCATTTAGGTAGGATGTACCGGCACATCACATCGGCACTTTTCTTCGTTGTTTATTAACGACTGAAGCCCCAGACGTTCCTATAACTATTCAGCTGCCAGGGTGTAAATGCTGTTCCTTGTCATTAGAAAGCAAGAGCTGCGTTAGGATGGCTTACCAGGTGAGACACCGCTGCTCACTTAGTCTACACATTGATTCACGATCGTTATTTTTTTTAATTAGGTGTTGGGTAGGTCCATAGATATCATGGTCTATGCTATTGACAAGTGCTTGTCCAAGACAATTTAAAAGGTATTTTCTCTAGTGTCGATGGCTTCCACACCGAAAGGAATAAACTTCTTCGCATGTTGTCTAAGAGTTGATATGTGCGTACTCGGGGTTCAAAGTGGACCTAGGTGTAAAAAGCGGTGCTAAAACAAATTCAACACATTTCCCAGTCACATTCGATTCATCGGCGATAGGATCATGATTATTTAATGACCATGTCTGGTAGTCAATTAAATCGCCATTGATACCGTAAATTATAGCAATTTTGTTGGCAAAAGTACGAAAGTCATATTCGTGAGGGATATTTAATCGACCCAATGCGGTCCGAATAAACCAACCTGGGCAGCGTCAAATGGGCTTTGGAGCTCTTGGACAGCGACAGAAGCAAAGCTTACTGCCTGCTCAGCAAAAGAAGGTAGTATCCACGTTTGTGTAAGCAATTAGCAGCACCGGCAACAAAAACACGACGTGCCGTTTACTTAGCAATTTTAGTAGGAGCAGAAGTTTTTTTTAAAGAAAGCCAGGGACACGTTAGGTCTGAACTAGCCCTAGGGTGGTTCGACAAAAGTTCTCAAAATTTGAGAAGCACAGTATTTACGCCTCAATGCTGCTCAATCTATTTCAAAAGCCGGGAAACAAATTTTCTAGATGGAGATGGATTGTCGACCTCTGCACCTTTTTCTTCATTGTCGGGTATTTTAATCCCTAGTGTGACGCCACGATTGCTAATAATGGTTTGTTGTTACGAGTAGAGCCATAGGCTATTGTCTCAAGCCTGTCAAAAAGGTCCATCTTAATGATTGCTACGTAAAGTGTTGCGAGTAAGCATTCGAAGCAACTCAAAGGCCCTATGATATTCAACTTTCTGCTTTACTTCAGAATTGCGAAATCGTCATGCCGCCTCCTTTTGCTGAGCAGGCAGTAAGCTTCGCTTCTGCCTCTCCGTTTGGTTTATTTGCACCTTTAAGGTTTGCATTGGGTCGACTCAGTGTTTAAGATTCCGACTTCCATTGTTTCCCAAACGGAATTGCTACGATGTACACTACCAAGACTCCTCAACCTCCAAATGTAGTCGCTAAGTAATCGCGATCTTATCGCCGATGATTTGCGTCTGGCTAGAAAAGTGTTGCATTGAATCAGCACCGCTAATTTGGAAGAGGTCAGAGAAGAAGTTCATTATCGAAAACGTTGATGAAGCACGTGCATTAAAAGGAGAACAACGAGGAATCCAGAGTGTGTTAATAGGTGAGAATGAGGTCCACGTCCGCACATACCTAACGAGCGAAAAAGTTTATTCCTTTTGCTGTGAGAGCCATCGACACCAGAAAAAGTACCATAACTATATAATTAAGGTTAGCCCTTCTTAATTTATGAGTTTGAAGGATCTTAATGTATTGATTGGTTAGAAACGGTATCTGTAAATTTATCTGAGATTAGAAACGATTAAACCTTATCTCTAAGCTGAGGATTATCGAAATTGAAAGTGCTGGCGTAATATTCCCAGTATTGTGAAGACGCAACCGAACTGGTTTGATTGATGGTCAAAGTAGCGAGTTCAAAAGAGACAAAACATGCTATCTACCGTGAATTTGTTCCGTGTAGAATGATCAACTTAGCACGCCTGTGCTGGAGATAAGATCGCGTGAATTTGTGCGAACTGCTTTGTCCTTGTTTGATACCAAAGGTGTGTGAGTTTGAAGCGTGTTACATTCAAAAAGACGATTAGTAGGTAATTGATAGACTTGCAGGCATTAGAGCTTTGAATTCGCTAGCTTTCATTCCTTACGAAACACTAGCAATGAGATGCTCAAGAAAGCGCTTTAATTTTATTCCTAACTTGTATGGAGATGCTGTAGCGAGCCCAGTCTGTTGAAGTGATCGGTGGCTATTTCTTACTTATATCCTCTATCGTGGTAGACCGAATCATGGCGGCATAGACTTGAGATGGAGGGTATTGTGCGCAAACATCCATAATAAAAGTCCCTCTTAATCAAACAAAAGTGCCCCACTTGCTATACATTGAGCATACCAGCAAACTCACCATTCGGTTTGTCAAGTAGTTCAGAAGGCGTGCCAAACTCAGCGATCTGGCCTTGTTTGAGTACCAAAATCTTATCGGAATCCAGAATGGTCTCTACTCGATGAGCAATTGTCAGTACTGTCGCGTCAGCAAACTCGCGACGGATCGACGTCTGGATAAAGTCGTCTAAATAGCAAAAAACAATACTTCAGTGAATGTCACATCAAGTACATAATTGGCATTCTTTACCAGTAGAGTGATCCATCGACGCAGTTGCCTCATCCAGACACAATATCTTCGATTGACGCAAGATCGCACGTGCCAGACAGAAAAGTTGGCGCTCCCCAGCGCTAAAATTGGCTCCGTCTTCGAGGACTTCTGCGTCGAGACCCCCAGGTAAACTTTCGATCAAGTTTTCTAATCGAGATTTTCGAATAGCATTCCATAATTCATTTTCCGTAGCTTGACTCGTTGGATCGAGATTACGTCGGACACTAGCTGCAAAAAGGACTGGTTCCTGGGGAATGATGGCCATCCGAGAGCGCAGTTCGGTCAGAGTCAAAGCGGTAATTGATACATCATCAATGTAGATATTGCCTCCTCCAGCTTCCAGCGGTACCATGCGGAACAAAACAAGAAGAAGCGAGCTCTTACCGGCTCCTGTTCGACCACAAATGCCCACTTTTTCTCCACCCTTGATTGTAAAGGATATTCTGTGCAGCACAGGTGGTAAGAGTGCGTCGTACTTCACACAGACATTAACAAAATCAATTTGACCCTTTTCAGGCCAGTGTGGCCGCAACTGCAGCGTGTGTGACTTTGCACAAGTGTAGCGTTCATAATGATGCGCTAGCAAAGTCACTGGTTCCGTCTCCACACGACAATATTCGTCCGTGCGTTCGACACTATTCATATAGTTTTCCATATCAATGTTATTGCGAATAATCCAATTGAGGAGCGATGTTATGGTTTGAGAATAGCTGAGCAATAATCCAGCCATGGCGCTCGAGATCAGTAAGTGATGGCGGCTGACATAACCAGCGACCGATAAGGTAACTATCGCTCCCAACACTTCTAACCGTACCCCAAGCCATCGATTGATCAGATTTAACAGCAAGAAAGCTTTTGTATTTTCATTGAGCTTCCGTGCTTGCAGTTCTTCACTTTGTTTCACCATATTAAACGCCCGAATTGTCACTAGACCACTAAGTGTTTGCGTAAAATGGGCGTAAACAGGGCTCTTGGAAACATTATCCAAGCGTTGCAATTCTCGGCAGGATTTTCCATAGAAGCGCTGGTATGCGACGTAGCAGAGAAACACTGGCACGAAAAGCAGGAGCAATTCGGGCGCCGTCGAGCTCTGTATCGCTAACATGCTTAGTATAGCCAGCACCATGATGGCAAACTGGACAATGGCAGAGTTGAGCTTTTGATCTGTCAATGTGCAGCTATGAAAAGACGTTTATCGATAGTGAAGTACAAGTCACGTCACGCACCAATAGTATTGACGTCGTTTGCAAACCGGTTTAAAATTCGACCGACGGGTGTCGTGTCAAAAAAGCGCATTGTTCCTGCAATAACGTGACGAAGCAACCGGTCATGAATTTGTTTGGACGCACTGCACTGCACACAAATCACGTGTTATTAACTTGTCCCAAAAAACAGTGCGTTTCGTTTACCTAAGTCCAGCGTATCGACAGCATAAATCGCTCACGAACCCCAGCGCAATAGTACTTAAACCAAGGTAGGCGTAAATCGTAAGGTAAAACGTCAACTTGCCACCCGTGGGTTTGTTACTAGTCCAATTCAGCAGCCACAAATCCGTCGAGACAGACGAAACTTGCGTCGCGATCAACAGTGCCAGTGCTCCGACCGTCGAGATGGCACCACAAGACATGAAATACGACCCGTAAATGCGCCACGACAATTCTCCCTCGGCCTTTTCTTCGTCTGGAATCAAAAGGCCACGAACATTCAAAGTCTCATTGTCAACACTCGGCTTTGCGCAAAGGTTTGATTGAAGGCAATGTTGCTGCGCAACTTGATCCTTCAACGTAGCATCCGAGTGAACATTCCTGGCATCGTCATTACGCTGAGAAGATTTGAGCATCGTTGCCAACTTGCCATTGGGTGTAAGTTGGGTGAGATCGTGAAAAGTTCCCATTTCAGCCACTCGCATGTTCTCCATGACAATAATCCAGTCGGCTAGATGAGCAAATTGTAGCGAGTGCGTGCTTAAAACCCGCGTCTGACCTGCTAAAAGGCCCTTTGTCTTTTCGTTGAGGCACTGGTTGAAGACACGGGTAGCTACATGCACATCTAACGCAGACAGCGAGTCATCAAACACGTACAAGTCCTGGTCACTAGCGTACACAGCGCGTGCAATGGAGACACGTTGTTTCTGTCCGCCGCTCAGTGTCACACCGTTTTCGCCAATTTCACTGTGAAACCCGTGTGGCAGGCGTACGAGTTCTTGTTCCAATTCACAACATTTAATCACACGATGAAGACGAGCCGTGTCCAGCGGGGCACCAAAGACAATGTTGTCTTGGACGCTTGCATTGATCAGATACGGCGTCTGGGCAGCGTATGAAAGATGCTCGGTGGGCATTCGAACCACGCCATACTTTGGACGTATTTCGCCCAGTAACGTTAAAAGAAGAGTCGACTTGCCACTCCCTACCGCTCCAACGATAAGTGTGAGCTTGTTTTTCGGGATTGAGAGTGTGATATTGGATAATTGAGTCGAATCCACTCGGCTCTCTTTTGACCGTTCGTGAGGATCGTCCGACCATTTGAATGTAGCATGGCAAATCTCGTAGAAAGAATCGGAACGAAGCGAAGGGGAGACTGGCTTTCTCTTGCGCGGTTCGATTTTGAGGTACAATAGCGATTCAAGTCGCTTGATGGATACATTGGCTTGAAAAATCAGCGAAAAGACACGTGGTAACACCATCAACGGCAGACGAAAGATACTAAATAACGTGATTGCTGTGAAGGCTTTGTCGGCTGTGAGCGGTTCCTTTTGAAGGTAGGAATACGCAGCAAATGTCCCGCATGACACGAGTACTGGACCCGCCTGAAGGACCACATTTCCACACGCATTCCAGCGAATTGTCTTTTTTAGATAATAGAGCTCTTGATTGCGAATGGCATCGAGTTGAAAGAGCATTTCACTTTCCCAAGCGTAAAATTTGATCTCTCGAATATGCTGGAACACTTCAGTCAGGCATTTGAGGCGTTTATCGGTCCACTCCAGCATTGTTTTCGACACTTTGGCGGCTTGCGACGACAGCGCAGCACTCACGGGCAGCAAAATGACCATCAAAAACACACCTGCAAACGATGCCAGGCCGAGGTAATGCACTAAGAGCAACATACCAAGGATTAACTGCACAGGAGCGGCCCATGAATAGTGAAGGAGATAAAAGAGCTCTAAGATACGATTGGCATCGATCGTCGCCATGTTTAGTAGCCTGCCTGCACCCAATGTGCTCTTGGTTTGCGACGACAACGTGAGTGATTTCTCGTACACGAGCATTGTGAGTGCCGAGCGCACTCGAATCGCTTCTCGAATGACCAAGTGATGGTGTTGATGGAGACAGAGAGTCTGGCTCACTGATGCGAGAAAGAGGAGGGCGCTCAGAATGTAGCCATAATACGAGCTCGAAAACAGAACGGCAGTTGGATCTTCGACGTATTGAATGAGCGCATTGATGCAAATGGGTCCAATGAAGCCAAAACAGTCGCCAGCCCCTTTACACACTCCTGCCTTGTACATGTTTCTCCCAAATGCTTTACGGATGGGTACCCACAAGGATTGGTCGAGAGTACATGCCTCCTTCACAGCTTGACGTAGTACGTTGGCCACTTGAGCAGCGTCGTCGTTCGACTCTAACGGCCACAGATCCTCGGCTTGGAGCGGGTGTGCAGCACCTTGGAGCAGTAAAGGACCGAGCCAACTAAATGTAATGCGCGAGAGCCAATGCGCACGACTTTCTGGGGAATTGGCTTGTGCTTGCCGTTGCCGGATCGACTTTGCTGATGAGTGCAGCGGCAGCAAAGGCGACGTCTCTACCCTACGTGCTTCCATTTTTTTTAGCACTACTTGTAGTGATATTATTATCGATATTGATGTAGAAAGGTGGAACCTGTCGCAGGGACTTGAATTTGGTATTTGTTGCAGGGACTTAAATTTGGTATCTGTCGCAATTACTTTTGACATTTTTCCCATTGAGACTAAATCTACACCCTTTTTAGAATGCGGTCTATCACTCTTTGCCTTTTGTAAGCCTACAACAAAGGCATCATCTGCATAAGAAGTTTTAGGTCCATTAAGGCGGGGCACGCGAGCTTACTGTTCCTACTCGCCCAGTAATTTGAGATATTTCCACGTTTGCGATAGGAAGCACTACAAGTACTTGGATAAGTTCCTAGCTTAGCTTTTAAAAAAATAGGTTGCAAATAAGTCTCAAGCTAAAAACAACGATATTAATTATAACGTCATCATTGCCAATCCCAAAAGATTCTAAACTCGTCTTCAAATTCACCAGCCATAAAAATATGCCTTATGCCCCAAACAGAAAAATAAATGGCATTTTTTCAAAGACCAGTCCTCGATCCAAGATATCCTAGTTGATGATGTTACTAGCGCCAGAAACCAGAAGGCAGAGGGTAAGCTAAGGAAACCCAATGAGATTTTTGGGTGGTCTAATGACAAAGATCATCAATAAAGTGGGAAACCATTGCTCAATACTTAGCTATGACGCAAGTCACCATCACGTGAAGGATCCACTCACTCTCTGGACAACAAGTCCGACAAGAAAGAAGGAAATCATTCAAGTGGGTACTACCCGGTCAGAGCGCCGAGCAGTACGCTCATTTATCCCGCTCACCGCAAGGTTTGGGAAGGTCATTGGAGCTTAATTTGAAAGAATTTTTTTTCAAGCATAACGTTACAACGGTTGTGCGCGTGCTTTAAAATTGAATCAAATTATGTATGAGATTTCGTATTGGCTTCAAAAAAGCCGAAAGACAAGGTGACTTGCACCTGGTCTACGGAGCCCGCTGCAAATCTTCACTTGAAGATTGTATTTCTTCTGCTTCTTCTTTCAATTAGTGCTGCATGACCCCACCACCCCTCGTATGGCTTGGAGTCACTCCGGTCGTGCGAAAAACTTGTCTATACAAACCTTTGGGCAATGTTTTAAAAAATGGTGGGGTCTTTTCCCACCCGCCGGATTGCACACTATGTGCTAGATTAAGCTTATAGTGAGCACTGGTATTTCTTTGCTGGATAGTGAACTCTATTTAGATTCAGCAGCTAGCTGCAGACATTGAATGCTGGAAAAGTAGCTGTGAATGTAACATATTTGATTTTCATACAAAAAGAAGATGTCGTCGCCCAACGTCCATTACCGCTTTAACGAGTTATCTGCACCTTGGTCCATTGCAACCTGGTAGGGCAGTCTGCATCTGGACTGTACTCTGATGATGCGATTTTTTCGCTTAGCCTGTTCATACTTCAAGAAGCTGTCGGTTCATGCAAGCATATAGATGACATGCAAAGTCTTCATTTTGCAAATTCGAATCATTATTTAAGCGTAGACATGTCAATATAGAATCTTCGCTAAATATTATTAGCTTTTGCAGCACTATAAATTTCTTCTGCACCTCGCTCTTTTTCTGAGGTAGCGACCACATATATCGTCCACGAACGAAAGTGCGTATTCTGTTATATCCTTTGATCGAGTCTTTATTGAATTTAACAAGCCCGTGTGCGCTAGCTTTAATACATGAAGCACCTTCGAAAATGAAAATGGAGGAAAATCAGCAATCGATCGTTTCATCCTCAAGCATCCACTTAATAATTTTTTGACTTGCTCCTTTGACGTCAGCATACTTATCATTGTGCGGTGCGCTCTTACCAGCACATCAAGTTGAAATGAAATTTTCAAGTGCGCCACAACTTCCACCGACTTCTATGTTCAGATTGTCCACCAAATTTGCAGCTTTGCGTCCACTATTTCGCATGTGCACCTTGCCAACTTTCTTGCCTGTAACTAATGTAACCGAACGCTATATATTAGTTGTCAATTTCGACAATCAGGTCCCTCGCAGCAAGAGTCATTGATCCAGTCCTGGGCTGAAAACAGGCTTTACCATGCCACACTCATCTCAACCCCAACGTTGACCGTTTCCATATCCCTACTTACCAGTGTCATGCGCATAGAGAACTAGTTGTCGCTTCCAAGAAAGACGTCAGCTTGCTTGGCAGACATAGTGACGAGCGGAAGTGGATTTGAGCTTCTTCGCGGCTCTTATCCTTCTGGGATGATGGGGGGCTTTAAAGTGGTGAATATAGATATAAATCCTTTTCCCCTGTGCTTTTTTTAAGCTAACTCACCACATCGTATAATGCTTATGTGACACGATATACTATGACCAATAAGTCCTAGTTAGTGCTTATAATCTTGTTTATCAATATGCTCGCAACGAACCCTGATCAAACGCATTAAGTGATATACTTGGTGCAATATCGAAGCTTAAAATAAAATAGACAGCTATAGACCCCTGATGTTCTTAAATGGAACGATTACAGCTCATATATGGTGAAAACAGCTCTCGATCGTCTTGACCTTGCGACATCGTGGGATCTTAAACGTCTTGTCAAAATCGACATTCTTGTATATTCTTTGGTGAAAGATTATGGTGATAGCAAGTTCCATACTTGAAATCACAATACGCTGGTTTAAAATTTATGTGTTCTCATTAGCTCTCTTTATGTAGCTATCACGCTCCAAAAATTAAGCCATAAGCTACAGGATGGAGATTAGCAGCTCAAAATGAGTTGAGCATATAAAAATGTTATGATGTTCGCAGTTAAAATAATTAAGAAAAGTTATGTCGAGTGAATGAACAGATACTTCACCATTTGATGCAGAAGTATAGTTTGCGAGTATTTTTACAGATCGTGCCGACAATCTATTTAAAGAAGACAAATCGGAGTGATCAGCATTCAAGTCAAATTAGCCCGCTTTAACGCTTATAAGAAACTCACTAAAAATAGTAGGTAACAATACCGCGCGTTTGCTCTGCTCCATCAACATCAGCCAACGGGCTTGTATCAACGCAAAAATGTGCAAAATACCGTCAACTTTTTCACCGATAAATGATATTTACTTGCGTTCCAGCGCAAAAGCCGGAGTGACCTTCCACACATAGATTGATTGCTTCCACCTCTTGCTGAACAAGAATCGAAACATCACCAAGCAATCAACAAAATGTGCTTCAAAAATCTTAACAGAAAACATCTGGCGCTTTGCTTTCCTCCGAGTAATCGCCTCCCTTTAATTTTGCGTATTTAAGCAAGCCGCGCATGAAGACACTCAACATAGTCGTACGAATACCTTTTGATGAAAGCTGAAGACCTTAGTTAGCAAAAGATGTGATAGAGTTCTTTCTTATATGGGATGTGGACTTTTCTTAATGAACTGCCGCGCCCGAAATTATATCTTTTAAAATTGAAACTTTTGGCTGGATCAGCATTCTATACACAGCTACTTAATATAAAGCAATTGTGTCTTGACTATTGTATGCAGTAAATACTTTTTCGGAAATAATAATAAGCTTAGACGAGAATATTTAAAGTTACTCTCCGTAAATAATTAGGGTCAACAACAAAACTATTGCTTGTACCATCTTTCAGCGACACAAGTCACTGTCACAATCTTTATCCGATGTACAATCGTATTCACAAGTGTGGTGCGATTGCCAAAAGCTGGCCTTTCATTCAGAGAAGACATGTAAAAAATGGTAGCTCTTGATGGATGACAGAACGGAAATGAGCTTTTGCATTTCGAGTACATTAAGCCGCTTAATGAATGCCAAAGGTACGACTAGGAGACATTAATGTTGAATTTGTTATGTTAATCCCCAAACTGCGATCTTTTGCATACTTCGTACCCTGAAGTCCGGAAATGCTGAACAGTCGTTCACAGAAAGATCCCTTATCCTTCCGCATGTATCCTTTGTGCAAAATATTGTGCGACTTTGTCATACCAGGTTGCACTCATAGTCAACTTTTCGCCCATTCGTAAGACAGTCTACCTATCCCTCGATAAGTGTACCAGGATGAAGTGAACTCGAACCTAATGTGCGCACACTTTGCGCTGGACGGAACACCTGCTGACTTCTTAGAGCTTGCGGACACGGCTATATTTGCAGCTAACAAGCAGCTAGAATGCATTATGCTGCTTGTTGTCTTAATTTTTTTATTATACATTTTGTATGATTGGGTAACCAATTGTGTGATGACCTCTTGGTCTGCCTTGGGCCGCAGCTCACCACTCGTTTTATTTCGACAAAGCCTGCTGACTTTGTCTTTGGTTTGCGGGATTTACACGGGGTGCCTGTGTGCCGCCAGAGTAAGACGAAGCATCTGGCACCTGCTCTAGCTGTATAACCGAGAAACAAGCACCAAATCATTTCAATTGAGCAGTATCTGGCTATAATGGCCTTTCGGATACAATGGTATCGAAATATGACGCGATTGAAATCTTCATTTTAGTAGACACGTTCATATTTTTTGAACAACCGTTTGCGTATGTCCAGCAACGATTTAACGATCTAAACTAAAGTGTCAATCGTGTGCTGACAGGTACACTGTGCAGTCAATATGCAGAGGAGGACATTCGTGGGCTAACAAGTTATTCACCGTTCAGTCCACACATCAGTGGGATTTTCCTTTTTGAAAGAAATGAGCTACAAAGCCCAAGAGGTTCAATGACTTTAAGAATCACCAATTCTTTTAGAAATAGTAAGAAAAGGCCTAAAAATCTTCATTCTTAAGGTTTTGCAATAAAGGCCATCTCCTCAAAAAAAGGTTATCAGACTTTGCAAAAATCTGGTTGCTATTATCGGTAGGACAAGGGATGCGATTGCATCTACCCAAGTTTAACAAAAGTAACTAAGATGCTTTTATGAAGAGGTGATGTAGCCTTTTTTATTATGAGTATATCGTATGCTAGATGGTAAAAGTCTATTTTTCGAAAGGCAGTTCGGTTTTGACGAACAAGATAAACAGCCACTTTCATTAGACCTTCGACAGTACTGGAGCTACACGGGTTGGCATATATGTTCTTTTAGAGACGATGCGAACAAACCCAACATTTTAAGTAAGTCTTTATGAGAGATACTTCAACCTGAACCTCGTAAAAGCCCGACATCTTCTTTGAATCATTTAAGTTGCTTTAAACAGAAAACCATACGACGGCTGATAGTAATCATAACCGCCGCCCTTCTGGTGATAAGACCTAAACTATCCATTATTTGCGCCGGCTGAGCTAGAGCTGAAAACTAAGGAAAAATCGAACTAATGCCTTAGTTCGAATGATTTGTGCTGCAAAGAGCAACGATCAATTCGAGAGTAAAGCTCGTGGTTCACGTGACCTAAAAAGTCAAGCTGCTACTAAAAAGCTTCACTTGGTCCAAGGCATCTTGATGAAGTCGCGGCTCAACCTTCAGGGCCGACTCCTAGCCCGTACACTCGTTCGTGTAGAAGTTGCTATCCTTCTTGGAGAAGGTGTCAAGACGACGTAAGGGGAGCGTATTCTGATGCCTTGTGATATTTAAAGACAGATGCACTTCCATGTAAAATATGTCATCAGACAATCGTGCTTTTACGGGCACTGCGAGCTTTTTTAAATCAAAAGACTTAATTGTCCAAAACCTCGTGGAGCTGTTGGACCGACTTCAACAAAATTGCCTGGAGGCTGCTCAATCTGACTTTTAATGCACGAGCAATTCGTATATAAACTATGGCATCTCGAGCGTACATTGTGGCATGGTGACATTTCCCCTTCTCTGCGTGGTAACAGTTTACTTTCTCTTCTAGTTTTGGTTGTTTTTGCATTGTGCCGAAATTGAGGCCTTTCTGAGCTGAGTTGTTTTCGAACCCCCAATCCCAGGCGGTCTGTTTCCGGAGCCAAGACTATTTAAAAGGGCTCCCAGATCGACTTCAAGTAGCTCTTATCTTTGGACTTTCTGCACCACCGAATTAAGTCCTTTGGCGATTTTTTTTCAGCTGCTAGATTCTCGAGCATAGCCACCGTAAGGCTACGCTGTAAAGATTGCCTTTTTTGCGCAAACCATTATATGTGTGTGTGCATTGTCACCGTAATCTCACGCTGAAGAAACTGCAAAATTTATACAATTTTCTGTGTATACCAAAAGAAGGGGCTTCAAGAAAGATTTCTTGGCGAAAGAAGTAGATGGGCGCTTTGCTCGGTCCACCGCGGACGGTTATTCGAAAACATTTGTTAATTCTTGGCCTGTAGCCCAGAAAGTATTATAATCGCTTGCGGGACGGTGACTTACGTCGGAAAGCGGTGAGTGAGTCGCATCGACCATCGACATCTATGTAAGTATTATCAGTCATCCAGCGGATGTAGCGCGGGCGGCCATATCCAACCTCACCCTCTTTCCGGTCCTCAAAACTGATGACATTCGCAGCAGCCTTTTCTGTCCTGACAGGTAAGATATTCTGCATGGCTGATAAGGCTGACATCAAGCCCAACATCTATCGGGGATTTTATCAGCTGATTAAGCCGGCTGACAGCTTTGTCAGGTATCTTACTTTCTTTCGTCACCTTGATGCTCACCAGAGGGTTCATGATGCTTCTCATCTTCTTTATCGCCCGATGAAAGACAAGTCTATAATTGATTTAGCGAAGGCAACCAGTTTTCGCATGCTGCCCGTCTTAGCGGAGCTTGAGGCACTTCTTAAGCTTTCTCTGTCTGAGTGGCTTTCAACGGACGAGACAATTTGACTCGCGCTTTAAGACAAAGATGCACCATTTGGCACAGGCGGTGTAGATGCAGTCATTAACGCAGGTGCTGTCTTCGGTGGGGATGCACTCTTGTGCACTGAAGCAACCTTTCTTGTGGCTGGACTCAGTCATCAATAAATGACCCGGCCTACACAGACTATTTGTATGCGAGCTCATCTCTCTCCTGTTGAAACCGAGTTTCTATGCTAAACACTGGTTTGTCTGATAAGAGTTCTGAATAGATTGCTGGGCTACAGGCAGCCTTTACCAATGTAAATATTGATTTCAAAATTAGAACTAAGGCCTGGCCACAATTGCTTTTCGTCAAAGACTAAAGTTAGGACCAAAGGACATGGGAAAACAAGTTAGTCGTGGAACTTCTTGCTCGCCTCCTTCGTGCAAAGTCCCTTTCACACAATAATAGTGCTTAGAAAAAAGGAAAAGCTCCATATGAACTATTGATTAAATCTCTATAGAAAGTGTGTACCACCTCATTTAAGAAAGCAAATCCTACTGCAAGCCACAGGAAATTTAGGCCATCGCTCTCGGTTGCCGTGCCACTTTCCTTGACTGATGGAGCCGCGCAAGACCCGATCGGTCACAGCTACCACACGGCTTACCACCAGCAATAACGCGTCCTCTATGCAAGTTCCCCAGCACCAAGCTCTCGCAGAAAACGAAGAGTATAAGGCAGAGGACCCTGCCTCAGATCACGGATTGGAGCGACAGGCTCAGACTCAGACGCCGCAACTCAGAAATTCGCCTTCCTGTCAGAACGTTTTTTCTGGCACTTTTTTGTCAAATGCAGGACGCAACTTGTCCGCATTGAGTAAAAGATTAAAGCACTTGTGGCAAACATTGCAACACACGTCAAGTCACTTGCAACAGCAAGAGGACGGAGTGTTGGATGTTCATGCATCCCAGCAAGTGCAACTCGTGGCCTCTGAATTGCTGCAAGAAGCGTTTTTGCAGCATCCGGACCCTTACGTGCGTTCTCTTGTGGCGTGTTGCCTGGTCGAGATGTTGCGTGTGTCGGCACCTGACTCACCTTTTAGCTCCCAGGAGGATTTGTATCGTGTTTTCCAGCTCTTTCTTGAGCAACTGCAAGCTTTGGGTCAAAAGTCGACTACAAAAGCAACAGAGTTGCATCATGTTTACCTTTTAGAAAGCTTGGTGACCGCAAAAACGTGCCTCTTACTAGTCGATCTCGACTATACTGAGAACGATGAAACGAGAGTGATGGTACGATTCGTTGCCACCCTTTTTGATGTCATTGATCAAAAACATACCACGAAACTGGAAAATCTGATGCTGAGTCTTATGGTCACTTGTATTGAAGAAAGTGGCGAAGTGAAAGCGTCGCTTTTGGATGTGATCCTACGACCACTGGTAAATGCCGAGCAACTGAGTGAAAAGAATGGCACAATGGTGAAGCAATCGGCACGATTGGCACGACAAGTAATCCAACGAACCAGTGACGTATTGCAAAACACCTTGTCCCAATATCTGAACAATATATTGGTGGATGCAAGTGGCAAAGCCGAGCTGAAGCAACACATTTATACCATCATTTATGAGTTACACAAGATCAAGCCATCGCTCTTGCTCTACGTGTTGCCAAATGTGTGCCTGCAACTCCAAGCCGATGATGTGGCCACTCGCTCCGACGCAATCACTTTGATGGGCAAATTATTTGCCTCTTCACATGCAGAGTATGGGCACGACCTGATGAAAAACTTTCGAGAATTTCTTGGTCGATTTCGCGATGCAAGCAAAGACATTCGTCTTCTCATGATAAGAGTGAGTGTGTCAATTTGGGAGAGCAAAAGAGACTTGGCAGAGTTGGTGGAGAAGGAATTGATCTTGCGATTACGTGATCCCGAGTGGGAAGTCCGGCAACTTGTGGTGCGTGAAGTTTGTGATTTTGCAGCCAATTGCTTGGAATGGGTGAGTGAAGATTGTCTTCGAGCTGTAGGAGAGCGAATGAAGGACAAAAAAGTGGCTCTGCGCAAAGAAACCATGACGGGGTTGAGCCAAGTGTTTAGTACGCACATTTCATCGTATTGGGAAGAACAAGACGGCGAGGAAGATCAGTTTTTGTCGCTTACACACCATACCATTCCATTAGAGCATATCGAAAAACTCGGGTGGATTCCGGACTATGTATTGAAGTGCTATGCGTATCCTCAAGAAGAGCTCAAGCTACGTGTGATTCAGCTGCTCGATGATTTTCTGCTGCCCAAAGCCTTGACGGAACGAACGCGCGCGAATGGACTTTTGTTTCTCTTTCATTCACTGGATACTACTTCAAAGGAAGCGCTGCGACGACTCTTTCGTGAGCGAGCGAAGTGTCAAGAAAATTGTGCCAAGTTTGTGGCGTTTAAAGTGCAGCAGCGTCGTCAGAAACGCACTGACGATTGTGCTTTAGATAAAGCAACTCAGGAATTTTATGACGGACTTTGTCCATTGTTTTCGGATGTTGTGAATTTAAAAAAGCTTCTTGAAAAATTTTCGAAGTGGAAAGATCACAGTGTGTTTAAACACCTTGGGGAACTGTGTGATTTTACTAAGCCTCAATGTGACATTCGTCGGGCAAGGGATGAACTTGTTCGAAGTGTGGGGTCGAAAACGGCCTTAAGTGAGTTTTTCAAGAAGTTATGTCGAAAACTTCCGTTATTGACGCTAAGTTACACTACCGTCGATTGCTACCTGGACTTTTTAGTCGTTAAAGGTGGCCGATTGACAAAAGAGAATCGCAGTCTTGTCGATTTGTTGGTGATAGCATCGAGTGAGCTGCCCGGACTTTTTGATCTTTTTATTCGCGATAGATTTGCGGCAATTCTCGCTGAAAATAAGCGTTTAAGTCGTCATGACAATAGCGAGTCAGGAAGCAAGGATCCGAACGTGATTCTTGGGGCATTGAGCGTTCTCGCCAACTATGCTCAGCATTGGGCTAACACCATCGGCTTGGGAGATGACGCATCGATTGCGGATAATGACAGCAGAACGCCGTCAAAAGAATTAGTTGAGCAGTTGCAAAAGTTTTGTCTCGGCGACAACAAGGTTGAGCTTCAGCACTTCAATGTTAGCAAAAAAAGTCGAGCAGCAGGATTGGCAGCATTAACGATCGCTTACTTTTATGGAAAAGCGAAACATACGAAGCAATTAGTGAAGAAGCTATGCTCGAAAGAGAAACTCGGAGATTTGGCGCAGATTGAAGCGATGCCCCTGTTGCAGAGTCTCGTAGTCTTTTCGAAGCGCTGTAGTCACATTTTTTTCGAAAATCAGCCTCTCTTTTCTCTCGCATGGACTCTATTGTTTGACAAATTGAAAAGCAAAGAAGTCTCGGAGTCGAGCACACCAAATGAGCGCACGCCAAAGAGCAAACGAATGGCTGCAGCAAAGATCACGGAAATCCGCTGCTTAGCTATCAGAGTGTTGGTAAATTTGCTCGTGTACTCGCCTAACGAATCATCTCAAGACGCATCTACTCTCATCCAGTTACTATTTGAGATCCTGCGCTCAGACGGCAAATCATGTGCATCAACTAATGCTCAAGCTGCGATGTTCCGTGCGACAGCTTCGTGTGGTCTTATGAAGATGATGCGAATTCGACATGTTGAGGCATTGATTTCCGTCTCCGAGTGGCATCTACTTGGCTTGAGTATTCAGGACTCAAGTGAAGATGTTCGACGTCAGTTTTTAAAGAAGTTGACATCTCACTTGGTAAAGCAACCGATGCAACATCCGCACAAATATTTGAGCTACTTGGCGTTAGCAGCCACGGAAACAACTTCCAGCGTGAAGAAGGAGGCTCGACATATTTACAAGATTGCTGTTGAGCGCATGCGACGCACGTTCGACGCAACTTCCGAGATCTCTAGTCCAGAACAAGACTCGAGTTTGAGTGCATTGATGGTGCCGGAGTATGCTTTGCCCTACGTCATTCACCTCCTGGCTCACCATCCAGCCTTTCCAATGAAATTGGTCGAGAAAACGCCAACGGTCACGGTCTTACACAGCGCTGAATGGACCGATCAATTGGCGTATTTGGAATTTTTTCTTGATGGCTTGGTGTCTGCTAAATCCGCCGCTGACAATATTGCTTTTCTGCTTCAAATTCTGACCAAATTATCGCAATATCACGATGTACTTGCGCCGAATGATATTGCGATCTATCCTCTTATTGACAGTACAGCTGTTTTACTCAAGAAAAAGATAAAAAAGCAATCGGATTTAAAGCCATTTCCAGGAAGGATTTTCTTGCCAAAACATCTCTTTAGTCTTGGGCGACCAAGCACACTCGCAACACCTGGGGGAAGGAAGGAACCAGAAGCACCAGACTCACTTCCACTTCGTGGATCAAGACTTGGCGTGCGTACAATCATTGCTGTCCTCTTGCGTCACGACTGATTTCTTCTAACTTTTTGTCTATAGGCATCACTGTCACCAATCAAGCCAATGGACTTTGCTTCACATTTTATGAAGCTTCATTCTCCTCCTGGTAGCTCACTGAAAAGCTCACGAAAGAAACGCAAGCGTTCTCTTCTTACTATTGGCGACGAAGTGGAACTTATCGAAGAGGAAATGAAAGACGATCGAGATGAAATGGATGAAACAATTTCAACTTCAGCTCGCCGCCAGTCGGTACTTGGGCAAAGTCGGCCAGAAAGACGCACGTTTGCCGATGACTCCAGTGAAAGTGGAGCCGAGTCAGATCGAGGATCGCTTTCCATTGCGTCTGTTGCTTCGTCACTGCATTCAGTCGCTTCGCGGCGAGTGATCGCTGACACAATTGTGGAAGAAGAAAAAGAGACCGAAGTACCTGTGAAAAAGCGCATGTCGAGCGAAGGAGTAGCAGCCGATGTGTCAGTTTCTTACGAAAAGGTACGAGATTGACTGATTTGTGACAAAAAATTTGCAATGGATTAACATGACGGCATGGAAATGAATAGCCACGATTACGATCAGCTCGTCAACAAAACTAGGTCTGAAGTTGGTTGGGTTGCGATCGCTGGTCTCTATTAAAGAATGACATTTCCTCTTTTTCTATTATACAGATCGCTCGATTCTGTATAAATCCTATATTTACTACAATTTTCTCAAAGCAATAGGGTGGCAGTCGATTCGATAAATGTTATCTCTTTAAAAGTCGTTTCACTATTAAGAAAGCCATACCTGCTGCCGATCAGCTGAAATGCATCATGGCAGTATGTCTCTTCGAGCAAAAAGCTCAGGCAGTACAGGTTTAAATCAGCCCTAAGTTAAAGGCTGTCGATCACATTGAAATTGTGAAATAAAGAATAAATTGTTTTGATGAAAATGGCTGCTAAAGAGATCTTGATTGCAGACCCGCTCAAATTCGAGTAGAGTCACCAGAAGCCACCATTTCTTAAATGGTATTACTAAACCGACTTTTGTAATGGCCCGTCACATATCGCCGCTCAAAGGCGGTCTCATCTTGTGCGTTAGTTCGCAATAGAATGACAATGTCCATGCAATTTTAAGCCGTAGCCGCCCTGCTCGTGCACTGCAAATTATAAAGCGTGAGTGTCATTGTCAGTAATCCAGCACTCATGTATCATGCTCAAAGCGTACTGAGCATCTATTTCTGTGTTTCTCTCAACGATGAATGTTAGTTAAATATTGCTGAGCCAAACCTTACTGAAACATTAAAGTAGACTTCCTATGATGTGGTACTCACCATAACAATCTAGCTCATGAGAATTTTAGGAGGATGACTTATTAGAAACTATTCCAAGTCTTAATAGACTATGGCGCGTCAATAGTCTTTGTGCACCAGCGAGCAGTTTCAGTAGACTATTGTATGTATAAAAGGAGAGCAAAAGAGACAAGTTAATATCGATTTAACTATTGAGAAGACAACAGACTTTGCTAGGGTCCATCAAGACCTGGCTGCAATATATGTGACACTTAGCAGCATACAGTCGTTATTGTCCCAGGCATGCACAAGTATACTTAATTCTAGGCAGGCCGTAACTAGACAAGTACGAGCTCGAATCAATTGATAGATAAGAGTCTTTAGCGAGAACTACATGATTTTACGTAGCAGAGCTTTAGTGAGTCATGTTCGCAACCTTGTTGAGCACGGTATATACAAGATAAAGCCGAAACAATTACACGACCAAATTGTGTACAATAGGTGACAGAGGCGCTGACGTCACCCGAACTTAAACGTGACGCCGTCTTTACAGCGGGTTATAAGCTTAGCCGGCAAATCCAGCGGCAAAACACGCTAAGCCTAGGCGCAAAGTACGCTACCTATTAGGCACATCCAAGACACCGTTGCCCAAAACGGAGGATGCATTTTAAGCCTTATTGGGAACTCCGTGTAAAGAAAGCCCGCCTCTAAGACATACCGACTTAATACAACATTTTAAGTCTATCAAGGCTCAGTAGCATTGATAGATCTGATAGCGCCTAAAATTATCTGCGCCTGTTGTCTCGCAACGGCTGCGGCATCTTGGCTGAAGGACATCTAAAGGCCGCTTGTTACCGTTATTACTTTGTCTCTAATCAACAGCGACTTGAAAGAGAAGCAGCAAATGATTACTAAGGTAATATTCATCCATTTAAGTTGTAAAGCTGGCATAATCATGCAAATATATCACAAGTACTCGCCAGTCTTCCTCGATCGCTTAAGTTTGGGCCTATCCCTCTGCGGCACTCCGTCAATGCTTTTTTTGATGAGGAACGCAAATACGAAAATCTAGATCGTACAGCAACCTTTTCCAGCCCTTCGTATAAAGACAAGACTTGATATATTTGTTTGTTTATACATGTGGTGCCAATGGCAATAAACTTGCATAGTTGCTGTTGTTGTTTGCTGCAAGTCTCCAGTAGAAGGCAAAATTGAAAGCGAATATATTAGGCCCTTAGTTCGCTTCTCTCCTTATGCTGCCTCTAAGCCTATCCTACTATAAGCTTTTCGAAGCTTCTCTTAGCTTCTATACGTCTATCCAAACGCGCCAATACAATATAGCGTCTATCCACACGCACCTATACAAGTTGCGTCTGTCCATACGCGCCTACACAAGATAGATACGCTCGCGCAACCTATGCCTTATCCTGTATCTTCAACACTTCTTCTCGCGGTCGTATCGACTTGTTTGTGTCTAGTTTTAGCCCTACCAGGCCACGGAGCTTTGACAGCTTGTGCTGGTCCACTGCTTTGTAAGCAGGCCCGCGATCATGAGCTCCGACCGTACATAGCGCGGTTCCACGATTCTGCGACGGGTAATTTCCTTGATGAACTTAAATCGCACGTCAATGCGTTTCGACTTTAGGGATGAGGTCTCGCCTTCGATCTGACGAGTAGCTGCCTGGTTATCAGCATGCATTTGCACGGGCAGAGCTGGCGTAAGTCCTACCTCTTTTACCATCTCGCATATCCCAAGAAGTTCGCGTGCTGACTCGGAAGCTGCAACAAACTCGACCTTTATCGTAGATAATGAGACTCCTCCTTCTTTCTTTGCAGACCAGCTCACAGGCATCCCATTAAAAAGTACCATGTTGCCTGTTAGAGACTTTCTGTCCCCCTTATCGGCAGCGAAGTCAGCATCACTGTATGACTCTAGAGTGAAAGCCTTCTCGCGCATATTGTTGGCGCGCATCTCAAGCTTCGCCATTTTGCTTCCACTTAGATAGCGAGCAATCCTCTTTGCTAGCTTCCAGTCTCGCACGTGTGGCGCGTGAGTTTGACGCGTAGCCTTATGGACTGAACGCGATGTCTGACCGCGTACATCTCGCGACCAGAGCAACCTCTCGACGAGAGACTGAAACGGACGAAAAGTTGGCTTGCCTAACTCTGCGCCTCCCTGTGGTAGCACATTGCCCGGCGCGCATTCATCATAGCAGTCTTCGCCTATGGGCATTCGCGTTGAGTTTGCCAATTCTATACCGTGCTCTCACAACAACTCGCCTATGGCCTACTCCTGATCCAGTGCATAAGTATGCACGTTGATCGCTGTTACGCGTACTCCAAGGAACTTCGATACCGGTCCAATGTTCTTGATCGATAGCGATGCCATCGCGACGAAAAAAATCTCCACTGCTGCAGCTCTTGTTGCTGTGACAAGAAGGTCGTCGACGTAGACACCCATCACTATCAGTTCTTCTGTGTCGCGCTTGAAATATAGGCACATGTCGCTAAAACACTGCTTGAAACCTGCTTCTGTATGCTTTGCGTATAATAGCTGGTTCCACAATCGTCCCGCCTGCTTCAATCCGTACAGGCTCTTCTTTAGCTGTAGTGCAACCTCGCTCGCATTGCCCACTCCAAGCGCCTTGAGCTGTTCTTCTTTGATCCTCATTCCGCTTGGTACGTGCAGTAGAGTAATAAGGTGCCCCTCCTTTCCGGCCTTGACATAGGCGTTTGGGATGTCACCATGTTTTGCCGGTACACCCCACGTCACCGAGAGTCCTAGAATTACCTATACTGTGAACAAATTCATGACGGCGGCAAAGGTAAGCCCGGTATCAAAGTCGAAGACTTGTTCATTCTCAAACGCGACCAATCGTGCTTTAAGACACTCCACTGCCCCGTTCGCATCGGTCTTAGTCTTGAAGACCCATTTGCTGTGCAGCATGTTAGCTCCAGCCGGTCTCTAAATCACATACAAGACGCAGTGATCTTTAAGCGCCGAAATTTCCTCAAGCATTGCTTGTCTCCATTCTGCAGCCTTCGGGCTGCGCATTGCTTCAGCGTACGTTCTTGGATCTGCTTCATGAACTTGCACAACAGTCCCAATACTATCCGCACGCTGACTTATGTCTTGTGCCGCGCGCCTTGTCACCCCACGCGTGACATGTGGTGCACGCATCCACGGCTTCTGAATTGCCGTGATCTTGCTTTTGTCAGCGGCATCTCGACCCAGCGATGTATCCTCTTTAGTGCCATGACTATGCTGCTGCTGCTCGTTCGTCTTGTTGATTGGTTCCTCAATATTTTTGACATGTTGTGTCACGATTACGACCTTGCCCTTCCACAAATATACGCGATAACCCTTAATTTTATCGCTGTGGCCCACAATAGTTCCAACCTGTGCCCGATGCGCAAGCGAGTTCTTCCTGGGGTCGCGATACACCGTGTAATACGAAGCAAACGCAACGATCTCGCGAAGATCAGGCACTTGCTTTGTAAGTACTTCAATTGGGGACGCCTTATTAGCGTTCGCGGATGAGGGGCTTCTGCTCAGAATGTACGACGAGAACCCAACCGCATCTACCCAGAAAGACAGCGGAAGCTTGCTTGCGAAATTCATGGATCGTGCCATGTTGAGCATTGTCCGATGCATGCGTTCAGCTTTTCCGATTGATGCTTGGTTCCTGGCCTTGCTCACTTGCCGCGAAACGCCGACAGACTTACAAAATAGATCGACATTCCGGTATTCGCCTCCACCGTCAGTTCGTAAAACGTGGATGCGGCAGTCGAATCGCTTCTCAAAGAGTATCAAGAAGTGCTTGAACTTCTTTGCCGCTTCATCCTTGAAACGCGTGAGAAAGACTCGACAGTAATTGCTTTTGTGATCAATGAAGTCGATGAGGTATCGGTTTCTCAGTCAGTCCTTTGGGATCAGCGGCCCCTTGAGATTTGAGCAGATGACACCACCAATGCGATCTATCGGAGAGTGCATACCCGTATCCTTCTTTGATTGCGAATTCTTGGATTGCTTACTTTGCGCACATGTGATGCACACCATTCGCTGGTGGCTTGTAAGCTCAATACCAGATCCCGGCTCGCGTGCCATTCGCTCGATTGTATCACACGAGAGATGACCAAAGCGCCGATGGACGTGCATAAGTGATCCCCGCTTAACATAATCTTCTTCTTCGTGATCCTTCCTTTTCGTAGTCATGGTCATGATAGCACCAACCTCACCAGCGCTAACGCCTCTGCCTTGTTTCTCGACAATGAGCACGTTGTTCTGCATTGCTACACCAAATATGACCCCACCCGTGCTAAAAGATATAATCGTTCGCTAACCGTTTTCGTACACTAGGCCGCACCCTTTGAGCTGCAGCTTTCCATCTGACAATATGTTGCGAGCTAACATTGGCGCGTTTCAGACATCTGTTATGCGAACGATACACGGTTTACCAAGCGCCATTACTCGTAGCATCACACTGCTAACCATCGATAGCTGGAGGGTTTTGCCGTCTACTACCAAGCATTTGTCGTCGCACTCCGAAGCATTTTCGAGCAGTGCTGCATCGTTCACGAGATGCCGGCTTGATCCGCTATCCAATATCCAGATCTTCTCCTTTATGCTGACATCTTGTACACACAGAGTGTAGTTGACCACATCATTCGGCTTGGAATCCTTCTTCCAACCGCCCTTTGCGCCTTCGGTCTTATTCTTCTTCGCGCTGGGGCAAAATGCCAAAATATGCCCCAACTTGCCACAACCAAAGCATGTTCGCGTCTCACTTCGTGGCTTGCTCTAAGCGATGTTAGCAACAAAATCCTTTCCAAGAAGCAGGGCCTCGAGTATCAAACTCAACACACTGTGCAATGTGTGCGAGCTTTTCAGCTTGGGTAAGAAAGTCAAGACGCCTTGCATCGTACTTTGCCATGAGTACTTTGCGCAGGTCACTCGACGCGTAATGAACGATATTGTCAAGTACTTGGGCGTCAGCACCTCCACATGCGTCACCTACTGCTACCAAGTACAAAAAATGCTCGGGCCAGGATCTCTTGGGGTCTTTCTTCGCCGTGAACAATCTCATCGACTGTGATGCGGTAATCGTCGTCTTGACCGTCTGATGTTGTCGCCCCATAACATGATCAAGAGTCGGTGTCTGGCGCCACCAAGTCTCAACCTGCTTGTTGTAGTACCTTTCGGCTGCACCCCCATCAGGTTGGTCTTTACGTCTTCCGACCAGTCGAAACCACACGCTGCTTGAGCATACTGTATCTGGCGCATAATTGTTCGCCCGCAGTCCAGAAAACCGGAGCCTAATCCCCGATACAGCTCCGATCCGTCGAACTTGCGAATAGTCAATCTGCGCTGCCATTTATCCGGTACACGCATCGCATGCTGTACGCCCGGCTCCGTACGTCTTGCGCAGTCATGAGCCGCTGCGTAGTCAGCTGCATGAATTTGCACTTGCTGCGTCACCTCGCCATGAGGGCCGGTATTCTTCCTCCGTGCACTTGCTGTATGTGCTCACGGCCCTGGCCGTTCCTGTGGTGTACCGGCGAATGGCCTAATGCGTCGATATGCATTGATTCACCGCCGCGGCCATTTCCGAGCGCAGAGTGGAACATTTCGGACTCAATTGCGCCGAGGATACGCTCATCCTCATCCCTCTTCACTTGGGACGCCTCGATCTGCGCCATCCGCGCTTGGACGTCCACGAGGGTGGTCAGAATTCTTGCCGATACGTCGTCGCCCCTTTCGCGAGCTGCCGACGTCCCTTCCACGACCACTGGAGATGCTTCGGCCCTTTCGCGGCCGGAGTCGAAGCTTACTGGAGTCGGTGCGCCTGGCGCGTCGTCTGGTCCAGTCGTTGGGCTCATAACCTGCTGTTTGCTGCAGGTCTCCAGTTGAAGGCAAAATAGAAAGCGAATATATTAGGTCCTTAGTTCGCTTCTCTCCCCATGCTGCCTCTAAGCCTTTCCTACTAGAAGCTTCTCGAAGCTTCTCTTAGCTTCTATACTTCTATCCAAATGCGCCTATGCAATATAGCGTCTATCCACACGCACCTATACAAGTTGCGTCTGTCCATACGCGCCTACACAAGATAGATACGCTCGCGCAACCTATGCCTTATCCTGTATCTTCAACAGCTGTGTTGCATTGCCACACGGGAAGTTAATAAAAATAACAACATCTTTTAAGACTAGTGACCAACATATCATAGGCATCCCTTTTTAGAAGCAAGAGCTGCTGTCAAAGAACATCCTTTGCGTCTAAGGGGTTCAGGCAAAGGGTTCTACGTTTTTCATATTGCTCTATCAGTATGTTAACTTTAATTTTATTGCACGTACAAAACTATTTTTCGGAACAAAACGAAGTCTATGATTTGCATACCAAAACAACCAGGTATCCTTGCCTGCATATATATAGTTCCAAATGAGTCTTTATCCGGTTCAGGATTAGCATTACAAGAACTTACGCCAAAGCGTCCAGCAAGTAATGGTTTGCGGTAACGGTACTTAAAGCACTTTGGAGGCTCACTACAAATAATAACGGGACAAGATAAAACGTGTGCTTTCCTGCTATGGTCGCAACGCTTTCAACAGCAAGAAGCAGAAACTTAAAGATGACGGACCATCTCAGATTAATCACTTTTGTCGTGACCCTGACATAGCTTCGCCAAATCGATGCAATATGCTCACTGGTGAAAAGAACTTTTCTTGCCGCCACCACGCTGAGGGTCACGCTTGCTTTTGGCCGAATTATTATTAAGTCATTTTCCTTTGAGGTGCTACACATAATCTATGTAACGAAGCATGTGCAAAAATGTATTTCGGCTACCGCATTATTTGTTCTTGTCTGAGGTGAATTAGCCTTACCATTCTTTTGCCACACGACAGAAATGCTTTTTGTCACTAGCTCTCACAGCACCTTGCATAAGGTATTCGGGTAAATGTAAGATTCTCTTTCGGTGAGCAGGTGTTAGCTACCTCCGGCCTCAAGGGATCGAGTGTACAATCGACTGAAGTGTCAATGAGCTTTTACATTTGCTATTGCAATCAAGGCAACGACTTATACTCTTTTTGACACCTTTTAAAATATAGTCAGTGTGCAAATGAGAAAATATCGTCATGGTGTCTGTTGTGCATTGGATTTACCATACTTAGGCTTCTCTTAACAAGAACTCATTTTCTTGGTATAAGAGGGCGGCTTCACGGAGCATCCGTGGGATGATCATTCTTAAACGTTTATACATAAAGTCGGTTGGGTCATAGTGATGATCAAACAGACATCGAAGAAGGCTATGCATCAATCAGGTATTTTTCTTATACTATCGCAAGGAGTTTCCCTGGCATTGAAAGGTACTTTGACACGAACATCAGCATGTGTGTCTAATCCACCAGAGTCTGTACCAGCGACAGAGACGGTGCTTTTGTCGTAGATTGCGAGTGAGAAGTAGTCCGCCCACCAAATCGCTTGAACAAGCAAATACACTCACTACATTACAACAGGGATTGCTTACATTCCATTAGCTCGGCCATGCAAAACGTCTCGCTCGTATTCCATATAGGCAAAGTTTCCGGCCTGAGATTCGCTTGCTAAAAATATCGTTCTCGCTCGGTACGAGAAGAAGAGGGCTAAGTTAAAGACGAATGATAACGGTATGTTTAAATGTATTAAAATCACCAATGTAGTGGGCGATAGAGTTTGGAAATCGTCCGTTGCCGAGTCTTGACACAAATCATAATTCTGGGCACTGGGTGCGACGAGAAAGATGAGGAGCTTCCGAATGAGCGTGATCTAGCTGATAGACACCATAGTATAGAGCATTACGTTTACCTGCTTAGCGCACAAAAAAAAATCCTTGTTAGCCACTTCTTGTGCATCGTGTGCGAAATAAACTTAATTTGAAGCGAGGTCATTGTTCTAGTGCATTTTCACGCGTGCTTTGGCAGTGCATTAAAATTTATTAAAAAATTACTTACCGTCGTAGACGCCAGATAACGAAAAATACTTGCACCTGATCTGACGACGCTTTCAAGGTGTTACAATTTAAACTGACCAGATTGAACTTACGCCCGTCAGCTCAGATTCTAATTTACTAACTGAGTAAGTCGAAGACAACTCAAATCTAAGATGATACACCTTCGGCATGATGCCAGGTGAGCTCAAGCACCAAATGTGCGGCTAAACGACCGCGCGTTCTTACAAAGTCATGTCGCTTGTAAGAACTGATCGCAAAGGCCTTGAAGTAATAATTTTAGAGCTATTTAACGGACCACGCGTGTCTTGTAAAAGCGCTGCCCCTTGATTACACACTCCACATGAATGTGTTGCTGAATGTGGTGATCATGCAGCGCAGAAGGAGAAAAAAATCTGTTTCGGATTCACACTTTTTCGCATAGCAGCATTAGCTCCTGCGCGACCAAGAGATCGCGGTTAGATTATTTCTCGGTAATTCGGGCTAAAGTCGCCGTACTCAATGACAGCAACTAGCCACTCCGTCAGCATCATTTACAATGTCTTACGCACAACAAAGGTAAGAATAATTTTGGCAAAGCCCTTTTGCGCAATATTAGGCAGCTAGTAGACATAACTTTACACTAATTAATTTGGAACTCGTGACTTTTCTTAGCCATACTTTTTCGCATCAAATGCTAGAAATGACAGCATCCTCAAATCTTACAGCTTTAGGTCTGTTAATATAAAAACGCTTTAGACTGTTCCATTAGCCATTCGGCTGGAAGGCGCTTTTCTCGTTGCTCTACCTCATGACATTATTTAACTTTCTCTGCTCACTGCAATCATTTGTTGGCATACCATTTTCTCGACGATGTACCAAGACTCAAGCGTTATTCTAAGCTATTGGGCGTGATGGTGCAAATTTGGAGCATTTTAAATTAGTCGTATGAGTTTGGACAGCTTTAGATATACTTGCACCATGGCTTATTTCAACGCAATAATATTGCGAGAAATAGGCGTGCGCACAGTATAGATTCAATCGATCACAATTGATTAATCAAGGATCTAATCCGTATGTATTCTAAAGTGCAACAATGCGACGAGTTAAATGGGCAAGGATTGCCACAAAGTCAGCCACGAAAAATACCAAGCGTTTCCCTGAACCATGGGGCGTAAAAATAGAAGTAGACCGACGTTTCGCACGCTGCGGAGCACAATTTGTATATTTCAAGTCACCACTTTCACAAACATTTGCATTTCTCTAAGTCGCATGACGGCTGGTCTACAAGTGAAAATCCTCGCAGCCACATGTCTGAGCCTATCGGCCCATACTGAACCAGAAATCAAAATCCGCCTTATTACTCATCCAGGCATTTGAAGTGCGCAAGGTTTTGCCAATTAAACGCGTTTCCACTGGTCAATTACTATTATGATACCAGCAACACAGCTGTGCCACGCCATACTATTGAAAGGAGCGGTGACGCATATTTTAAATGCAGTTCTGTGGTTAGGACATCCCTTTTCTAGCAATACTATCATGGACCAATGTTCCAGACAAGTCTTCAATAAACATTTAATCGCCCTAGTGTCGCTGCTAGAAAGCCAAACTATGCACAAGATCCAAGACCCTGATTAGCGTCGGAAGCGCACAAATCCTTTCGTGGATCCATTGGATGACCGCGATCTGACCGATCAGCTGTCTGTTCTTCGACTCTTGGACATTTGACAAGGTAGACAAGACACCAAGATCCTCCAAGAGCAAGCTCTTTTAGGATAAAGCAATCACCAGCATATAGTCAAGCCTGACGCGATTTGGCTATTCTGCTAGCGCGAGATCGAGGCCGTAAATTGTGCGGCTCACTCGGAAAGCGATCAACAGAAAATCAGTCCATCTTTGCCAATTTCGTAGTCATAAGCGATCTGCATATTTCGCACTGAGTCGAGCAAGCTCTCCGCGCAAGAGTGCTTTCAGTCCCGCATTTATCTTATCATCTTAAACTCAACCCACTTAATCTGCTTCGACCCATTGTACAACGTCCGTCGGTAGCACGTCTAGATATATTTATACTTTAGCAAGTCATAAACGCTTGACATCTTTTCGTCGTAACGCCTTTTTTTAATTTGTTGATGAGTGTGCTCATCTTGATCCTCTCGGTCAAGCATGCTCTTACTCACTACATGTATCGGTCATGATTAGCTTTTCAATTCATTGTGCAATAGGTACACTGCCTTCAAAGCAAATCCTTTTTTGCTTTTTTATGATAAAAATCCGTTCATTGCTCTTCTTTTTATGGGACTGCATGGCTTGGATGCGATGCACTCCAACTTTATTCTGCTATATCATTTTCAGCAGAAAGCGTAAATGGGACCCCCTCTATCAGCCTATTCTAGTTCATTGTATATAATCCAAGGGACATTACTTCAGCGATTAAATGTACCTTGAGTGCATCGTCCCCTCCATTTCTCTTTCAGCTATATTTAGAAAGAAAAACGCTTTAGGATCCATCTCTTCTGCTGATAGTAAGCGTACCAGCAGAACGACCTGAGAAATACTTCACCGGCATTATATTAAACACATGGAAATTTAAAATATACAATTTTTCCTCGCGCTCTCAAGACGCGCCGTACGCTAAATTACCACTATTTTGCCATGGCACATTCAACTAGTATTGGGGCACAGCCCTCTTTCAAGCGATCTGCCTCCAGCATCTACCTCGATAACTATAATTGTAGGTGCTTAGTCTCGCTTTTTGATTGTTTGATGAAATGTCTAATCTACTCGATCGCGGGTGGTGCACTCTCGTTGCATACAGAAAACCTACTGGCTCTGGCCGCAGCCATGTTGTCTAATAATTTTGAGCAATAACGTCGTTTCGACTAGATGGAGCATCGGATATATGTACCAGATAAAGCGGAGTGTACAAAGGAGGCAAATGTTAGCGGTTCGCATGTTCGCTCGAATCTTATTGTTTTGCATCGACAGCGTACATTCTCAGTGCTCTAGCCAGAGTTTGCGCAATTTGCTCCGCTATTTTGCTGATATGAGGTCTATAAAATGCTCTTGCGATGCCTTAGAAAAATTGGCATGAAACCTGGTCTCGAATTATATCGGATAGCTTCACCATCTCAGAATTAATGCAGCACACACATATCTCGTAAACTTGGCAATTTCTGGCCAATTCTTGACCAACTTACTCCGGCTTTTTAATCGCTTAACCCGTAAAAAGCTGTGGTCTTTATGTGAGACCTTTCCTCGTATAGTCCAAGCCAGCGAGGTTTTACTCTGATTGCAGCGCGCATATCTTATAATTTTGGCAACTATTGTGATGGATCTTGAGCCACTTACATTGGCTACTGCACTGATTGATCCGTAAAAAGCTTCGTGCTTTTCCATAAGACCTCTCCTGCTTCACAATTCAAACATTGCCTCATATGCCATTGTACGCTCTTGTATAATACTCTGACTGGTTGAAAAATTCGCCCGGCATCTTAGTGTCCTTGCTCCAAGCATATATGAAACGATGCAAGATGTCTTCTTGTGGGTATTTAAAAGCCACAACCTCATGATCAAATAACGCTTTCCTTTGCTTTTTCTGCCTGCAAAAATGACTCTCAAATAATAATCAGATCTGGTGGCGATTCACGCAGTGCGAGACTTTGACGGAGGAGCACTCAATTGCTGGGACGATGCCATCATTTCATGTTGGATCAAAATCCTAAAGGCGAGAAACGCAAGCCATTTGCACATGATCGAAAAAGTTGTCAGCAGAACTTTCACTGCGACACTCACCACCACAATGGCTTACCCTATTAAAGATTGCTACATTGTTAGCGCTTTTTGCATGAAAAATAAAAAAGCTTGTAAAGCATATCCACTAGAGAATCAAGCCACTTGAACGCTAAGGTATGCTGCCAGAATAGAATAGAAAAAACGCTCACCCGTCTTAAAGACAGGATAAGCTGAGTATTTTTACCTCTGTACCCATGCATACACCAAAAGGAAGCAAGGTGATAATAGCAAAGGAAATGGGCTGATCGTTAATACTAGTAATATTAGCTATGGTGCTGGTGCTCTTAACTTTCAAAATTTCAATGAATTTGTTCGGTCAATATCGCTATGGCGCCAAGTCTACCTTTGTGGGAAACGTGTTGGTTATAAATATATACTACACGATGTAAAAGTCGTTTAAGCATCCTATGCTCGAGAAAAATCAGCACTATGGAAGCAGCCTTACTCTTGGATTGCGGCACCGATGCATATGTTTCGTTTTTATTATGGGGCTGGCTAGCATGTGGCCGAAAGCAAAATGCATTCATTTGTTGGCTTAAATTAGAAATGTATCGTACGAATAGGCGCACTGATATTCAAGCCACTTCGACTGGAGCCCCGTCGTATCTTTTCGAAACATGGGGCATACAAGGCCAAGTAAGACGCAGTTTTTGATCATAACCTTTTTGTTCCAGCCGAAAACGGATAAGATCTATTCAACAAAACATTTTTTTCCAATGAGTTCCACATACAGTTGATCGAACGAAGACCGCGGTACAAAGAGCGTGTTCAAAAGAAGAATGAAAACCATTGATTGCACTCGATGCATTTTAGTGCCACTAGTTTCAAAAGCATTCGAAGCTCTAAAAGATTTTTGTTAAGAAGGCCAAACTCTTTTGGTGAACAAGGACATGAATGCAAGAAAATTTTTTACGGCCTTGAATACTAGTAATGGGAAAACTTGGAAATGTGGCTGGAAGGATATTGCATATAATGGCAGCAAAGATTCGTCACAATTCGCCCGCCAAATAAAAGTGCTCGGTTTTCCAGGCTACCATAGACGCTATGAGGGAGGTGGACGAGTATACCGACGTGCCAAAAAGGCGATCGGAGAATTAATTATTCGATAGATCAGACGACAGAGATGATGAAGGATGGATTCAAATCTCAGCTTAGACCATTACGCGATCAGATCATAGAGGATGAGATAGTGTGACGATCGCGCGGTCGAATTAAGATAATACGTATGGAGCGCTTCGACTGGAGACGGAAGTGTTACGTCGAGATGCCGAGGGCAGGATTGTCTGCAGGAAAGAGAAGTCAATAGCTGAACATCTAGATGGCTAGCTGGCGGCCATGCCTATGGTGCTACAGCATCCGAAAACTAATACTAAAATAGAGTCAGTTTAATGGGTCAGGAGGTATAGAACTAGAGAAGGTTGTGAGTCTTGGACGAATACTTATAGATATACTCCATCTGCTTCTGTGAAAAGTCATTTTGCTGCACGAGAGGTTTGATGTGGTACAGACGTAGGACCATTAGCTTAGTGGCATACCAATAACGTAAAGTGGCTATGCTGCTGCGCAGGAAGCTGTCAGGCTCGATCAAGGGTATTCTGCTGGTAAAAATCATTTAGGTGACAAATTTCCTCGAGTGTCACCATTGCTGTAGTAATCAATCAAAATGAAGTCGACATCCGACTTGGATGGGTGAACGCTTTCCAAATGTCCTAATTAGTCTGATGATCCATTTGATGCCTATATCTGGTGCCCTGCTGTAAAATGAGTTTAGGTTTTGCTGACTCAATACGAAGAACAAACTCTTGGTAATATGGGTCGCTAAACAAGTCTGACTGATATATTTTTGCTTTCGATAAACCCCTGCGTCGGTCCGAGTAGTTGCGTACTCCTTACATGCTCAATGAACTACCGCAAACTTGAAATGGATGTTGAGACACCAGGTATAAACACACAAAGGCTGTTAATCGAGCATATTGACATGAAACCAAATATGTTCTTACTGATGGAAAGAGTGGCAACGATAGATGTCAGACGGTCAAAGTTTGGCAATCATACGATTATGTATTACTTTTGAATCTGAAGCCCGCATTACTTGAGTACATGAGTGGGGTCTGCCGACGCTCTGTATTTATTTTCTGAAGGAGTCTATGCATAGCTCTCACTCGCATCTGATCTGGTCAACGTTGTAAGACCGGCCAAGCTGTCTTGCATTTACTCTCATGCGTCTACCCGAACACTAGGCTAAAGTCACCACACAAAAAAATAATGTCCCGTATTCAACTTGGCCAACAAATTAAATTTAAGTCGAGATCGCTTCTTTGTCTTAGTCGTTGTTTGATTGGACAAGTATCGTTCAACAGTTCTACAACAATACACTGAGGCGAAAGTCATAAGATTGTACTGATCGCACCACGCCCCGCTACACGTGAGCCAAAACGTTTTTCTTTCGTCTTGTTTCACGAAACAAGACCACACCAGATTGCTGGCGCATTCTTGCGTTTCCAAGACGATCGACGCCAAGATCAAATCTAGATTCTTCCCCGGAACAATACTTGTTACCATCGTCTACAAAAGTTTGTCACCGTCTCTGGCACACTTTATGACTTGAAACAACTAAGAAGACAAAAGATGTCGCAATTGATACGTCTCAAATCAGGTGATCAGATCAACCGCGCTTGTACCAAGTGCCGGGACAGTACCTAGGTATATGTGGTAGATCAGCATCGTCAAACAGAGGTACAAGAATCAAACCAAAAACTTGTTTTAGCGTACGACTGGTGGCTCATACTAACGTTAATATGCAGTCATAGTAGAAAATTAACGAAGCCAAAATCGCCTAGTTAGTCGCACAGACAACTACGACGCAGCCAATCTCGGTCAAAGTGCCGCGGTGCCGGATCAATTGCAATCTTCTGCTTCGGCATGCCGAAGAGCACGTAAGCATAAGTCCAGTTGGCACTCTCACTGGCATACCCGTATCATCCGATCTGATTTAAACTCTTCTGTTTTCGGCATCTCACCTCGCTTATGTCATTAAGAGGCGACACGTACCTAACACATTCTTTTTTGGAGCTCTTATTGTCGTTAAGATTGTTTATGATAACGCAGTGTTTCCAAAGCTGACAGGCTTCTATGTATCTCCAAATTCTTTGGATGAGCTTTACATTGATCCACTGACACGCAGTGTGCTAAAACGTTTGCCTTGTGTTATCTCTGGAGGCCATTTTCGACGCTCCTCGATAGCTTTTACCTTCCAAAAGCCAATTAACAAGAGAAGCACAATGAAGTGAGCTGGCACTGAGTTTGGCGGACCCTGTAGATATTAATACCTCCAGCAGGTCACTAGAGCTTCAGAGTGACGCGATTAGATTGGTACCTTGTTGGAATACCGACAGTTTTTGAAAAGGAGCACGAATGGGTAGTGGAGCAAAGAATAAAGCTGAGCAAAACATGAGATGGGATCACCTAGGGAGAGGCATAGAATTGTTAGTCGAATGTTGTGCACGCCAGGCTGCCGATAGAGGCTGTCACGAAAGTGACTCGCCACAAGTCACAATTTTTGGAGATTGCCAAAGCGGGTTATATTGATGGACCAAATTTAGACGCAAAGTTTCAGCATCTAAGTGCCAAAAATATAGGACCAGAAAAAGGTCGATATCACAATCTTCACAAAGCATGCTAACCCGTATCAGCTGTATGAAGGCCTTACGGCAATATTTCCATCTTTATCAACATTGCTAGATTAATGCTTGCACCCCAAATTGACATCCACCACCTACCAACCAAACGTGATTTTTTTTACAATTAGGTTCTTCTACCACAGAAACAACCGCATGGCGGAGAATCGAGGTGGAGACTACCAATCTTCGAGTATAAGGAGACAAAGTAAAAGGAAGCGCGCACTCGACTTCACAATAATGGATCTGGTGAGGTCGTTGTGCAGCCGTGGATCTACAGCTCATGCATATCATTTCAGTCGCAAGCTGTACCTAAGTAGCCACTTCGTCCGGAGGATTGTCGTCGTAGAATCATGATCAATTAAGAAAAATGATTGGTTGGTCTAGGTCGTGGTGCTAAATTATACGCAAAGACAAACAATGGACACATCTTATTCAGCCGCACTTGAAGCATGACTCCGAGATTGTCGTTGACCACACTAAACAGATTAAGCTATGATCGGCAATGAGAACACTAATCTTATCTGAAAACTAACCAGACATGTCGTCAATAAATGGCGGTGAACCGCTGTACCAAAAGTCGAAAAGAAACCAGTGCTTACCATTGTGGAATGTCTGACTGAAAGATAAGTTTCAAAATTATTGGCTTGCATCATTTCGACACTATCGTATGAAGATGCAGATAAAGCAGGAGTGGCGCAGCTAATAGCACATCTGCTATTTGCAAGAAAAGCTGGCCTTCTAAACCGGATTTTGGGATCGGATCGGGCGACCTCAAATACCCTTGAGCAAAATATCCGTCTAGATCGATCGGATAAAGCTGGGCTTCTTGAATGCTTGCAGACGTGGACATAGATGTTTTGTATCCAAGACTTAAACAAACTTGCCTACTATGGCCGCAGTGACAGGTGCGCTAAAAAAAGGGACATTAGCGATACGATATAGCGCTTGATCTTGTCGCTCACGCTGATTTTAAATGACCGAGCCTTGCATGTTTTGCAGCTGATCGAAAGTGCCCCACACGTTTAGGAGTGCAGACACTCTAAATGAAGAACAGCCCGAGTCAGTTACATCTGCTGGAAGCTTGAGCACTACCAGAATTGCGATAGGCCAATATATCGAAGCCACACCAATTTTCGCATAGAGTAGGCTAGTATGAGGGCGAACAAAATATTTTGTACCGACAAACTCTTCCTGGTTCCACTGAGTCCAGACATGGTTAAGACTAGTTCGATCAAGCCAAAAGAATATGGAAATAAGAGTAAGAAGTTAATGAACGATCTGATCATGGAATGACACTTTGAAAAAGATTTAAGAGTTAAGGGACATGAGAGTTGCTGGTAAGATTGACCTCGCGAAGGAGCAGAATCTTAGGCGACAATCTTTTGGCGATGGCGACTCACCTCTCCTTACCACACGCTCCTCTAACTTCTTGATTTTGAAGTCAGCTTAGTCGTGCTTGGTGGCATTATTGGCGCTTTGATTTGAAATAGACGAATGAAGTCGTATATTACATAATTTTGAAAGAATGTCACCATCCGGGACACTCCTCTAGCATGACGATCTACGATTGTTTGTTTGAACTGTGTGAATTGATTGCTATTAGCGGTGTGCATTCCATCTTAAATATTTTTATAATTGCGACAGCATTTCCATTACGCTATTTTTGAGCTCTTATACGACACATTAGCACTTCTCCACATCAATTAGCGTGTTCTCCAGATGTCGCACCACCAGGTCGTAACGACGCTGGCTGAAGACGACAAAGAAATGGGCGGCGCTTATCATTTAACGAGGACCGTAAGCTAAGGCTCTAAAATGGCTATCTTCGTTGTCTAATGCTCCTCTCGAAGTGCTTTAGACAAGTCGACAAAGCCATCGAAAGCTAAGCATAAAGTTCTTACTAAAACCAATCCCTCCGTCAAGCTGATTTGAGATCTGCTCAAGGGCGAAGCCTAATTTGGACTGGAAGGAGAAATCACGGGCTTAGCCCTTTGCTAGTAAAATATTGTGGACAAAGGGCTTCACTACGATAGACGGAAGATCAAAACATCCAAGGTTCAAGTGTGACGTCTACTTACTGTGTCTGGTACGTGCAGATAGAGGATGGTTGTAATGAAGCGATTTGCGCGATCGACAATTGACATGCTGGAAGGGAAGAGAAAAATAGTAAAATAGGTCGGCAAAAATCGGTAGCCTACTAGCTACGGCGAGAATGGATAAAAAAGAGGGTACCTAGCACTATTACTGGATCACCTAGATGCAGTCATTTTGATACGTGATTGAGAATAAAGTGTTCTGCCAATATCAATCTCGCGAAAGCATGAATGTATCGAACAGAATGGTCACGCGATCTTCGTTAATGACTTCAAGTATCTACAAGCGAACATAAAAGAAATACGATACGATTGGCTACATGAGATCTGATTAGCTACGTGATATGCTTCACACATGAGGCCATCCATAATCGACTTTCGTATTGGATTTAAAGCAATCTCCATATGCGTTCAATCACCTAGTTCATCCGCGATCTATTAGTCAAATTTGGAGAATTTAGGCGGCCGATCTAAATCATTGTATCTGAGAAAGGCTTGTCTTCAAGTGACAACATATTATAAGACTGCGGGTAGTTTATTGTGTTGATTCACACAAACACCGTATGCTACATGCTTAAAGAGTCACATCGGCATTAAATGGGACAGCTTTATCTGCTACTCTTGCCATTGGATGCAAACAAAACAAATAAGTAAAAGGTTCTACGTAGACATAAGCGTTACTCGCCGATCTTTTCAGCTACGTACGTGGCTTGCCGTATGAAAACAGCATGATGCAGGCTTCTTCATCTATGTTGTAGTCTTACCTATCTAAGCCACACTTTTAATAAAACCTGTCCCTTCTTAGTTGGCCGTCCGAAAAGCAGCATGTTATTGGACCTCGCAAGTTTTGCAAGCCAATTTGCTTTCCACCGCAATTATACATGTCACCAAATGATAACGCTGTTCCTACTTTATCAGCTCACTGATAAAGTAGGAACAGCGTTAAACCACATGACGATGCAATTTGCGTCAAATTCAAAGTGGTATTAGACAAATATTACCGATAATCTACAGATTCCACGTTTTTTGGCTCTAGACACAGCTTGATTACGACTTTACGGCTACAGATGATTACGATTGCTGAGTTGATGTCTGTTTAGAGCAACCTTTGTACAGCCGTATTTGAGCCGTATTATTAGCATGATGACGGATTTGGCTTCGCGATTTGGTACTTGCCTTATCGCAGAGCACAGAAATGGTCATTATTGGAAAAATGCGGGGTAGTAAGACGAGCTTAAAAAGCCGAAATTTATAATTTGATAAAATATGCGGACAGATCAGCGTTGGCGTATTGTTGGTAATTGCTCGACCCGGGACTGAGACGCGCATGCTTTGATACCCGTAGGATCCGAGTCAAGTCAGCCAAAATAGGTCACTAAAGTGGACGGACTATCACACTCGAAAGTGTGATCGCGTTCCCCGAGCAATTTCGGGAGGTTAAAAGCAAGCCGATCAGCAGATACTGCATATTATATACCAGAGTGACAATCATTTTCTTCGCCCGGCTCAATGACGGCGCTAGTAAAATACGTGTTGTTGGCCTCGACACAAAGGATTATTATCTTGATTTTATGAAACCTTTTGGAGATAAGTTAGCATTTGACTAATTGCACATGGTGATACGATAGTCATGACTATGGCGATTGAGATCAATGGAATGCAGAAGTTTTAATTGCTGGTCAGAAAGTGATTGTGTATTGAAACAAATAGATTAAGGCGAAGAAAATCGGTGCTCAGAGATAGATCATTAGTTAGGTGCATTAATCAAAAGACAGACTGAGTTCAACTAGTACCGTTCATAGCGCACATACGAGGGACTCGAAACAGACCACACAAGAAGGCAATCAATTTACGCAAAACATAGCCCTTACCGAGTGAATTGTCGACTAGACATAGAACCAGTTCCGGCTTCTCCATTAAGAAATACCGAGAATGTGTTATATCCTGACCTTGCCGACCAGCATAATGCGCAATCTTGGCCTCAGAATTGTTTCTAAAGCTAAAATGCGACTCTGGTGACTATTTAAGTGGGGCGTGGTCTATTTGCCTACTGATTTGTTAATTTGTGAGCGATTTCGAATAGACGCAATGGCTGCTACAAATTTAAGGATTCGTCTGGCGTAGATATCCATTCACACTCGTCTTTCTCGTTAGTGCTACGCTTTGAGCGGCGGCTTCACTGACAAGGAGTCTAACCAACCGTGGGACTTGTAACTGCTTTACTTAAAGTGAATGATACTAATCCTTTCGAGAAGGAAACGCATCCGTACATTTTTTTTGGACGACGAGATGTTGACTGGACACTTGTTGGCAAGGCGAAAAATCAAATCTGACAATATTTCGCCGGCGAATGATTTTATTTTTTATATAGAAATACCATTATACTGACGACGCGACTCTCCGAAACTTATAAATGGATAGCCTATCCCTTTCTCATGTGCGATAAAACTCTGTACTGAGCATTAGTAGCTTTGGCTTGTCATATGCACTGAATTTCTCAACAAATATACGCAGTACGATTTGTATCAGAGTGCGTGACCGCAATCACTAGCAGAGTACCCCTCAGCTTCGTATCTGTACTATTTTTGAGCTTTATAGCTCACAATGGGTCAAGGCAACGCGCTCCCACCCTCCCAAATTTCGCTAATTAGCAGGGAAAATTGTGTTCCCGAGAAAAAAATGATCCTTTGTGCATTTGAACAAAGGAGCACTTTTACTAGCACAAGAAAACTCTAGCCTCTGAAACTCAATTTTTTATCGGCAAATATACAGAGTGAGACCATTATTGTAATAATGGTCATAGTGACTCAGCATTGCCTTATCTTTGGAGATAACTGATGGTACTGTACAGCCATATCGTACTGTATACCCAATGTATGCACTTTTTAGCCGGAAGTAGTTTGCACGACCATTTTTTTTTATTGAAGGTCATGTAATCAATGCGAGCTTACATATACCTATTTGCCGGTTTATACATACGTACGCGTCAATAAAGGAGACCTTCCATGCCCCGAACTCACAATCGGAAGAGCGCAGTTCCT
This sequence comes from Plasmopara viticola, assembly GCA_001695595.3. Taxonomy (NCBI): domain Eukaryota; phylum Oomycota; class Peronosporomycetes; order Peronosporales; family Peronosporaceae; genus Plasmopara; species Plasmopara viticola. The sequence goes on from MBPM02000064.1 coordinate 334,982, forward strand.
ACAATTCCTCTTACGGTACGTTTCAAGCCGGGTGGTATCACCTTGCTCCTCGGATGGGTTAGAGCGTCCCGTATTCGTGGCGGTGGTAGCGATACAACCCGTTTGCTTTTGATTTGTACGCGTGCGCAAAGACGGCAACAAAGACCCAATTGAGTCGTCCATGTTTTGTATGGTCAAAGGAGCCGCTCAGACGAAATATAACAAACCCACATCCACCGGCTTTCTGTTCTTGGCCATACGACCAGCCTGCCAGATCGTCTTTTAACTCGCAGTCTATCCACTTGAAAATTTGCATTTCATTGTCGTCCTTGCACCTTTTCACCATTCATGTCATCAATGTCAAATTTTCCGTGGACAGACCCGCACGTTGCAGTGAGTCACGAGACAATCTGATGGGCTGGTCGCCAGAGTCAACAAAAAGCCTCGAATCAACAAAAGCGCGACGTTTTTAGCAGCAGTGCACTCTATGCAAATCACGAAGCCAGTCAAGAAGGTTCGTCATTGCTGTGCAAAGCTCGATCGTTTTTCCACTTGTCTCGTCGTGTGCACCGTCAAGCCTGCCAATTGGGCAAACGAGCCGACATTTCACACCATGTGAAATCTCCGCATCTGGTTGGCGATCTCTGAACAGATGCAGATAATAAGATGACAGACAAGCGAATTCGCTCCATGAGTCAGAACGCTGCAAACCTGGATATGAACGAAGCCCACGTCAGCGAGACCAAGGACGATGAGATCGATGAAAAAGTGCAGCGGCGCCGGCTTCAGTACAAAATTCATCAGCGACGGCACCGTGCAAAACAAAAGGAAAAGGTGGCGCGACTCGAGTTTGAGGTACAATCCTTGACGGCACAAGTCGACACACTTGATCACGAGCGCCAAAGTTTTTTAATTCAAACCAATTATTTTGGATCGCGGGGCACGGTGGGGGGCGGGCCGGCCCGCGTCGTGATGGAATATTTCCGACTCTTTCAGGCCAACGCCTTCTCGGCGCATCTTGATCAGCAGGAACAATTTCTACGGTCCGTGATGACAATGGACACGATGGGGCCAGACTATAAGGGCGTGGACACGATTGTCACCCAGTGGCGTCGCTTTTGCAACTTTTTTGCATACATGAGGTACGAACCGCTGACTATCGATATCTCGACTGCAGACGAACTTACGCTCATTGCAGTCGACTCCATCTTCAGCATCGGTGCGCGGCGCGACGGGATTGTCACACTCTACCCGTCGCTTAGTGGTGATATGGAACTCACGCAGAAACTTTCAGGAACCATCATCAACATTCGAGTAAAGTACTCTTTCACGTTTGATGTGCACGGAACCATCACGTGGTTCAGTGCCGAGTGGGACCTCGTAGATGCGTTGCAACGAATGCTGGCTGACGTTGATGATGTTTCTACTGTGCTCTCTGACGCAAACATCTCAACGTCCACGGGTCAAATCAAAGTCGAAAAAGGTCACGATCTGGAGTCTAAACCTGCAATTGACCCTCGACTCGACGTAGAATTTCTGCTTTCGTAGATCGCGTCGACTATCATTCGTCATGTATTGTTTAAGAGAAATTGTACTATTGCCCATATGACTAAAGACAAGCGTTAAATAGATAGGCTAGGTTGTGGCAGAAAAGCTATGACCCTTTCTTGCTCTCCTCGTGCATCGCCACCTGCAGTGTGCATTGCATGCTCAACACATGAGAAATTTTTTGAATGGATATATTCACGGTGCAAGCCCCAAAAGATATCAAATCTACTCCAGGAAAGGCTTTGCATCGCCAGTGAATAAGTGCATGACGCTGCTTAAGGAGGAGCTGCAGCATACAAGATTGGCGAAGAGCGGGCTTCATCAAAGAATGCTATATGACGGCTGACGCAAAGACATTTAAAGACCGGGCGGAGGTGAAGGTTGAGGAAGGTATGCGATAGTATTTATGCATGATTTCACGCCAGGTGAATAACCATTTCCCGGAAGTTGCAATCTTACTATCGGTATAACGTGTGCTATGATTTGTGCATTTAATAGTATTATTGAAAAAAGGGAAGAGAAAGTATAATGAGCAAATCCAGTAAGCGATAATAATAATACAATCACGCAGACGTAGGACAAGCACAATATTAGTTTTTTTTTATACGCACTACCGGTAGTTCAAACAGCTTACATTACGTATGCCGGCGACGGTGTCCATCTTATACGCGGGTATCTTCAACTACAAGTATTTTGTGCGCACAAACGGTGGATATACTCGAGGTTATAGTAGTAAATGATCGGTAGTACATAAGCTACTTTACAACTGTCTATGGTACAATTTGCACGCTTCGGCAGCACAAGCAGTAGCAAACAAACAAAAGTGCCAACGCGAACACCTGGTCAGCAGAGCAAGCGCACGGTGTTTATTCTTCATTCGGATCTGCTACAATACATGCAGATACAAACGCAAAAATCACGATGAGATTTACGTCTGCAGCATTTATCTCTTGTGTCAGTCATTGAAAATTTGTCTATTTCAACAATTACATTTGTATACTATTGCTGGAGAAGAATAAAATGTACTGGTACTCTGAAATTCTTACTTTTGCATACAAAAAATAGCGTGTACTTTATTTAATACAATATGAAGCTCAACATTTTAGATGCTTCGTACGATTGTCCGCGGAACTAATTGCGTATTCTAAGAGCGCATCCTTCTTTGTTTAAGGTCTCAATACACTTTACGCTACTATTGCTTTGCAAGCGAACCACGCTCGTCATTGTGAGGTGCGTATGGACTCATCGACGAGGTAAAACCAATCACCCCATTAATTAATTCTGTCAAAAAATAAGTTGACTGCTAAAAATTGTGAAATCTTGCACTTAGCTGTTTAGCGCGCTATTCGGTTTGTGTCGACCATATGATTGGCGTCAATGGCAGGTTGACGACGTGGTTTACACTCTTCACCCACTCCAGGCTGATGAAGTCGTAAACGTCCGTTGACGACTAGTAGCGGATTTGCTTCGTCAAGCACCGTTGCACCAATCGAAATCCCAGCGAGATACTGCTGCAAAATCGTCTGCAGTTCGCGGTTTTCAGTGGCAATTTGCTCTTTTTCGCGACGTAGAGCCATTTCGTCGAGCAACACCTTGTTGTGTCGCTTCCAGAATTGATCAAGATACTCCCACTCACAAACCGGTTTGCTATTCTGCAACCCTTGTGGCTGAAAGTCGAGCATGTGCCTTCCTTCATCTTCTTGCCAATCGTTTTCTGTACACAGAGCTTGTCGTACATGTTCTATCTGCTCGTGCGCTTCTTGTTCGTCGGCGAGTGTAGAGTGGTAGAACGGCAGCACGCGCTCTCGCTCCGTCTCGAGCTTGCGCACGAGTTCACCCAGTTGCAAGATTCGCTCACTTTGCTGCAAATGGGCGTCCAGGTGCTTTGTTGTCTCACGCGCTTCGTACGATAACTGGGCGAGGCGACGTCGTTGGTCCTCGCGCATGCCATTCATCTTGGATTTGAGCTTATGAAAATGGTGCGCGATCGTCGCCTTTTCCTCTTCCAACGCTTTATTGCGCTCCGAACACTCGCGTACGTTCTGTGCAATCTTTGCTCGCCAGAGCATGAGGCCCTGCTGAAGCCGCTCAATCTTGCGGATCTTGAGTTCAATCTCACGCGACAGATCTTGATCTTTGGCCGTCAAGTACTTAAAATCCTGTGTCCGTTGGTCCGTATTCTGCAAGTAGTTAAGATGCGCAGTCTCAAAATGCTGCTCCAGCTCCTCGATACTACTGTCGAGTGTAATCCGCAAGACATTAATATCCTCTAAATTCTTGTTTCGAATCTCCTCGCGCAATTGTTCATGTTCTTGTCCTGCATCGGCTTCCCGCTCTTTTTCCTGCTGATCGACAGCTTGCATGATGCGCTGCAGCTCAGTGCGCTCCATCGTATGCTGCGTAACCAGTTTCGTCTTTTCCGTCTGAAACTCGTGCTCAAGCTCGCGCAAATCGGCTTCGAATTCCTTTTCTAGACCAAGCAGTCGCTCGTCTTGCAAATCGATGAGGTCATCAACATTCAACAAGTGAGCACGAACAGCGAGTTGAAATTGTTCGTCCGCCTCGTTCAAATCGCGATCAAGCATCTGGATCAAAGCCTCTTTGCGATCGACGTCCCGCTCGTGATTCTGCGACCGCACCTCAACTTCCTTGCGAAGGGCTTCGACTTTGCAAAGCCGCATGATTTTGCGCCAATGATTCTGGATTTTAAGCTTGTTCGTGCGAGAAATGCGCTCTTCTTTGGCCATCAAGTCTTGCAGCAATGCTTTCTTTGAGACGGTCAAGCGCTTGAAGTAGTCATTCACTTCCATCCGTCGAATCGATTCTTGCAGTCGCCGCTCTTCCTCGGAAGTTTCTCGCCCAGACCCATCCTTCTTGCCATCTTTGCTCCGCCCCTTGACAGCCTTGCCAAGCTGAGCACCACCACATAGCTTCAAGGTCAAGTGAAGAACTGCTGGGAGCTTGCGTTCTCGCAACGGATTGTTTCGAAGACTTTTCTTCCGAGGCATGACACTGACTTTGAGTGACGAGTCAATATCCGCATGCCTTTCCAGCTGGTCGTCGTAAATGAAACGGACACTCTAAAACCTTTGCGCTAAAAAAACATGACTACAGGTGGATGAACTACCCTGTTTATCACAATATATTACCCATTATTTTGCATGTGGCATGTCGTTTTTTTGCGTGCTCGTAAGTCCTTCTTGCTTATTTAATGTATATTTTTTATTGCGGCAAGACTTACGTACAGTTTTCTATTCAAATAATATCAAACTAGACTTGTAAACTATCTAGACTAAACTTGCTAAATCTGAATTTACACGAGTCGAGGGAACGGATTTGGCAATACTTTTTAATATCCAGCAGACCTCTCTACTTGTCATGTGCGACGGGCATTGTCTTGCAACCCTGTCTCAAATAGGGACCGCGACATTCACACCCCGGTCGAAATGTATTACCCAGAAAAATAAATTTGCCCCAGTCGTCATGATTAAGTCAAAGGAAATGGCGCGGGTGGACACTCTGAAAGCTATTTCCAAAGCCTATAGTCAAGTACATTTCTCTGTCGTTGCCAAAAGCGTTAAAGTCGAAGAACGAGGCAAGAAGCTGTCTGCTTTCATCGTCTTGCCGCTTGACCAAAGCGCAACGATGCTGCAGAAACACGAGACGCTCGATCAATAACGTTTTCAAGTACGAGACCAGGTCCAGCCAACTCGGACAATTCACGAACGCTCCCTCTCCCCTATCAAATGCGAGAAGGCTACGCTGTCAAAAAAGTTGACGGCCTCTTTGGTCATCGGATGTCAACCTTTTGAGATCCTCACTTCAGTATTTCTTCCGTACACTCGACGTAGCTATTGCCTGTGCTACGTCGATGGCAGTCGTCGCCTCGCGTGACTTTTGTTTTCAAGAGTTGCAATTTGCGCTTGATCAAGCCAATGCGCAGGTGTTCGCCGCCACGGATTGGGCCGAGAAGCGCACGATGCGTGCCACGAAAAAACGCTTGCAAGATCGCATGTACCAACGCAAACATCGCGCCAAGCGCGAGCACCAAGTGTTAACCCTTGAGCACGACATCCAGACCCTGCAGACTGAAGTTGCATGTCTATCTCAGGACCTGCATCACCACAAAACAATGACAGTAGATGCCGAAATTCAACTACAGCCTCTGGATGAGTCGCTCCAGCACCATGCACAGTCCATCGTCACGCAATTCTTTCATGTGTACCAAGATGGCTACTCGCTGCCGCTCTCGGGGCTGCAAGAGCGCTTTCTTTACTCGATTTTGGCCACAGATGTCGAAGGTGTCGATATCCAGGGCGACGAGGCGTTCGTACAGCAGTGGCGACTGTACGACCAGCATTTTGCACTGTACGCACTGGAGCCACAGATCTGGACGATGCAGCCTATTGGCAATCAAGGTGTGATGGTCGAAGTAGAGGTGATGCTCTACTTGCGATGTCATTGTCACACTATCACTTCGCTGTTCCCAAATCTCAAGACAGACCGATGCGATCGGGAACTGGTGCGGCCACTCGTTACGGGTACAACCGCCGTTACGGGTACCTATTCATTCGTATTTAATCGCGCCGGCTACGTCAGCAAATTATTGGTCAGTCTTCAGCTGTTGGAGACGCTGCGACGGGTGCTTGGATCGCTTAAGAACGTGGTAAAGGTCACGGACGGCGGCCGCATCGCCCTCGGCACTGGCACGATTACAGCTTGGCCGAATCAATGCGATAAACGTCGCGGTTAATTCAAGGCAAAAAAGAGACGCTGAAGATCGGTATTGTAGTTCAATAATAAAACACATGATTACTTAAAGAGCAAAATTGTATTGTATTGTATTACGTTATCGCGTTGCCAAGTTATGCACGTGCTAGTCTCTGTGGCTAGTCCACGGCATAGAGTGGTGTCCGCATACGTCGGGTCTCGTTCGGCGGGCAGTGCTGCCAGCACCGAGGCCGTGAGGGTCTTCCATTATTTTGTGTAGTTCTGACTTGGTAAGAGCCCAGGTGGCGCCCTGGTGCTGGAGACCGTCGCGTCGAGGGCGAGACTCGTTAGAGACCTGCAGATGCCCGAGAGCACCTGCCCGAAGCGCGCGGGTATTTAGCCCCCGCGCTTGGAAGGAGGGCGTCACCCCAACCTTTTCCGAAAAAGCAAAATGTACATTGAAAAAGCTGTTCAGTTTTCTGAAAGCTTGCCCTCTTTTCTAACATTTCAATATATGTGAGTGTATCTTTTATTTTCCTACGCTTTGCGTCCGGTTACATTTTGTTGGTGACACATGTCTGTCATTGTTGATGATCCAGGTCATCGCTGATGTTCTGGTAATCGTAAAACTGCCACTTGCTGCCTCTGCACCATCCGCAGTAATAATGTAGACACAACACGAGGCCGGTGGTCGGTCTCCTACACTTATGAGACCGGCCAGTGTACATTATTACTATCGTTATTTCAGACGTGGCGATAGGTGCGCGAATAGATTTCATTCTTCAGGACTATTGTTATGTCGAATCTTCACATTGTCCAGCGGACGGGAAAGGATCAAGGTTGCATCTATCCTTTGAGCTACAACATCGTCAACCACTTTTTTGTGCGCTCAAGTCACATTTTTCCTGCAATTTTTAAGCTGTGATTGCCTCGTCCTGCAACAGGCAAACCAGTATAAATCTTGACTAAACCCGTCACTGTCCCAGGCACGCACGACTTACGTGAACACATTGTCAGCGGCTGCGGTAATTACTGTAGACGCTTCGACGACTGGTCGGTCCGCCTGGGCCGCTTAACACTCGGCAACTATATAGTTTGATTGCGTGAAGGGATTCTGTTTCAGCATGTACATGGAGGGGTATGGCCATTGTAAACTAAGACTACATACTTGGTAAATTTGAGCAACAAATAACTTTTAGCTTCCGCTTCCAATAATTTTGAAGGGAGCAATGTCAAATTAAATTACTAACATAAACAGCCCTGCGGCGTAGAATTTCATTGGGTCATACACGCAACGCAACAATTCTCTGTCCTCTGTAATTTGTATTGCTTTGTAATATCTGCTTCGCATAACTTGGTCGCAACTGTGGTCGGAATATCGAAAAACCAAAAAAATCTATCAATTACTTTGCGCCCCTCACGAGGTATTATCTGGATAAATCTGTAGAAGACAGCAGAGTAGGAGAGAGGGGTGACATGAGCCTAAATGCACATTTTGGTAACATAAAAGGAGCACGAGAGTAGCAATACCCATTTACGCATGACCGCGTGATGCAAGCTCAATGAGTGAGAACATGCCGCCTTTATGTACGCTTTGTAGAATATCTTGAAACTGTGATTTATTTACTATCGATCCGCAGACGAACTGGAGTAGACATGTCCGCATTGAGGCCAAGCGCTATTACGAAATTGGGTCCGCTAAGCACTCATCTCAGCTTACGACAATTAGTTTTGGGATTTCTGTTGTCTATAGACACCGTCAAGAGATAGTCCTGCTACTTCAACACCGTCAATTGTGTCGGTACAGTCGACAAGCGAGCAATTCTGCTCAATCGACCAGCAAAGCTCACAACAACAATGTTGCCTGCTTAGACCTTTGACAGAGAAGTCTAAATAAATTGCTATCAATGCAATATCACCGGCTAGCTTGCAACCAGCACGACTGTACGCTTAAAATTTTACCCACTAGCGCACTTCACATGCGTGCACATACGTGCAAGCGCGCTTATACAACTCGATTAACTTCAAGTCATGCGTGTCCTTTCGACCAAGACGACCGACGACCGTTGCATGAGGAGTCCGATAGAATAGATGATTGCATTAACTATGAAAAATCACTACCCGTTGTGGGGTCCCTCGATCAGCGGTGAAATACAAATTGAAATCGTTATAGATGAAATCACAAATGTGACATGAGCTAACCCATAGTGTGGACAACACGCTGACGCATCAGCCGAAGCGTTTTGAGCTGCTGGCTTATACAAAGAAGTAGCGTCAATCACTGCGAGAGAATACTGTGCTGCAGTGCATGATCAGTATAGATAGGACCGTAGCAAATGAGCTCTAGACCTAACAAGAGTTTTTAATCGCAAGTAGCTATTTGTCATAAATGGGATAGAGGCCTTGAGCAACCGAGATTAAACTACAATATCTTCAATTCGGCCGCGGCCGCTGGCGTCTTCTTGCAGCAGTGCGGTATCGATGGTTAAATTGGACGCGACACGTACACACTGAACGTTCTGGGTCTTAGTACGATCTATAGTTTTCCTTTGGATTTGCTTAACACTTCGCGATGTTAGGCTTCTCAAACTTGGTGCGAATACTTAGCAAAAAGATTGCAACCAAAATTTTGTAAGAATTAACACCTTACCATTGTAAATAATCCAGAAGGTCAAGCCTAAATCTCTAGGCAATCTCGCTTCCATCAAGGCAATCTAGTTTAGATTGCCTTGATGGAAGCGAGATCTCTTTGAAGGCAATAAGGTTCCCTCGATATGAGATATGGTCTCGTACTAATGTTGCATTTGTATGCTTCAGTGTTAAGACCAAAATTGTATCGAGAGCTGGTTGCAAATATCCAATGTAAATACGCATGTCTATTTTTCATTTGCTCTGTACGATTACAGACAAAAATGTCATTTAAGTATCTGTGCATACAATCTGAGTAGCTGCGTCACTAAAACTTATTCGAGAGCATTCAAAGCGCTTAAAACATATTCGAGAACATCCAGGAAAGCAAAGAATATACTGCTCGGAGTGCCGTCCACGTTCGATGCTCTATCACTAATAATTATAATACTCGTCTACGCACTGTACACTGAACATCGTGCCAAATCGTTTTGCAGCACATTCATTTGCAAGTCTGCGTCTATGCCGGTATGGTTGCCGCAATTTGCTTTTTATAAGCTTGTACAGTGCTTGATTTGCCATCTTGCTTTCTGAACATCGTTAAGTGGAAACTTACTTTATCAAGTCAATCTCTTCTTGCTTTCTGGACAGAAGAAAGCCTTAATGACGTTTAAATTCAGTAAAAGCTACTGGAGTAGAGTAAATTTGAAATTTAAGGTCAAATTCTTTATGATGTATGCCTCGATCAAGTAATAACATAATTGCGGGTCTCCTGAGACTTCTTTTTTTTAAACGATAGAGCAGATGGGACAAATTGTTACGGTCGAGGATTCAATATTGCGGTTTATGTCTTTTGAATAGCTATTTTAATGGCTTAAGCTAATGGTGCTGAGAGTTTGATTTTTTTCTTCAATCACATACCCACTACTTTTATTATGACATCGACCATCGAGGCCTCATCCAACTCTACCGAAAACACCTGGCTAAACAGATCTTTCACTAACGAAAGGAGCTACAGACTTATTTTATCATCGGTCTTCCCCTTTTTAAAGACGCATATCTGTGCGCTGCTATCATTTCCCGAAAGGCGCACTTGAGATTTCCTTAAGGCAAAACCCTCTGCGCTTCTTGGTGAGCCCCATGCATCGCTGTCTTACTCCTAAGCTCGTCGACGGTCTTATAGTGTCAAGCACTGTTGAGCATTGACGCACGGATGTCTACATCCATGTCCAGCGATGGGATATACTCCTCAGAAGCCCTCCTAATTATAATATTTTCCGATCTACATATAATATAAGAGTGGTGTCTGCAATTCCTCGATCTTGAGCACGCCGGGCATTCGACTAAGGCTACCTATGTCGAGCGTTGTCCAATTCACCCCTGATTCTTTATTCCTGACACGCTTCTTGTTTTTCAGCGAACGCTGATCACGACGGTCGATTCTCGGTGGATTTTGCGACACCCCATTTAGGTCTTGTCTTTGCTGTTTTGGCTCGAGATTAATTACGCAGTAAATAAATAGACAGCGCTATTGTCGGCTTGATTTTAAAAAATTGTATCCATTCCACGCGCAGTAGTAAAGTGTTGCTCTAAATAGTAAGTGTATTGTTTTACAAACACTACTTTGTGGTCAACATGCTTGTGGTAGGGCCTTGCCCGTACTACTTTGGCGTCTAGCCGATTACGCTATCACTGACGAGCGGTGAATGCTGCTGACGAGTATCGCTCAACCACCTCACGGTTTGGCGTCCTGTTCGCCGGCAATTTTTTGTTTATCACATTACAATTTCCACCACGTTGACCAAATCGGTCCAGTGTCCACGTCAAAAGGTCCTTGCAGAGGTGAACATTTTACTCACTAATTTTTGTTATAGAAAAAAACGGTTGGCGCCTAATTTTAACTAACCCAGGATTCGTGGCACTTTAGTCACTCATACACAAGATGAGGTCTTACCTTGCATTTGGATCCAAAATTTATTAGCGTTTTTTCATATCAAAGCTCGAGAAAGTAACATCTCGATTCATCTTCATCTTCTTTTACTTTTTTTGCTAAGCGGGCATTGAAAATTCCACGTTGGTGTGCTGGTAGAGCGTTAGCATCCGACTTATTATCTTCGACCTTTCAAAATCAAAAGCAAGCACCCAACGCCCCGAAGTCCTCAAGGACTGATTTTGTCTTATTAAACCCTTCTATTAAACCCTTTTGGCAATCACCAAACCTAGCTTGCAAGTACAATCCGTGCTACAGGGAACAGAGCTCTTCGGGAATTAAGTACGCTGGCCTCACATTCATCCCTAGAGCACCACTAAACAACATTCAAGATTCAAAGCGAAAAATGAAGTTTATCCTCTCCTTTGGCATGGATAACCATCGAAAATATGTAGCGTACTATTATCGAAAGTTTTTTCATACTATGTGTGTATGCATTATGATTTTTTGTGAATGTCGAAAGTGTGCTTTTACTTTGACAACAATTAATTGTTAATCTCCTGGTATAGATTTGTTTTGGGCATATAAAATCGAACCATATAAACACCAATTTGCAAAGCAATACAAGTTGAAGCGTTAATGTCGATCGGATGAACACTATTGCATTGGCAGATATAGAGTTTCCACTTCGTTTCAATACCGAGTAATGAGGGCATACTTATGGTTGTATTGCATCATGGCACAAGTATTTAGCACGAACTTCTTGACAATGACTACTAAACTAATACTATTTTATACCCATTTGCGCGTATTAAATCACCCCCATGCATAACTTAGCCTTAAGATCTCGTCATCGCCCACCGCAGCGTCAGCAGTGGCACACTCTACTTTCACTCAATTCCTACTTCAAACTCAAGATACCACCTTTGCCCGGTCTTTAAAGTTGTTGAGTCAGCCTTCGTTGACGGTACATTCGTTTTGGACCCGGCCATTTTTTAAGTCACTTTGTAAAACTAAAAAAAAACGCTATTAAGTTCATGCGAGTTACGAAAGCAGAAATTCCACGTTATATCGAGGGTCAGTTGCAGGTTTGTTTTCCAAAGCGCGAACTTTTTCAACTTTAATTTGTCCCGTAGACGTCGAGATATTTGCGTCAGTGAGCACTGTAGAAACCTCGGCAAGGTCAGCCAGCACTCGTTGCAGCGCATCTACGAGGTCCCACTCGGCACTGAACCACGTGATGGTTCCGTACCCATCAAAAGTAAAATAGTACTTCACTCGAATGTCAATGATGGTGCCCGAAAGTTTCTGCGTGAGCTCCATATCACCATTCAGCGACGGGTAGAGTGTGACAATACCGTCGCGCCGCGCACCGATGCTGAAGATGGAGTCGACTGCAATGAGCGTAAGTTCGTCTGCAGTCGAGATATCGATACTTAGCGCTTCGTACCGCATGTATGCAAAAACGATGCAAAAGCGACGCCACTGGGCGACGACCGTGTCCACGCCCTTATAGTCTGGACCCATGGTGTCCATTGTCATAAAAGACCGTAGAAATTGTTCCTGCTGATCAAGATGCGCTGAGATGGCGTTGGCCTGAAAGAGCCGAAAAAATTCCATCACAACGCGACCTGGCCGACCACCAACCGTGCTTCGCGATAAAAAATGACTGTGTTGAATCCGGAATTTCTGACGTTCATGATCAAGCGTGTCGACTTGTGCCGTCAGAGATTGTACCTCAACCTCAAGTCGCGCCACCTTTTCCTTTTGTTTTGCACGGTGCCGTCGCTGATGAACTTTGTACTGGAGCCGGCGACGCTGCACTTTTTCATCGATCTCATCGTCCTTGACGTGGGCCTCGTACATGTTTAGGTTTATAGTGGACGACACAGCGTTCTGACTCATGGGGCAAACTCGCTTCTCTGTCAACTTTTAATTTGGGGAATGCCAAAAAGATGCGGAGATTTCACACGCTGCGAAAGTCGGCTCGTCCGCCCAATTGGCTTGCTTGACGATGTACACGACAAGACACGTGAAGAAATAATCGAGCTTTGAACAGCAATGACCATCCTGCTTGGCTAGTAAACAACCAATGTTGTTAGATTGTCGTTTGTTGATCTCGCAACCAGTCTGATAGTTGGCAGGCCATAGTGAGGAGGACAATCTGTTGGTGAAATGCAAAGGTTCTATATGGCACGAATGCAATTTATATACATATTGAGAGTTTGTGCTGCAGGCATGCATATTGAAGTACAAGCCGAATACGGGACACGTCAACCCGTAAGGGATCGTACCGTACAACAAGCGTAAAAATGTGTCACGACATTGACATGTTCGTATGGAGAAAGAGGCAGGTGGGTACATGTAAGCTTGCATGGATTACATGACGATAGTATTTCTACAAATAATGGCCGAGGTGCCAACGGCTCTTTTTTTTTTGTCTGCCAATTCCAACAAATTTTCGTTTTTAACGTGAGTTGTACAATACTTTTCTAGCACTTTCTGCCCTTTGAAGCTTAACGTTAATGTGCTCTGTTGTTTCAATGACGAGAAGCATGGATCTTTTGGACACGAAGCTCGTGTGAGATGTGGAAGGGCTTGAGCGGACGGAAGCAATCGTTGAGGTAGGTTTTTAAAAGCAACACGTGATACGCGTTTGAGCTATAAGTATTCCTCAACCGCTTAGCCTTGACTCATTGTGAGCTATGACTCATTCTAAGTCCTTCAGGTACAAATCTGTAGCTTTTTTAGAAATTCTCTGGCGAATGATTGCGGTCATGCGCTTTTATACAGATCGTACTACGATATCCAGTGTGTGTGGTTTGAAATTTTGGTGCATAGGACAAGCCAAAGCTAAATGTAAAAATTGAATACTTTCGTCAGTATGAATGATCGATACAAAAGGCTAGTGTGATCAAAACACGCACATAATGATGGCTGCACGTCGTGGAGCTGCGCGCGAGGGGCCAAAGCTAGTGCACGAGAAAGAGGTAGTGATGGTTGGCGATGCAAAAAGGAGCGAACCGTTCCTTACCATCACATTGCTGTCTGCAAGACTAATCGGGCGATAGGTGTGCTTTGTTACTATCGGTGGTACAGATTACGGCCAAGATTTGTAGGATGATCGTACCTTTCTTTTTTTCCGAAAGAATTCACTGAGACGCATTCGGCCTAGGAGAACAGTCCGGCTCAAGTGCGCATTAGGCTGAGCAGCAAGGTCAGACTAATCCTGGTCCGAATGTCCAGTAGGCCTTCCTTGCATGTGCGCTCTGCATGTCATTACAAATTCAAGGCTTTTTTTGCTTGACTTCTCCGGAACTGAATGTCCTCAATACACGTCGCATGATTAGGCAAGCAGGTCGCTGCCTTTACACCAGAATAAGTAATACGTCGCCTAAGTGTCTTGTAAGTCCGGTATAAAAGCACGAGAAACAATCGCTTCATATTTATACCTTCTTAATGACACTACTTTCTGTTCAATTTACTTACCACATTTTCCTTTCATGTCGATTTGCAATCTCGTCATTGATTCTCCCAATTCATTTGAGGAATCTCCACCTGACCAGCTTACAACACTTGTGCATTAAAGTGAACGCAATCGCCATTGTCGTAGTCATCGTACTACCATTTTCCCCTTTAAAAAGCATACTTGATTTTAAAACGCTCAAAAAAGATAAATAACGGTGTCGACGCCAACAATTCTTATAGCGCCGTCACCAAGCCAAGCATAGGGGAAAAAATGCCAGCACTTATATACAAGATGCAGTATCTGCTGACTAATACCGAGCAGCTAGATCTCAATCACTAAACATTGCTTCTTTAATTATAAAATGCATCGACGCTGGACTACCCAGGCATAATTTTCTCAAATCTACAAGTGCAGACCTTTCTACCACTCAAGGAAACTTTATCGCGACCGCAGAAACGCCAGGCTCCGAATTAGAAGGAGTCGAAATTGTCAGCAAACTTAAAAGTGTTTTAGCAACTTCAACAACTTCCAGTGCCACGAAATTTTTGCCTTGCATGCGTCAAAATTATACGAGTTTACGCTTGTCGTATTAAACTATTTTTTAGTCGTGATGGAGTACTCACACTGTACCCAGCACTGTAGAACAGCATTGTTTTTACATAGGCATGTTGGCAGTCTAGTTCGCTTCGAGTCAGTGTACTGCCCCCCTGAGTGCTATCGTCGCATTCGTATATGTATAGTTGTGGCAATGTCGTGCTTGCAAAAAATGAGACCTTGCAAGAATTGAGACCCTCATCACACAAGGCGCACAATACTGCCAACATGCATAGAGGGTGCTATCGTATTTGTGTGGGCTTCGCGTTTAAATGCTTCTTTGGTGGCCTTTAATCGAAAGGCGTTTTCTTCACTAGAAAAGAAGGTTTCTGCCACATGAAGTCTTCGGGAGGCGCGCAAAAATGTAACTGATCGAATCGACTGCTGTGTGTCCAAAGTTTGGACCATATGGAGGCTTACTATCGCTTTGAATGTTTTGATGCTTATAATTTCTAGTAGTTGACGAAGTTGATTTGTAAAAGGTCTCTTCGCTAGCCGTAATCAATATGCCGGACCGACCTGGGTCTTTGGGTTCGTAGCGTACAATATCCATGAGGCGTTTAAATTGCTACGCAGAGATGCTCAGATATTAGATCAGCTTACACGTTATATCGCTAGCAGCTTTTCACGAAAGAAAAGCAAACAAGAAGTGTGAAAATGACCAATTTATGTTTAACATCATTGGGATCGTTAAGCCAGATCAATAGTGCATATGTGCCGGATAAGGTGAAAATTAATTGGGTCAAGCGTGACGATTTCGTGCTACGCACCGCATCTGCTCATTCGTAAACAATCCACGCCTTATTTTCTGCTAATGTTATGCTTTCTGCCATTCTGCAGAAGGTAAAGAGCTAGCAGAAAATAAGGAAGAAGATCAGGACTAAGCTTGTTTTTAAGTAAAGGAGCTACACAGTTTGCCAGTGTTTAGGTGAGAGGGAGTATGTCTGACCCACGCAGCCGAGCGTTTCGTATTCTTATATGTGCTGAAATTATTTTTGAAGTCGCTGAAGTCCATCAGGCCACCAACCACACAATTATCTTGCATATGCCCGTGAACTTGGAGGCACCAAGTATTTTCTCTGATTATTAATTCGTTGATTCCCATTAAGCCAATATAGTGCTGATATCGTCTTTAATAGCTGTCAATCCCATGAAGCGCTTGACAACAATTGCTTTCTGTATGCACGTCATACGCATGGTAAGGGGGGGCTTAAACTTAAAATCCGTACCCCAAAGGTCTCGCGATGTCATCATTTAGTCCCATTACCCCTCCAAAAAATCATATTTCTTGCGAGTCCCATAATTACGTACGATTTGATAGCGCCTTTGTCGGCGTCCTTACACTCTGATGAGATAGGTACTGAGTCATCTCGGCAAAGGTGCGGGCTCTCTCCATTTGTACCATGATGGCTATGTCGAAATTTAAGCGCTCCGTGAGAATTACTAAATTGGCAGCAAGCATATTGGAAATCATTATTGACCTAAATTGTCAGCTAAGGGGCACTTCTCAGGCTGCACCTCTGTTTGTGATCTTCTTTCAGTGTGGTTGTGTAGCACTCGATCAACGCAGCGAAGCGCCATAACACCAAATCATATTTCTAATTACGAGTAGAGATTTTACATATTACAAGAATTATATTTCTAGGATACATAATTTAACATTTCAGCTTATGAGTAAGAAACCAAACGTCGACTCTTGTCCAAACGTGAGTCAAAGCAATCAATTTGCGGGGTCAACGTTTGAATTTAATTCAGAATATAAGCAGAGGCTTAGTGGCCGAAGACTAAGCACTTGTTCTTAATTATCCGGAAGTGTACTCAAAGATTGGCATCGGTGTCGCCTCGTGAGTTAATGAAACAAAGAAGACCGTTTTACAATTCCATTCGTTCGCCGTATGAAGCTTAGTGTGATTTTGGCTTTCTCCTGATCCTCCAAGTTGTATGTCGCGCTTCCGCGCTCTAGCCATCGCGAGCAAGCGAGAAACGCTGTCAAAGGACGGTAATACCCAAAAAGACGCGTCATCCTTTTTGTGCATCAGCATGAGCAATCTGACAAAGGTGTGCTCAAAGTCATGGCTCTATTTATGCCGAACCCGTTCGCTCGAAGGGGCTTTAATCCTTCTCCGCCGCTTTTGAAAGACTACGCGGTGGTGTCCTCATATTTTATAGGTGTGTTACCAGCTGGAGACATACCAATGCTACGGACAACATGTTCTGACGCGAACATTGAGCATGGGGCCTAAAATAGAGATTCTTATCGCTGTGGTCGCGGCGGTGGCACCGTATCAAGCTGTCAGATGGAATGGAGAGACCGGTCGTTCATTCCAGCTATAGCGCTTATGCCGACTTTGGTGGAGTTGATTATGCTCTGCAGGCGTTTCCATCCACGACATCCAACTGTCTGAAAAGGAGACCCAGAGCCCTTAGCTGTAGTCAGCCCTAGAGTACTCCGAAAAGTTATCGCCACCATCGGAGATTGAAATCAAAGTTATTTATTGTAAGTCTCGTCATTGCTGGATCCCAGCGATCACTATAACTGCTTCTAAGCTTAGAGCTCCGTGAGTTGTGAATTTCGGCACAAGCTTTTACCGAAAGTCTTGCATTGCAGCGAAGTCATTATCAGATATGCTAAATGCAAGACATACTACTTACCGCGGCAAAAGCTGTTGCTTTATCAAGCCCGACGTCTTCTCCAGCAGCGTCGGCTTTTTATAATTGATCTTAATCATACATCTAATTGCATTCTGGGTATTTTGTAGCTTGCAAGACAACAGTCGGTCATTATTTGGCTGTCAAGCGCAAAATCCTTAGCTACGACGTGAGTGAAGCGCTGAGCGAAGTCATGTGTGCGCCATTAGATTGGCAACGAGTCACAGTGTTTGAACAAGTCCTTATAATGCATATGATGTATAAAAGAAGCGATGATCATCTTTCACAGCTTTCACCGTGTCGACAGACAACTCAACGGTAAACGAAACCTAGCGCCAGCTCAAGAATGAGCCAAATGCGGTCACTCCCGCGGCAAGAGTTGGCAGGCGGAAAAAAATTTAAGTGTACAAATAATCAGTTGAGCGGAGGCTCACAAAGAAACTCAACGGTTAAGCTAAAAGCCACAAATTAGTGGCTGGACATTTGTTGAGGACTTAACGCATGGCAGTCGAGCAGGTCCTCAATTCTAGAGAGTGTGTTTAATCAGAGACTCACACACAAATTGCAATTGACAAGAGACACCCTTTTGATATCCGTAGAAAATATCTACGCACTATCGACACGATCGGCAAAGCCTTTTTGTGACTAGGGTGAGCTGCCAAGCAAAAGCGACCCACCGGAATCGAGCTCAGACTTGAGTTTGAGAAGTCAATTAGGCATTGCACTTCGCAATGCCTAGTTGAGGTATTTCAGATGATCTTATATTGACTTCATTTAGGCATTGCAAAGTGCAATGCCAAATTGAGGTATTTTAGACGTGCTTATATTGCTTTGAATTCACTATCAGAGCGGCTGTGTACAAAGACACCATCGAAACAACTCGGCTCAAAGCCGTATAGCTGGTGCAGCAAATATCATACCATGAGTTGGGCCACATTCGTATTTGATAGAAGCCGTCAGTCAGGTTGCTGGCACGAGAAATGAAACTGCGCAGCAACAAAGTCTAGCAACAGTACTCATCAAAAATTTCAAATTTGCGCTGGGATAGTAGCGTCGTTCGACTTGCCGAAAGCGTAAGCAATATGTTACCTGCCCGGAAAATATTTTCTTACTTACACTCAAGAAAGGGACATATCTCTGCCATGAAAAATTTCAAGCCAGGCACGACATCAACCTCGACTATCAGCCAGAAGTTTGGTCAAGTACTTGTCAAAGTATAATTCTGCAAGCTCGCAAATGATGCCGTATCGTGAAAAGTTTTCTATGATTGTTCCCCGAAAAGCTTTCCACTTAAAACTGGCTCGGTGCTCTCTGGTTGCGATAGCCAATCTTTGCTGTCGACTGCTTATGTGGCATTGGTGATCCATCGCTCTTGCACTACATTAAATCCAAGAAGAGCTTTCTTTAAGGAGAAATCTAAAAGCCGCTAGCTTAGGATAGCATCGAGATGTGGACTGACCACTTCAGGCGTGTGAGCTCACTCCAAATCTTGTATCTAAGTTTGACGTTTTAAAGCCGTCAAAGCGCCAAAATCAATAAGTGTATATTCTGCGCATAGTGCTGGATGATTGTGTGGGCAAAAATATCGTGCAAGCAGAAAAGGGAAGGTGACTTCCATCTATCTAGAACCGGTGATTAGAAAATCGACTGAATTACGTCAGCAGCTTGTTCGCAGTTTACGCGCATAAGTACATGTAAAGTTCTGCTAAACTAATCTAGTCGCTGTCGCCTACGCGTAGATGAACACACGTGCTCTTTGAGTGATGATCAGCAGATGGCAATCGATATCGTAAAAAAGCTGTCTGGCGGAGGGCCCAATATTGGTGCTTTCAGAAAGCTTAAAGCTTCTATATGTCGTCTGTAGCGCTAGCGGCTATGTCATTCGCTGTGCTTTGAAACAAATAATAAATCCAAGAGTTACCAGTCACGATGGTTGGGTTCTAATGTACGCAATGCACGATAAATACTGCCTTGCTACGCGCTACATTCCAAATTCTTTTACCTTCTTCGTGATCAGCGTACATAGCGATGATGAGTCCTTATCTCTCTCAGCTCATAATCTGGTGTATAACATATTGCTCAGAGTGCAAATTCGTGATATTCCACAAGCATAAAACGACAACTTGCGTTTCTCTCTCACAGCGTCCAATTTATGACTCGCGACAAGGCTTGAGCCGCCCGTTACTTCATCAAAAAGAAGATTGGGGTCGGCATTTGCGTACCCTGTATGTCATCAAAAGCAAAGTCAACGAGGGTGTCATGAGTAATGCCACTGCGTGACAAATTTACGGCAGACTCATAGTTAACACATAATGCTCAATTATTGTCAAGCACTTGAGTAAATCAAGTGAGGCTACATCAAAGGGAGAATTCGCTGGAATAGATTCTTTACGATCAGCCCGACTGCAAGCTGCTTCCGTACAGCATCAATGATTTCGACACTCTGCGTATCGTTGTTTCGAGGACGCTGATTGCTGCGACCAATTTTGTTCAAAAACATATTTCGATGGCTAAGCATCCTTTCCGAAAGCAAGTTTGGTCATCGCTGAATGATTTGATCGGCTGACATTTATTAGTGCTGACAATTTGATCATCACAAGCAAAAAAGACCTGCCAATAAGTAAAATTAGGTCTACTCCTGTATGTCGCCAACAGCAAAACCAACGAGGGTGTCTCAAGTACTGCCACTGCGTGACAAATTTACGGCAGGCTCATCGTCGACTCAAGTTGCTCAATCACCGTGCAGAACTTGAGTAAACCAAGTGAGGCTACATCAAAGGAGGATACGCTGGAATAGATCCTTTACGATCAGCGCGACTGCAAGCTACTTTTGTACAGCATCAAACATTTAGGCACTCTGGCGCTAATATAAGTCTTGAGCACAGAGACGGATTTTGTTCAAATACATATTTTGATGCCAAAGCATCCTTTTTGAGAGCTAGCTTGGCCATCGCTGAATGGTCTGATCGGCTGACAGCTTTAAGTGCTGGCAGTTTGGTCAACACAAACAAAAAAGACCTGACAATAAGGAAAATTAGTTCTACTCCTGTATGTCGCCAAAAAAAGCAAAATCAACGAGGGTGTCTCAAGTACTGCTACTGCGTGACACGGTTGCGGCAGACTTATAGCCGACACAAGTTGGTCAATCATCGTCAAGCACTTGGATAAACCAAGTGAGGCTTCATCAAGGCGCTAAGTCCAGGATATGCTCGAATATATCCTTCAAGATCAGCCGACGGCAAGCTGCATTCGTCAGTATTGAAAAAAGTTTCACTTCGCGTATCGCGATGCTGGTAGGCTCTAATTTGAGCCTTAGGCACAGAGACCAATTTTGTTACAGAGACATATTTAGATACCGAAGCAGCCTTCTTAAAAGCTGGCTTGAATATTGCTGATTGACCTGACCGACTGACAGCCTTCGTTGCAGAGTGTTTGGTCAAAAAGTGGTTGGTAATTTTCGTCTCATCGTTCTTAAATGTCATGTAACTCAAATAATGGACTGTTACGTTCATGTTTTAAATGCTTGAAATAAATTCTCGGTAATACACTGATTTGCATACCGATGTTTTGTAGGATACCAAAACAAGTATGGTCCTTCGTGAATGGCAAGATTATATTTAGTGCACGCAGGTATGAGCGAACGGATTAAACAGTACATCTTGAAGTTCAGTCTGTTGCACAATTTAATTCGAGGACAGTGTGCGGTCATTCACCAAAAATTATGAGACCTTTCTGCTTGCCTCCTCCGTGCAAAGTGCGCTGACTGAAGTGAAGTCGCGGAACGAGCTTATGCTTTGCAGTTCAAAAGTAATCGCTAGACTTCGTGCGCCATTGCTTACATCATTCAACTGTAATTGCTTGGATCTTTAGCTGCTGAATTTGTAACCCCTCCTTAATTGCCGAAGCGCCAAGTTATATGATACTCGTCAAAAATAAGGAATTGTCTCTTAATCTTTGCGAATTTACGATTGCATATTTGTTAACAGCCAGTAATAATGATGAGGCTACAAACCGCGATTTGTCTTTTCAATATCAATATCTAGTGCTGCTCTTTCAGCTCAACATTTCCAGTCCTTGAACCATTTGACAAATGGCGCAAACATAATGACTCTGAGAAAATTATTGCATTCAAAAGAAAATTAACTGAAAGTTGAAAGAAGGATAGAGACCACGCGAGAACCTTAATTCAAGGTGTCGATTTAAAAGAGTGCACAAAGTTTGGGCAGCACTTCGTGAACTTCAGTAACACAGTATTCTGTGTAGTTTGTTTAATCTGGCAAATAGTCGACATAGGTATCCGTGCTTTTCGCTTGAGGTCCTGCTACGTAATGCATATTCTCGTTCGTGAATTCATGGTTTAATTTCTGAAAGACATAGTATGTTTGTTGCTTAGCTCTTCCTCAAAGCGAAAACTGTCTTTTTCCTCTATGTGCATTGCACGATGCTCCCAATCAGTTGACCTTTGTGAACATTTTACCAAATTCAATTCAAAATTGTTGTATAATTTACGCTAGCGAAAGCGTATTGGGATGCATCAAGATAAGCATGAAAGTGGTGGTGATTATAGCTGAGGGGCGAAGCACGCTAATTAGCCAAATGTAATCTTCCTGTCGAGCTTATGACCCTATGAAAGCTCCGATTATGCTTGTATGAAGCAAACAAGCTTGCTCAAAACGTTGCATTAGATATCTGGCGCGTGGATAGATAAGATAAGGTGTATTCTGAGCTTTGATGCGTACCAAACGAATGGTACCGTTGGTCTCAATTGGTCAAAGCAAAGAAAAATTTGATGACGGACTCGTTTGAGAAATTTCATCTTCTGAGAGATCCTCTACTCATGGATGACTCAATTTCCATCGTTTTTGTGAACTCTTCAGACGTTTCCAGCCCCCAAGTTCGTTCTCGAACATCAAGTAATGGATCGTCTTGCCAAGCGAAGCAACGTTCTTCTTTTGAAACTAATTATCAGCCTATCGACTGGGCGTCAGACGATGGTGTCCGCATGGACGGTGTCGCTTTACACAATCCCAACTTGCGTCGGACGTTAAGTGATGGCATGACAAGATCCACCAACTTAAATAACAAAAAAAATTACAATATAAAGAACAACAAGAAAGTGTCAACTCCGATGCCGACGCGGTTATATGGAAAAAACATTCTTCAGATGATGGCAATTGGATCAATAAAGCCTATTGCTAGAGACTCCAATTCGGTAGATTGGTTGAACAATCTCGGACTAGTGGATGAAGTCGAGGACATGTCACTCATGGACCCACACTATGATGATTTGACATCTGCTAGAATGGTTAAACTATTTACACTTTTCCATCCGGAAGGTAGGCAATGGGCGGGGTCACAACTAGAAAACATGCTTTTAATTTTTTTTCTGACTTGTTTTTGATTTATTTTCAGAGAACGGAATTTTATCTTACGAAGGCTTTCGGTGTGGATTGGAAGCCATGGGAATAGCGTGTGGTAACGACGAACAGTTTCAATCGTTCATTGATAACGTGGACGATGACAAAAGTGGTGGGATTACGTATCAAGAATTCGTGTTTGCTATTCAGGAAATAAAACTTGCACAGCTTTTCAACGAAGAGTTTCTTCGAAACATGCCGCCAGAGTATACTCATGTGAGACAAGGAACGACGAAAAAGGCTTTAGTAGGGTCGGTCGAATACTCTCCGGACCGGATTCGTAGCGTGTATCCAATTGATCAGGTGCAAAAGTTTATTTACTCGACAAAACCAAGCTGGGCTTCCGTCCGGTGGATCAATATTGAAGGCATTGATCCTCTCTTGATGCGACGTTTATCGGTACGATATTTCCTTCATCCGCTGGCTCTTGAAGATACGTTGGACGCCGATGTGGAGCGTTCAAAGTACGAAGAATACGACGAACATTCGTCCCTTGTGCTGCAGACAATTCACGCGCGTGATTTATCGATGGTCAAGAGGTATCAAAGTATGTATCGTGCCTCGCTGTATGTCCAAGATAACGACGTCTCTCCCTTTAAAAAAATGACCAAGAAGGAACTTGAGGCACGATTGGAAGAACTTAATATTGGATGTGTCATGACGGTGCCCCAGCAACTTAGTCTGTATATAATGGAAGACGTTCTCATCAGCGTTCAAGAGCACTCGAGTATACTTTGGTCCATGGTGAAGCATCAATTGAATCGGTCCTATTCCAAGGTGCGTCAGCATAGTACAGCTTTTCTGGTGTATACCATTGTGGATGTTTGTATCGACGAGCTGGCGCCAATAACTCACACGTTTGGTGCAAAACTGATCATGCTCGAGCGGTTGCTCCGTCTCGATCCGCGCTATTTTGACATTCGTCGACTCGCTAAATGTTCCAAGCAAATTAAAGGCCTCCAAGTGCTCTGTAAGCCGTTAGGTGGGGTCATTATTCAGCTCTCGGAATCCGACGAGTTTGAAAGTGAATCAATACGGTACTTTCGTGACGTGCTTGACCACATTACGACGATCGAAGAAGATTGTGACCGCCATTTGGACCGATGTCGCAGTCTGATTGAAGATTTTCACAATGCTCGAGCTGCCCAACAGAACGATGTGACGTACATTCTCGCACTCGTTGCGGCCATTTTTCTCCCAGCACAGTTTTTGACTGGACTCTATGGTATGAATTTCATCAACATGCCAGAGTTAAGGAATCGGAATGGCTATTTTATCTGGTGGACTGTCGTTCTAAGTATTGCGTGTGCTACAATTGCGTTTTTTAAGCTTTACAAAAAGTGGTTATAAGCGGCTTTCATGAGGTCTAAAGCGCATTTTTTATTATATTAATTTAGCTTACCAACTTTTAATTCTAAAAAACGCTTTCGTGAATCAAATGCTGTTTTTTTAATATAAAGCTCGGCTTTGGATTTGTAAGGGTTACGTCTCCACACCCGCCAAGCGAAAACGTTCTTTGTGTGGCCTGTTCCGAGCCTTTTGTCTTTGGCCTTCGAGTTCAACGGTTTCGAAGCAGTTATGTTTAATACACCGCATCAGGTGAAGAGTAAAGGCTCATCATTTAGCGCGCTAGACGCAGTTGTTGCGTTATTAATGAATACATCAGGCAACTTATTTGTAGAATATGTATCCCTTACATCAATGCAGGATTTTAATGCTTTTGTTCAAGTTTTCACACACAGGATAAGAAAAACTAGAAATCGCCAGCTATTTAAGGCACGAGTGCAAACCTAAATGCAGCCACGGTACATAGTCGTCGCAACTTCGCAATTCTTTAATAGTCAAAAGTTAATGTTACCGATCGGTAATTGCCTCCAAGTTCACTGGCGCTTTCTTCAGCACCAGAATCCCAAGCTTCCACAATTCGATTCTGTTGGCCCTTTAAACAGCAAAAATGCAACAAAACTACAGCGCAGAGTTTCCTCTTCACACGCTCGGCGTGACTCTTCATCTCGATTAGTGCCCATGTTTGACATCGAAGGCACTGATATGAAAAAGGTCCTGAAATCAAGTGCCGGTCGAAATGGTGGTGGCAAAGTAACTCCTTCTGTAGAAAAGAGTCGCGCCAGTCGTGCGATGAATGATTTAATGGGGGAGACCCAGCGCCAAGCGATGATGGATCGGATTCTACTCGACATGGAACATTTGGCATTTGAGCCAACGGATGGACAAGACCAAGAACCGATGCTGATGCTGCGAAAGGATTCGAGTGTGCTTTTGCATGAGCCATCGATGGTTGAATCAATGAGACGGAAGGGCATTCAAAGTCCTGTGTCAGCAAATCGAAAATTGACCGAGTTTGCATCTTCTCGTACTCAAGAAGAGTGTTTGGATGAAGGAGATGACAGTAGAACAGCAATTGCATCTTTGAATGAGCAACGACAACGCCTCGATCAGGACGAAGGGCCGCCTATTTTTTGGCAGAAAACTACTGGAGCAATTTCGGCCACAAATGTTCCGGATCGGCTCCTAATGCTGTCTCCGTCGCCGCCTCATCAGATGAATGCAGTGTCCAATTCACCAAGAAAGGAAGATCGACGACGCGTTTTACCAAACAGAGCGGCAAATTTGCCGCGACAACCTGGGATAACCCGCTCTGGGTTTTCACGAAAATTTCGGCAACACGAAAACGTGCGTACATTAACCGCTCCGGCATCTCCATCTCCTATGAAGCCAAATTATGGCGCTTGGTATGTTCCCCAGTCAAAGTGGTGGACTTTGTACCAAAGCGAGCAATCGAATTATGTTAAGAAGTCTCCAATTGCATCATCTAGTGGCGCAAGCGAGTTAGATAGAAGCATGTCATCAAAAAGCTGTACGCACAAGCCACAGCTGCCATTGGCCGCTATTTCGAGCAATGCAGTCGTGGCCACTAAATCTGCTCTCCAAACGGCGCGAGCGACCAAAAACGATGGCGCCCGATCCTTGTCTGCTCGCTCGCGCAAACTTGGATCGCGGTCCGCTCGAGGCTCAATCGAATTCAAAGTAGGCGACATTTCGCAGTCGTACATTGGACACGAGTATCGTGCGTACATTGTCCGCACGGGCTCACACATGCCTCGGTATCTGCAGTAAACTATCGCTATACTCATTGTAGCGAAATGACTTGAAGAATATTTTATGTGTGTGCTCTTGAAGCTACTGAAATTTAACAAAGCAAGGAAGTTGTTTGACAACATTGTCAACAACAACTACTTTATAAATCAATGAGTTCGTGTCAGCGTTGTCTCTGCTTTGATATATATTAGAAGTCTCAGGTATCATTTCGCCAGTGCTTGGACATGCGAATCATTTAATAGTTTTGTGTCACGACAACGTCGTTGATAGTCCTCCAACCACCATAAATTAAAACCTTTGAATTGCTGTTGCGAATAAAGCTCTGTCAACATTTCATCACGGCTTACTCCAAGCAAAGGTATCTAATATATATTTTTTAGTTAGATGCATTCCATCATAACAATTATTCAGCTAATTGCGTCGAGAAAGCTCAACTTGCTAAAAAATAATAAAAGCTTCCAGTGCGACAAGTTGCCGAATGAGAGGGAAAAGTATCCAGTGCGACAGGTTGCCGAATGAGAAGGTTTAAGTCATTTTGATGGTCCTGCGCGAGAACCTTGATTTACCGGTATGCTTCATCAAGCGCAACTTTGGTGGTTTTGACAAACCAAAACCACAAAATGGCGTGTCCAGTGGAGGCCTTGCTGCTGGACATGGACGGCGTGCTGGCCGAAGTGTCCCAGTCCTATCGCCAAGCCATCATTGACACTGCGCGTAACTTTGGCGTATCCGTTACGCACGAGGAAATTGAGCAGCACAAACTGGCAGGAAATGCCAATAACGATTGGCAATTGACACATCGTCTCATTCTGGACAAGCTCAGCGCCGCCACTGCCATTCCCACTTTGGAGGCGGTCACTGCCCAATTTGAAGCTCTTTATCAAGGAGAAAGCACTACGCCAGGCCTTTGTGAGCTTGAGACGCTACTGACGCCCAAGGGATTGCTATGCGAACTCCAGCGCCGTTTGCCCAAAGGAATGGCAATCGTTACCGGTCGACCCCGCAAAGACTGCGTCAAGTTCTTAAGCATACACGGTATTGAGAAATTTTTTCCCGTACGAATTTGTATGGAGGACTGCCCACCAAAACCATCACCTGAGCCCGTTTTACTAGCATTAAAAGCGCTGCATGTGGATGCGCGGCATGCCGTCATGGTGGGAGACACTGTGGACGACATCATTGCAGGAAACAAGGCCGGGACATTAGCTTACGGTGTCTTGACCCCGCAGGCATACGCGAAGTCGATCTTGGAGCAGAAACCTGCGAATATTATTACGTTATTAAAAGAGGTTGGAGCGTCTGTGGTTTTAACACCCGGACTTGGCGAGCTACTCGACCTCATTCCGCCGGCTCAAGAATGCTCTTTGACTTTTGCAAAAGCTGCAATTACAAATGAAACGAGAGGTGGTGTTCGAGAAGCTTCTATCTCCCGCGTGACCAAGGAAACGTCGATCAATGTGAAGCTGTCGCTGGACGGTATGGGCAAGTCAAAGGTGGGTGGTCATGAATATTTTGATGTGGACCGCTTTTAAATGTTTGGTGTGGTTAACCTTAATCTAGGTTAGCACTGGAATTGGCTTTTTGGACCATATGCTGACGGCATTAGCCAAGCACAGTCGCTTTGACGTGGATCTTGCATGCAAAGGTGACACTTGGATCGATGATCACCACACGACAGAAGACTGTGCATTGACACTCGGCGAGGCTTTTGATGTCGCACTTGGTGATCGCGCTGGGATCGCTCGGTTCGGGTCAGCGTGCGTGCCGTTAGACGAGGCTCTAGCTCGCGCCATTGTAGACATCTCGAGTCGTGCGCATAGTGAAATCAACTTGCACTTGACACGTCCGAGCATCGGCGAGTTGTCGTGTGAAATGATTACGCACTTTTTCGAGTCGTTTGCTAGTGCTGCACGAATAACGCTGCACGTCGACGTGCTCCGTGGCCGGAACGATCATCACCGGGCAGAAGCATCTTTTAAGGCGCTGGCTGTTGCACTGCGCGCTGCTATCCAACACGACGCTACTGCAGGAGTACCGAGCACCAAAGGCGTCTTGGCGTAAGTACAGACCTGAAGCGTAAATAGATTTTGTAGGGCATTTGATTTCGTACAGCTGACGTACTAAAACTTACCGGTATAACAAAAGTTATTCCATAAACGTATTGAACAAGGTAGCTTCAATAATGGCAACTGTTGTTTCATAGCGATATGCAAAAAAAACATGACACTATCAGGACTTTTATTTCACCCGATAGGATTCCAGAATCTTAATCACTAGTATATCCTCGACCATTGGTTGAATTTATTCGTCTCGAAAATGAGAGATCTTGTCGTAGAGGCTGGTGCCGACGGCTCGTTCGATGCAAATGCTGCAGACCAAGCTGAAGCCTTGCGTCAACAGGGCAATAAAGCATTTCAGCTGCAACATTTCCAAGAAGCAAAAGAGCTTTACTCCCGTGCCATTCAGCTGCAAGCGGCCAATCATTTGCTCTTTGGCAATCGATCAGCTGCGTGCTACCAGCTAAAAGAGTACGAACTCGCGCTGGCAGATGCAAATCGAGCAATTCAATTGTCACCAAATTGGGTCAAAGGATATCTTAGAAAAGCAACTGCATGCGAGGCATTGCAGAACTGGCACGACGCAATTGCAGCATTTGAGCACGTTTTGCGCCTTGAAAAAGATCATTCGTCACTTGAAGCAAAGAGAGCAAAAGCAAGAGTGAACGCGCTTCAACGAAATGTTAATGCAAACACGACGGTGAGAAAAGGGTTTCTGGCAGGCAAAGCAAATTCCTCAATTTATTCGGAAAAGGAGGATTTTGATCAAGATACGACTCGGCGATCGTGGAAATTAATGCTGAAAAAGCTGCTCGACGGATGCAACAAGCGCGGCATCAATAGTCAAGGCGAGAGCGTTGTGCTGGATGACGGCGTGTTTGCCAAGTTGCTGCAAGAGGATGAGTTTCAACGGCTTATTTATCCTGGAATTCCAAAAGAACAGCTAGGGCATGCACCAAAGAATCTGCAACATTTGCTGGAAGATCCGTGGTACGAGCAAGAATTGCTGGCGTTAATGCCAAGAGTCAAAGCCAAAGCTACCAGTGTGCTGACGAATGTAAAGCTCAAAGGTGCTGACCAAGGGGACGTGATGGATGTAGCAACCGAGCGGTTGCTCCTGCCACAAGTATTGCAAGAGGCATTTGGTCGAGAAGTGTTGGCAATGGTGCATCGTGTCAACTATCAAAAGCACGTAAAGCTGGCTAATGATGCTCGACTATTGGCCGATCCAACTTCGGATTATGCCACTTGGGATCAATTAGATGAGGCCTTTCTTCACGAGTTGCTTGTGACAAAGCAAGATGTGTGTGGAGTTGCAGTCATGGACGATTTCATGGGGCAGGAGTGGACTAAATTGCTGCTTAACGACGTCATGCGAATGGCCAAAAATCAATTATTGGCGACGGTACCCTATCCCGACGCCATGCTTATTCCGAGTCGTCATTATGGTGGCAACCACATTAAATCAGGGGCAAACCTCTGTTTTGTCGAGCATCGAGACTGCATAACGGAATATCCGGCTTTGGCTGAGCTGATTGAAACGGTCCATGCACTACCTTACGAGATCAACAAGAAACGACCGGAACGTGCCAAGTTATGTGCACAATTTACGCATTGTACGGCCATTCAACAGCTCCCGTCGGGGTGTTGTCAGCCTTTGCGCTTGGATTGTGGAACCGGTGACAAAGACAATGGAGTGAAACTGACGTGCATTTATTTCTTTAATGCGAGTGAACAGCACCGGACGACATTAAATGTGCGACTGAGACCAGAAGAAAACGCTCTAGTGCGACAAATTGACGCTAAGCCTGATCGCCTGGTAGTATTTCAGAGCCAATCGGTGTTTAATGAGATCACAAAGGTACCAGATGGCGAAGACCTTTTTTATCTCACATTTTGGATCCACGGGCAAAGCCTAGCATAACGGAATAAGCCGGTCATTAGACGCCATAGTGTAAATTGATTGTAGTGATAGATACGGTAGTCGTATAAGCACTATGTAAGTGCTACCTCTTATAGTGATTCCAAGGCTAAGTCGTGACGGCCTATTATCTGTATAGCGCAAGAAGGCAGAGCATAAAATCTCTCGAATGGCGAAGGACGAAAAGGATGCAAAGTTAGTGGTCACGGCATGCAGAAGGGGCTATAACAGCAGACAGTTCTGTCTGGCCCCAAACGGTGTGGCACAGATACTTTAACTTGGTCGATGCGCATCTAGCGGCGCTCTTCACTGATGAGAATGCTCTGTTGGAGCACCTGCTTTACATTTAGTTAGTCACAGTGAGCGCGAAAATTTTCGAAGCAAGGTAAGAGAAATTATTCTACTCTAGGTCAGAATGATCGAAGTGGCCCCTTGCTATAGACGGAGATAGAGAGGGTCCTCGTCATCTTAAAGCTCGGTAAGTAAGCAATAAAGTAGATGAAATCCACATAAAAGCGGCAATAATGGCCAGTATTAACTTCTAGGCTGCCCAGGTTGTTGAAAAGTCGTAGTAATAAGAGGTCAAAACCCATGCATGATAACTAAGACGATGAAGAATAGGTAGCTCTTTAAGCTGCATGACAGCCCATGAACATCTTTCGATGCTTCCTCTGTGATGACCCGCGTTATTTGCGGTTTGAGACGTCTCTGCTTCAATCTCGTTAGAGCCTGGAAGTCGAACACCTACCGCCAACTATTCATACAGACCGCCGCGGGAAAACTTCAGCAGCCATTGGGAGAAAGGAGGCCTGCTTGGGGAGCTTTCGTCTCTATCAAGCTTTATAGAGATTGAAGAGGGCTTAGGCCTAAAGGGTTCCGTACTCTTTAATACAGCCTGCGCTTGCAGACGTGGCTTGCTAGTAGCCGAGGCCGCTTGAAAATTTATTCAATCATAATTAATTCTTATCGATCCAAGCAATTATGGTCCACGCTTCACTATGAATGAAAGTCATCCATACGCTAATTTTTACGAGCACACTAACGTGACATTGCCATTTTTTGCTTAGCAAGGTCTCTGTACTAGCATCCCGCAAGAATTTACGTATCAAGCTCTTTGAATTCAATCGAATGCTGTTTTGACTACGATACATTATTAAATCCTAGGTTCGACGTGGCTGGATCGCCACGGACCCTAGGATGAAAGATAAAATACCTTCGGTGACGCCTGTCATAATTTTAGTGGAGCATCGATGAGATATGAATTCATTTCTGCCACGAAGCGGAAGTGCTAGTTGATCAACGTATCAGGCATCAGAATTTTGAGACATCAGTTTGAATCGTTGACCAATTACATATCTAAATCTAGTGTGATAATTGAATCACGGACGACCTATTCTCTGATACGATTTTTGACACACAACTATAATGAGTTCAAGTCGAAGTCAAGTATTGTCAAGGTCATCTTCAAGGGAACGACTTGTGTCGGCTTGGGTAGCTTTCCAAAGGTGATGAAATAAAGGAGGTGCGCCCGGAACGAGAAGTGTACCGATGTAAGAGCCAAACTGTTAGTTCCGCCAGAATTTCTCCATGCGAACTACCGTGCTCATTTGGCGGCTCAAATGGAGAAACATAGTGCCGGCACTGCAAACCGTATGATGAGTTTTTTGTCTCATCAAACGTCTGAGGATAGCATCTTAGATCTTTAAAGCGGGGTAAAAAGCGGAAAAAGCAAAAGCGATACAATAACGACGTTTGGATCTGGTAGACAAAAAGTTTCATGGCAAATATTTTGCCTGTTTGGACTCAAAACTCCAAAGTTTTGCCGGAGGAGAGTTTGACGAAATGACCAGATCCCAGTGTGTGTGGATCTAGAGATCGGCAATACTATATAATGTGACGTAAGTCATGCGGTGTCTTGCACATTAGCAAGATAAACGTACTTAGCTTCAAGGAGTTAGAACAAAAAGCAGCGAATATTCTAGTAATCATTGTTCGATGCATACAAGTAAACTAATGAGTAATTGTACATACTTTCCCCTACGAAATTTTTGGAGGTAAGCCAAAGCTAAGTTCAGATCGCATAGAACTTTAATAGGTCTTGGTTCAAACACCTTTTGGGGTCTGGCAGCTAGCAAGCCACAACTCGTATTGATTATGTTACGGAGCAAGGGTCTTGGATCTGAGCTCTAACTTTCACCAGACAAATTTGAAACTGCATTGGGATTCGAACAAACGTCGAGAATGCGCAAACTTCTTGTGGCTCATTCTACGTCACACTTCCAAAAAATCAAGGTGGTGTTTTGCCAACTATTTGCACGAGTACAATGCGGGTTTCACAAAGTCTCTGCCTGATTTTTCGAAAAATACATTGAGTGGCAGTGCGAAAGCCAGCACTAGTATGCATTTTATAGCGTCGAGGAATTTTGTTGATAGGCCGCATCAACACTCGACAAAATGCTGTTATGCTTTGTTCACGCCGTTCTTGATTATGTCATTGATCACGCGTCACAGCTGCTTGATAAGGACGAACATGGACGAGTCTCTCGCCTGAGATGAGATAGATTTGGCTTGCTAAAGGAGAACACCGTTTACAGCGAGAATGAACTATACACTGATCATTATCTCTGTGATTCTGCTTCATTTACGACGGCGATGAGATCTCTCACTTGTCCCATATATATACTTGTATTTTTCACAGAATATAACTTTCGCACTGAAAATATACTTCTGACAAACTCGGTGTGCTTGCTGACGTGTTTCTACAGAAATCACTTTACGAGTTGCCTCATATCAGCAAAATTATAAGTACATGTTCGTCCATCATACAAATCGGACGCCGATTTATACCCAGTTTGATTCTTACTTTGCAGCGGATATACCAAAGTCGAGCGGTTTTCTTCGACAGCGATCGCAGTTGCATTGCATTAAGTAAGCAGACGGCCTCTCTAATGTGGAATTTATCCGGTAGTTCCAGCTTGAAACGTGTTCCGACCCGAATTTAACAATACTCCATATGACGTATTTTGCTCCAATCAGCGGTAAGAAGAGTTTTTCCGGTATCGACAACAATTTGGTGCATCCACATGTAAAGTGAGTAAGTATGTGAGGGAATCTGAGACATGCCATATTATCAAATTTGCGGCTCACACATAGGCCCCCTTGCATATCTTGGCATTTTTGCGGACTGATTGAATTTAACAAATCCTAACCTTGTCCCTGGTTTGATAGAAGTTAGTAGTAATACAGGCATAAAGGTGTTTGCTTGCATCCTGAGCAAAATAATGCACTCGGCCCTTTGTTCACATTGTGTAAAAGAATGTAAGATTTTTCAAGCATACAATATATGAACACCATGGGCTTCCGAGTACGATGCTATCAGGTAGAGAGACACGTTGAGCTTTGATGCGTGCTATTCAAATATCCTCGCTTGTAGCAGTAATAAACCATCCACATAGAGATAGTAAATTAAAGGGTCAGTCGAGTGCTTAAACATTTATGTGCTGGAAAAAGCTATCAATTATCGTGTTTGCGTACATTATGTAGTCCACACATCCGCGGGCTCCCACTTCCTTACGTAATGAGTGCAGACACTATAATCTTGCCAATTGTGGAATCTCAAATACCTTGTAGAAAAGGGCGGGAACACCCGGATAATCTTTTCACTTCAGATCTTTATTCTACGACTAGACTTTGTACACATTTTTGTATCAGACTTTACGTTTAGTCGGCTAGACGTAATCAGCAGAAGTAGCACTCGTTAAAGATTTCCCATTAACAAACATGTAACGAGAACTTCGAATATCTTTGTCAGGGCAAATATAGTATTGTCGAATACCATTAGAATTTAAAATTTGGCATAGGCGATTATAATGAAGCATTGTTTCATTGGACCTTTGACGGACCTGGAAAGACATGGGTAGGGAGGGACACACCATCAAATTTTCTAAGACGATGTCAACACAACCAGCATTTGATGTTCAGCATATTACAATCCCCAGGACTACGAGCCTCATATTTTCTTAAGATCTTGTCTCCGTGCTCGGCCGTGTGAATTTAAAATTTGGCATAGGCGATTATAATGAAGCATTGTTTCATTGGACCTTTGACGGACCTGGAAAGACATGGGTAGGGACACACCATCAAATTTTCTAAGACGATGTTAACACAACCAGCATTTAATGTTCAGCATCTTACAATCCCCAGGACTACGAGCCTCATATTTTTTTAAGATCTTGTCTCCGTGCTTGGCCGTGTGATAAGGCAAGCACAGATGTCCATCCGTATGGCGGTTAATGGTGTCTCCACTTCTTCCGTACTAATAATACCGGATAGCGAGTATTCATATAGCTGAGCGTTTTTAGTCGACGGCCAGACCTGAGACTTACTACTAAGGGAAGCAACCATCTAACGCATTAAAATATCTTAACCTGATGCACACAGTAAGAACTTCACTTGTTAAGGTCTCGAGTCACACGGTTAAAACAGTACATCCTCTCTGTAAGAGCCTTTTGGGTCGAGGTCGATCCAAAGCTCTAGCCGACTGATACAACACGTCATTTTCAAAAGAAATTTTAGGCGCGTAAACTTAATTGCGCAAGAGAATTTGCTTCTTATCAGAAAATACAGGACCGAGGCAGAAGCAGCCTCAGGCGTTCCTTGACCTTCAAGGTAGGATGCGCTTTCACATGAATAGCGAAGCGAAGCAGAGGCACTTTTACGTCCATAGTATTTTTTAAAGTGACGCGGATATCATGCTTTACAGTAATATTTCAAGGTGAAGTGAAAGTCATGCTTTACAGAGCTCGTTGGAGCCGCTGAATCGAATGTACAAATGTAACACCACAAGTTACAGGCACTCCGTATACAATTCACGTCTTTTGACCGCATGTTCAGATGTGCAGAGCATGCGATTATAACTCGATTTATAATAACTTAAGGTTCTGCCGTAATTGAGACATCGTAAAGTTCAGCTCACCAAGTAAGAAAATCGCGCTATTAGCTCACAAAACGTAGACTTTTATGTCCAATGCGGTTGGTGTTCGGGTTGTAGCCTCATCCAGTCTTACGGTAGGTTTTATAAAAAGTTGTGGTGATAACAGGGCTAAGGGTATCTCTAAATTGGGTGCAAGCCGTTTTGAAATGATAAACATTGAAGTATCAGTTATATTAATGTTAACTACATATTAATTTTTGTATCTAAAGTTTTAGCTTTCTAATGGTTTAGATAATAACTAAGATGTGTAAAGCAACTTATGCTAACCTACGTCTACCTTGTCTTCTGGCCTCTCGCAATGCCGAGGGCAAGCTTGAAGGAAAATAAATGCTGTGCTATAAGCGTATGTATAGCTGTTCTACGAAAGTGCTGGAGCAAATGCTCTTCCTAAATTTAGTTTATAATCTACACGCTACGCAAGGAGTAGTCGTAAGCGAGTCCCTGTGGCACTTGAAACAGAATATCCTACCGCCCAGCGCATGGTCTATACCGGCTCAGTACTACCCATTTGGGAGCTTTTTCTCGCCGGATTCGTTGCTCTAAGATTAAATTAGACCTCTCACAGGACGGCGACTTGCGTCGGTCCCTACTTGTGGACGAAATTCAATGCCCTCCGCTTACTGCATCGATGATGTTGGTCATTAAACTTTACCCGCTGAATAAATGAGGGTAGTTTGTGGCTTTACTGGTCAAAGTTGGTAACTTCATCACCAAGGGCAGGTCATAGTCCCTAGCAATCTTTACCGCCTTCTCTGTCTTGGCCTTCCGCATGAACAGTTTGTCGAAGAACAACTTTACATAGCCTAATGTGGGGTGGTCAAGCTTCAATAAAGCACTTTCGCCACCCAAACGCAGATGATATCTGGACCATTGGGTGACAAAGATGATAAGTTCGTGTTTTTTGCTTTTTGATAAAGCCGTAGGCTCTCTCGGAGACTTCCATGCGCCTACATGGAAAGTGCAGCCGTTGAATGAGCCCAGCTTCTGTGAATGCTACGGTTGTGGCTTTTGTGAAAGTCGCAGCCGTTGTTGTAGTTACAGCTTTAGATTTGGAAACCAAATATGGCGTAGAAGCGCTTTTAAGTGCTTAAGCAATCTTATGGGGCCTGGCTCGATCATCGTTTGATGACGGACTATCTAGCAGCCTTCTTCGCTTTCTATTTTATCATCGCTCTGATCAAGCTGCCGTTTTTTACCGGTCAAAGCATCGTTACTATACTTACCTAATTAATTTTCAGAAATTCAGTGAAAGAAATGCAAGAGGCTGTTACAAAAAGTCGAGCTCTGATCTAAAAACTCTTCAGCAAATGGTGGCTCCCGGTACATTACAAGAACCCTACCAATGTTTGCATAGTGGATTTTTTTGGAACAATACCTTGGAGATGTATATTTCTTGCTTTGATGTATAAACAATTTTAATTCTATACATCGAAACAGAGGTAGTAACATACCGCCAAAATATATCGATCTGTATTTGCGTCTTTTGCACCTTAAGACCGAAGAAATTGAACAGCTATAAATGGTCATATTGTACGCCACCACACTAACAGCACATTCTACACCAATTAAGCTTTTTCTGCTTTAATTACGTAAACAATAAAGTCTGATAACAGCCTACATCTTAGCTTGACGCGCGAAAAGAAACTTAAATGTGATGCCTTTATAATTTGAGGATCGGGACAACGTAATGATGCCACTCACTATTCAAAAAGCATTAATTCATACTACTCATAAGCATGTACTTTTATGTCCAAGCAATTTCGACATTGATCACGTAGCTCCAACGGTGATCAGATCGCCGTCATAAGCAAACTTTCATCTCACTGTTTTCTTAGTACGTACCTCATTGATTTATGCATCTACTGCTGCTTTCCTGTTTGCAAATTTGCGGCTGTATCATTGTACGTTTCTTGAACTTTAAAGAACTAACAATGCGATTTGGTGGCCTCTGAGATTACAACTTCACCCTCGTGCGGATTAAGTGCATCAAAGCTTTCTCGACAATACTAGAATACTCTTGGCTGCACCTTTACAAGGATATCTACAGATTTTTCCCGTTATCTCGATCAAATATCGCATCACTCGTATAAGTCAAATTTGCTCGGCTCTTTTGACCAAAAACGCTTCTGACAAAAGCTCCTTCAATTCTCATCTCCCACAAAAAAAATCGTTTATTCGTATGAGTTTACAAAGGTCACGCATCGATCAATGACGTCTTGCATAGTACGCGTAGTCAGTTAATATTTATCGCCTTGTCGATGCATTTCGAAAGCATAATGTAGCTTTAAATGTGATTTTGCACATAAAATTCCTCGGAGGATAAGAATTTCCCGAATGCTACGCATTATTGAAGGTACGCTGTGAGCTAGCACCAAAAAATGAATTGAAATTTCAAGACCGTCCAATCATATATAGAAATCAGGCCACTATCTTTCTATATAAAAGAAATGATCGCTAGAGAAAAGTCAAACGGTGGAAATTTCATTTTGATATACGCTACAGAAGCATGTTGCAGAACGAAATGTAAAGCAATTGCATCAAGGCCTATAGCTGGCTAATCTATGGCCCATTCTTTTTGTTTATTTAAGTTTTTTGAGTAACATTAAATAATGGCGTCATATTCTTGCTAATAGTCTGCCAGTATTTGTCATTTATACATTTGTAATTCTTGCTCAATACTTTTAATCGCCGCTGGTGCTGCTGTACGCTTGAATCTGATGCGCTTTTCTGTAGCATACAAAGCCTTTTTCAGTATATCTACCAGCTGATTAACAGTGCTTGACCTTGAGATGTGTCTCCCTGAAGTGGCAATGGTACAACTGATCAATCCAATTGTATCTTGGCTATCTTTCTCATTTGAAGTTGCTTTCAGTTGCTCACGACTGAGATTCTTCACTTGCACAGATCTACAGCTACACCAAATTTTAAATTG
Source organism: Plasmopara viticola (assembly GCA_001695595.3). Lineage (NCBI taxonomy): Eukaryota > Oomycota > Peronosporomycetes > Peronosporales > Peronosporaceae > Plasmopara > Plasmopara viticola. The sequence continues at coordinate 372,926 of MBPM02000064.1, forward strand.
CCAAGCACTGAGCTTCACTATTTACTGTGTTTTTGATATGCAGAGTCACTGATGCACCTCCGACAGTCACCAGCATATCCTACACCAAGCGTCAGTCGTCAATTTTGCCGCCAAATCCATGTATGCTACAGCTTTGGTCTCGTTGGCTCTGCCGTCGCTAGTGGATTTAATGCATTACGTCGTGGTATGATACTATTGTATGCAATGCTGCTGTCAAGAAAATTTGAAGTAACGCAATTTACATACCTGAAATCGAGACGCGTGCATGACATGGTATACGGCACCCACTCCAACTGGGATCTATACGATTTTGGCTGCATCCCTACTCCTTCGCCGTCCTTTGCTGACAATTGCATCTATGATGAATGTGGAATGCGCGTCAAATTGAGTGTCCGTTGTCTTAGCGTCGTGTTGGCTGAAACTGCAAACCGCGTTGTTAATGTACCGGGTCCATCCAATCACAAGCGCGCTGCAGTTACAGTCATGGTCCTTATAGTTTTCAGAACATGCTTAATCTTACTCAATTTTCTTAATTTTCAACGGTATATGAGCGCTGCCAATCTCGTACTATCCTGCTCGTCTTTTTAACGAAATGTCTGTCGCCGCAGTACAGAAAAAATAGGTGTATTCAATCGTGCCCTTTATGCAAACGCACTGGTTCGCTATGCTGCTAATAGTACGATGTACATATCGACAGCATAGAAAAACTTGATTCATGCGCCTGAAGCTCGTTTAAGACCGTAATTAGACATCATATCTCTGCATTGACAATACCGTTAGGCACTTCCTTGTATTCCTACGGCTTGAGAACGCTTCTTTGAGATCACAATGTCAGCATCCGATCGTTCAGTCGCAGCCATTAATAATGTACAACTCGGATAGTATTCATGTTTGTCACGTCTGAATATGTCTTGAGCAAGTCAGATTATAATTTCAGCTTGAAGGCTCAATCCCTTTGTAGCGCAAAACTTTTTCCGAATTGTCACGCTTTTTTCTAGAACCTATCCACAACCAATCGGCCGCACACTTTTCTTCGGCACGTGTGTCCATAAGTCTTTGTATATACAAATTTTGAGCTCTGCGCTCACCTTCTTTACCCAGTTCGAATCTTTGTCTTTACATATTGCCTCATGCAGAATACTGACATATACAAACAGCAGACTAGCTAACAGATTATCTTGGTCTCACTACTCTTTCGTTCCTTACTTGCTTTCAATTACAGCGTGGTGTCGTCAACAACAGCTTGCGCTACGAAGCCAAGTATCGAGTGACAAAGGTGCCTGGTTCACTAAATAAGATCTTTGACGCGAGTGAATGCTTTAATTGACAGCAAGCCACTCATTCTATCAAGACCATCTAAAGCAAACTTTAAAGTATTGAGGACCAAGAAATTCTTTGTCAACATCGACAATGTGCTTCAGCGGCAGATGATATTAAGGTCCTCGATTTCTTCGTAAGCATCAAGCAGACCCCGAAAGACAGATTACATATCATCTTGGCCACTGTGCTCGGTAACACTAAGACCGAACCCGCTGACCGGGTCCGAAGACGCGACTTTTGTACGAATAATAACTACCCCTCCACAGCATTCCGGAAAAACGAGTCTATCTGTGGGTAGAAATCGCCTTTTTCATCGTTGACGCCTGCACTTGAAGTGTTGAGTGCAAGACAAGTCTACCCATAAACCGTCCATGAGTACACTTACCTTTAACGTTTAAAAGAGCGGCAATCCAGTAGTGGAGCCAAAGAATCAATATATAAAGTTTGCGCCTACCTATTGTCACGCTTTCTTGTCTGCAAACGAGACAAGAAAGCGTGGCAATTGGTAAAACTTACACTTCGTTGACAGCAACTTTGCTCTCGACTGCTCTTTTTTTTTCTTCTCAAGACAGGTAAACTTTGTGTGCCCAGCTAATGGCCCACACTTAGTAAATGACAAATCGTCCGTATAGTGACCTTCTCGACCTTTTCCATCTTGAAGAAATAACTTCGGCTCTCCATCCCGTTAATTGTAAAATCATTCAGTTTTACCGACCAAGACCCCGCAACGCTATCACCAGGATTACAGATTCCGTGCTGCATGAGCCCTAGATTGTAAATTGTGTTCGTAGAGCTCGAGCGCCATGTCCTGCTCCAACTATTTGGTTGGAATAAGGGTAGCAAATGCAGCAACCACCTCAGCCTCATAGATACGAGAAACTACCTCGATCAATGCGGGCTGTGTATCTGATAGATGCGAAAAGTGACTTTATGAAGTCTTTGCATAGAAGATGTACTTGCGTTTGCATTGAATTCACTATAAGGCGTGACGTAGTTACATAAAATCTTGCATACGGAAGGCGTGCAGAAAAATACTATGCTTTTGGCGAACGGCTGCCCACTGTCTTCAGTCTCAAGTGCGATATATTGCAGTTTAAAGATCGATCTAGTTAACAATTAAATTGGTCTTTTGTATTTCCAATAAGCGGCATAATTTGCTACCCAAAGTTAGGCAGGGACATTAATTCTCCTTACCTCAATATGCATACCGCAATATTTACCGATAGGATGTAAACTCTGCTTGATGTTACTTTTCTAATCATGTCACCCCCATGCCATTTTAGCTAAAATCTTAGTAGTTCGGGCTCTACAAACAAGTTTGTCCGCTTCAGTTATTCAGAAGTGTCCGAACCGCATCGCTGCGGCTGTCAAAGTCAAGATGGACTTTTAATACGGATATATCCAGAGGCAGGATACCGATTTCTGAACCAATTGTGACATTTATTTTCTTGTGTACAGGCCTTTTCTCACCTTGTCGATTTAGGTCGAGGGTTGACGACTTGAAACTATACACTAATAATCAACGGCACCGAAAATACTTATTTTAACCAAGTAAGATATGACTACTTTTTGATGCTGCCCTTTCAGCTCTTGGTGACTTTGTACCCAAAGACTATCGTGCCCGTCGCTTTGTCCTTGAGCGCGCTTGATCTTGTCTATCGTGGCGATTGCCATGATTTGATTCTGCTTAAAGAGTAAAAAAATCACAACGTTGATAGTTGAAACTGGCTAAGTGATGTATTGGATTCTTTTGATCAAGCAGAGTGAGCCTGATAATAATGGACACCTTGTATATTTAACGATACGTTTGCTTGCAACAAGCTATTGTATAGTCTTTGCGTAGACTAAGCAGCTGATGCGATGTACAGTGTACCGGTATTCAGGTTACGTACTGCAGTCTCTGTCGTCGGACAATTGCTCATTTATGCCATTTATCTAGAAGAATACAAAAGCTGATAAGATCAGATATAATTATAATAAAAGAACATATACACACTGCACATAAATTCTCTCCAATTAGAAATCTTCAAGCCGGCGCCAAAGTAAGTTTCAATAAAATTCGGTGTGGGTTTTTTTGTGGCATAATTAAAAGAACCGAATAGTTCAAGTCGCATTGTAATGGGTATCGGTATTCCATAGCTGTAAGCTCATGCGTTGTTGTCTAGTTTGCTATATCATCTACCAATTGCATTTGGTATAAACCACCCAGTCGATAAGGAATTATTCATTTGACCCTTTGACGTGGTGGCTAGTCGCTCTTTAAATAATTCTCAATATTTGGCCGTGAGCGTTTCAATCGAAACACACCGCAGCTTTAAATTTAAAACCTTTCTAAAATTGGTATTTGCCTTTGCGGGTTATAGGAGGAGGATGTCCTTTGCCGTTTTGTAACAGCTGAGAGGTATTTTTATAGGATCAGTTACAAAAAACGCTCGCGGGTTCCTAAGGCTATCGCGCGGCGATGCGCTTCGTGCGCATTTGCTGCACCTAAAGCCTTACGCTTTCTGTTGGAGTTCGTACAATTATCGCATTTGTAACATGGCAACGCATTGGATTCTTTCTGGCCATTAAGCATTTGTCTTTTAGTGATGGTGTGTCATCTAGTAAGTTACGGATCCAACAGCTGCTATATATATCTTTTGGTGATGGTGTGTCACCCTGTAAATATCATTTCTAGTGGTTACTTAGCAAATTCAACAGCTGCTCGGTACTGTATGTGCACTATGAACATTGACCTATCTGGCCGAAGAGCAAGAAGAAGACAGACTCGCAAATTGTTGCTGGCTTTTGCACGTAAGACAAAGCATGCATTATGGCGAGTCGAAGTCGCACACTTGATGATCTTAAGTTGGCCAGAAGCAAGTGTAAAATTACCTCTTACTTGTGGTCGAGGCTCAAATTATAGATTGGGCTGGAGCTTCCCATTTTTGGCAGTTATACTATATTGTAGTCTTACTCATCCCAAGATTACTTCTGTTCCTATATATGTTTAGAGTGGGCTCCTCGCTTCTGCAAATCCTGGTTTAGGCACTGTAGATATATGTAAGCATCACTTTGCACATACTAAAATGGATTTATCATGCATATTTTAATATAAATGTGTTTAAGAAAAAAAAGATTGCCCAAATTGTAGGAAGTGGCTTCCCACATTAAATAATAGTGTACTGGTCAACCCTCTGGGCGATTTAGCGTGCTTTCGGCGGCGGTCCTGGTCCTTTTGTCGCAGAAGTAGCGCCCACCTTAAATGTTTTCTCGTGTGTAGAATATGAACGTTTGCTTTTCATCAGAACTGTAAGGTACGCTTTATGATTTGCACTTTCAGGCCATGGCACAAAAACCGTGTGTACTAAACGCTTCGGTATATGAGAATTTTTTAAATGTAAGGCCAAACATCTATATTGTAATTGCTTTGCTGAAATGGATGCCGTTTTAACAAAGTGATCTTGTCACACTTGAGTCTCTACCGCCCGTCCTTTCGACACCTACCGCAAGCCCTTTGAACGTCCTCACCACGATATTTGACCCATTCAACAAATGCATCTGATCTTGTCCACAGCCATCTGGGTGGTAGAGCGCGCACGCCAGTCGACAATTGTACCGGTATACTGGCGGTATCGCAGCCAAGGTGCCTTTTTGAAGCTCATTCCCAATTTTCCTGCCGGCCCCTCAAGTCGCTATTCACAATGGCAAAACTTTTCGTTGTTTCCTTCGCGCTCCTCGTCGCATTTACATCTGTCGCTTACGCGCACGACGGAGACGATGACGACGCAGAAGCTCAATCGACAACGACGAATAGCTCTACTGCCGCAACTGAAGAGTGTGCGACCAACGTGAGCACGGCTTTCATCGCGGTCGTTGATAACAGCACGTACTTTGACACGTGTGCCGCGGGCACGACGTTTAACGTCACGTCATTGTTTGACGTGCTCAACTTTACGGACGCGGACTTTCTCACGTTTTGCAACTCGTCCCAGTGTCTCGAGCCCGTGCACTCGCTCATGGATTCCGAAGACTGTCTCATCATGTACAACGGTACGCTAAGAGACCTGGCGGACGAAGTTTCTGACCTGCACGACAAATGCCACGAAGTTTTGGACGCCGCTGGATTAGACATGAACATGGACGGAACAAACAGCACCACCCCTTCGACAACACCGGGAACGACGTCGAGTGCGTCTTCGGTGGCGCTGACATTAGGGTCCGTGATCTCGGCGGCCATACTTGCCGCTATCCTAGCGTAAGAGTAGGTTGGACGTGTCCTGTATTAGGTCGCTTTACTAAAATATATGCTCGTTGCATTACTACAATATTGGTGATAACGTCACGGGCAGTGACAATGTCGAAAAAACCGACTTGTTGGCTCAGTATTGTAACTCATTGACCTTTTGCGAAAAAATCCTCCCCGAAAGGGACTTTTTAATCAGACGGGCTGAGTCCTAATCATTACTCTGTCGATCATTCCTACGCGATTTTTTCCAAAGAGGGTGCCAAGTAGACTGCTAAGCGCTTGTCTTGGGTAGCGTTCACTAAGAAGATCGCCGCATGACCGCCTCTTAGGTCCTAAAGGCCCGAACTGAGTTTCGGACTTTGTCTCCGCACCTTCGGAAACGCGTCGAATCAGTTCCCTACAATCTTTTTTGTCTAAATTTCTGTTTATAGAATCGCCTAAATATTATACAAATAAAAGCAAAACGAAGAGAAAAACAATCTTAAGTAAATAGAATTGACGGCGGCTATTTGTTACGGTCATTACAATGGTAAAAGCGTACTATCAAAGTGATAATCTTCACACCGGAGTTTAAATTCAGTGACTCTTGCTTCTCGCTGACCAAACGGGCCAGTTTGTGTAAGCTGGGGCAATAATTAATGTGTATGGTATTGTGGTCGCTGAACACGTATACATAGCCCGGAATAACCGTTGTTATCGAGATGTAGTTACAGATAAAACAATGTCATAGTAGAAATCATTGCGAATGGCGCTCAACAGCTTTGTCTCGGCCAAGCATCGCACGGACGCAGATTGTGAGCCTCGGCTTCGATTGTCAAAGCTTGGCTCTAACTCTGACGCAAGTTGGCGCACGCGATCCAAAGACTCTTTTTTTGGTGCTGAATTGACAGCAATCTTTCACCTCGCCCACTTTGGTTACCAAAAGTCCAGCTTTGCTCTTAGCGAAACCACAATCGATGCAAAATTTGAAGAACAAATTGCGACTAGACTGCAGCGTACAATAATATGTCGCTGCTCGTCCTTCGACGCTGACTTAGATATGAAAGCATAATATAGCGCATGCGTCTTGATTCTGGATGGCTGTGCACACAGTCACTACATCAGCAACACTTTTTCTTGCTTCCGATGATACAATCGTTGTGTGCCCCATCAAGCTCCAAACCTCGAAGATTCAAAAACTGCTGCGTGGAATGACATTTATTAGGTATCTAACGACGACTACGAACGCTCCTTTTTACATTCGTCCTTCTCTTTAAGCAAGTCTATTTTTTTAAAAGCTTTGACAACATGCTGCTCTTGCTGATGCCGACACATGCGGGTATTGCTCAGTACCGTTTCCATAAATAAAGAATGATTTACTCGTGACTGGGAAGAATTTGAGTCGAATGCACATGTATTACTTCAATGTGTGGTTTCGATTTAAACGAAATTTTGAAGCTTGATATTATCATGCTTTGTGATGTTGTGGGCTTTGAACGGATCTTGCCGGTAACCTTTACACACAGCAATCCAAACAGTCCACCTAAAGAGAATATACATGAAGCATTTGACCGATGAATTAGTTGTCGTGTTTGCCTTGTGTACTAGTCAGCTAGTCCTCGTATTTTTCCCGGCGTGAGATGATTTCGTTGATTGTAGGCCGGATTTTGGCCTCCAGGGCCAATCTCCACACAGCGATCTGATAGGCACTAGGTTTACCTAAATGCTTTAACGGGACTTTCCATAAGAAATTCTAAATTTTTATCTGGGCTTGACGATTCAATAAGCAAGAAAGCTGCTGTATTGGAAGCAAAACGTGGTCTTTCAATTAAGGTGTGAGATTCGAGGTACCAAACATGCTGGAGATGCTCAGCAGTCGAGAGTCAAACTAATCCCAGAACAGACGTGTGCTTAACTTCTTGTTCAAATAGATCACACTCTGTTCTTATCCTAAACACTCACCATTTCTCGCTCCGATATCTCTCTCTTGTCGACTGACATGACTGTCTCAGCGTATACGATTTGTTTTACGCAATAGATCTTTCCGGATTTGATCTTATCTGGTCGAAATAAATCATAGATTCACTTTGCTCGATACAGATACCGTAATCGCTTCTAACGGCATGTGTGGTGCAGTGTTGCACCTGGATCGAAGCTAACATAGGTCGGACCACACTTAGGTTTTACTTAAATCATGTTACTTTTCTGCTTAGATCGTACTTGAATTTAGCTGCTTTAATCCTTTACATAGACATCTTAAACGGTCGAGATACTTGATGAAAAAATCAGTTAGGTTTTCTTCGACGGGCTTGTCGGTAGACTTTTTCGTGCCATTTTTTACCAGAATTTAAAGTCGAATTTGAGCTTAAAGACAGCGCTTCCGCTGTCCATTATAAAGCGGTCTAGCACTGACGGCACCAAAATTAGATCTTTGATGCGATCGCTGCGGCATCTAAGTAGCTAGAAATCCCATGTACAATTTCTAGATTAAGCCCTTAATAGTATGAATGGGTTGTTTGTCTTGACATGTTCCTAGACTTCAGGAATCTGAAATGTTTTGCGATTAAACTCCAATGGTGAGCACAATAGTTACAAAGTTGTCTTTGCCTTAAAGATTACCAAACTGTAGAGAAACTACAACTCTTATCCCCGTATGAGATGTGATAAAGTGTAAGCCAATCCGACAGAGGGATCGTCAGATCTCTCTCTAGATCGGAATTTACGATAAAGTCGCCGACAAACATCGACTGTTATTTTTATATTTGTGTTCAAGCGGTCACAGTTGCCGCTAGGCACCAGCGAAAGTCAACTACCAGTTCTTAGTACAATAATTTTGGTGTTAGCAAATAATGCCTTATAACACAGTTGTGAAGAGAGTTTTATGGAAGATTGGTCGTTAAATGAGACTTAGGCGGTGAGCGGGACAAATCAGCGAAGGAAAACCATTTGTCGCTTTGAGCAAATTATGAAGTGATAGTACGTGGAGAACTCTAACAAAGTCTTTTTTTAAGCCTAAATAGTGGCTCTCAGCCATCAACTACAACTACTACTATCCTACAACCAAAAAATTTTCTATACTCATGCAGATTTCTTGCATATTACGGTTAATTTAAACAAAAAGATCTCTTACATCTGAATATTTATGAAATTTTCAAATTTTAAGCTTGCAGCCACAGATCTCTATGATAGTTCCAACGCTTATAAATCTCTGGACTTATGTAAATTTTTCGCATGGTTGTGGTTGCCGGCCTGCCAGCCGCTGACACTTTTTACGTTGCACGAGCTCCCTTTGAGAAGACGTTTTTTGAAGTATTGGATTTAATTTTGAAACTTCTGACTTAGGGCGGCGTTTCCGCAAGTCTGCTTCAGATTCTGCACGCCCTTCCAAGCTGCTCCCTTTTTGGCTTCGCCAAAGTACCAAGCTTTATACTGCGGATTTTTCTCGAAGGTAGGGTGTCTAATGCCAAATACAGCAAGTTAATCGGCCAATATGATCTTATTTACCTTATGGCGACGTTTGGGACTCTCGCGATACGGCTTCTACTATTCAATGTTGAACGCTGAATGCGGCTTTAATTCCTTTGATAATTACAACTCGAAGGATTTTTGCTATACTTTTTTCCAATCTTACAATAGTGCGATATGTTTAGGTATGAATTGATTTAGCGGAACAAAAGCTTTGTGACTGACATCCAAATATCGTTTCAAAGCACCATATTGCCAACTTCAAAGTGTTGGGAAAGTCTTTTCTAGTCGAAACCGTACTTTATGCGCCCTTGTACTTCGCTCATCCGGCCCGATAAGACCTTGAGTGCAATAGCTCGACGAAGTAGAAACCGTTGTGCTGCATTTATCCTGTAAAATTTTGAATTTTTTGCCAGCATATAAAGAACACAACAAAGATCCGTTTTAAGCAGTGTCATTATATTTGTGGCGTGTCCGCGTCAACAACAGGATGTCTCCGCCAAATACAGGAATACATCTTACGCATTCTGTGCTACAACACCTCGAAGATATTCAAAAATATAGCTAGATCTTTCCGTTGGTCCATCGGTTTGCGGCCTTTGAGCCGAATACGCATTTCCGCTCCAGACAAGACTGCTTGCCATAGCTTAAGCACAAAAGTGGTGTCTCTATTACGCACAATGATGTTTGGCGTGCCATGTTTCTTCATAAAATTCTTCTTAAGCTTTTGCCATTTCTACATTGTCGTCATCGCGATGCAGTTAGCTCATGCGTTCAGCGATCAAAAATTATAATGACGGCATTATTATCGTCACCACATGAAGTCCATCAAAATGTCGACCCATTCGTGACTTGGACCATTGAAAGACTGTACTAGTCCTGGTGGTATACTATGCTTAGTCTTATTGTACACATTTTGCAAGGGTTGACATAGCACTAGATTGTCATTTCCGACCAGTAAAACTTCTGACGCACGGCCAGATAGGGTTGTTAAATCATACGTGGCTTGCTGGTACACAATTGCGGTCTATACAGATGACGCATTTTTTCGATCTATATCGTCGAGAATATTTAGTTGTGGTTTTGGTATACAGATTACTATTCTGCAATGAGTACTTTGGCACATCCTTTATTTTTCGGCTTCTTGACGATGCACTGTAGGTCTCTAGTTTATAAATACATTGGAATCATATATTGACCCACTGTAACCTTGTTCGCTCTGATGCCACGATATCGCGATTCTAAGCCGCTTTCAGTAGCCGTTGCAAGCTAAATTGAGTAGCTTTCCGCTCGAGATCCGAATTTCTTGACGCTACAAATGCCACATAATTAATTCTACCGGAAATCCACTTTTAAAAAGATTGGAGTTCAGCGAGCTCATTAAATTACCGAGGCACTCTGCAGTTTGTAGTCTTCGGCGTCAAATTTATATTAATAATCTTGTGACCCGTTCCGACTATAAATGGTCGATCGAGAAGGTACACACGCCATACCTTCAGCACATGCATGATTGTTAGTAGCTCCTGCTCATAAACATGGTAACTCAGCTTGGACAGCCTTCTTTTCCGACAGGTCAAAACATAGCTTTGCCTTTTCTTACAGCAAGACTCTTTTGATCGTGATTTTTGAGGCGTCTGTTAATAAACTAATAGGCTTTGGCAAATTCGAAAGACTAAGAGCAGGTGATGACACCAAGCGACACTTGAGTTCTGTGAAGCAGCGTAGCCGATCGTTTAAGAATTCGATCGCTTCTCGTGGGCATTTTCGTTGTTTTTGTTGTAAAGTGGTTCTCCAAATTGTGTAATGTCCCTGCATAACCCTGAGACATAGACTATGCCTAAAAAGCACTTCACTTGCTTTTTCATCATGAGCACAGACCATTCTGAGATAATCTTTGCTTTGTCAAAGTTATTCAGACGCCTTTTCGTCTGTCGAAGTCTCCTGGTCATGGAATCTAATCCACGCAAATTGACACTTGGACGACTCGACGTTTAATTGTTGTTCTTCTTACCGTCTGGGCCCACGATCTTCAGCGTTATGTGATCTGCGACATCTTTATTCTGCATGTCATCGTACGTGTTGCATAAGTAAAATCTCATCACATCTCTCAAAAGTTTGCAAGATTTTTGCAAAAGCCCATTTAACATACCCAGGCCTCTACTCAATTCAATGGGAGCGACAAGATACTGAGATAGAGTCTATAAAGTCGAGAAAGCCGTAATTGGAATATTCGATTCTTGTAGTTTAGCTTATAGTAACACCAAAGTCACATGCACGAAAGCCGATCATTTTCGCACATAAAGGCAAAGGTATCTTTCTTATGTGGCACCGGTATTGCCGGCAAAATCGCCGCTAGAATTAGTTGGCGATAGCCGCGCACATTGCACCAATCCGCCAGCTTCTTGACACAGAACATTGGCTCCGGAAAGGCAAACATACCTATCGAACAATGTCAGCTTGGACCATTGTCTGGTCCATTCCAGATCCGTTTTGAGCATAAACCTCCCAACAAACTTTTACGTGAGCTCATGTCGTACCAAAAATGAGTCCAGAGAAGAAAATACTAATTAAATATGCTGGCAAACATTGAATTTTACCAGCCACTTTTGCATACAGGAAATAGCACAGGAAACTTTCCAATCTAAACTAGGAACATTTGGTACTCTGTTTTGCTAGATCTTGCGCACTGAGGTGCACCATCCGTCACATCATGCATCCGTTAACATTTCACCGTTAAACTTGATATGTTTGGCTGTTTTGCTCTTTAAGAGCTTCTTTAATTGGCTTGACACTAAGTCGTTTGATTACTGAACAATTTCGGGGTTGATCAATGCTCCGTAGATAGAAATATTCTCCAGCAATTTAGAGTTTTTGCAGGTCTCACAAATCGACAGCTGTGAGACTTGAACTCACGCCGGTTACTCCATTAGAATTCGAGTCTTTCGCCTTAACCGCTCGGCCAAGCTGTCTGAGCACTAAAGAGAGCGCCTACATTGGACGTGAAGATGCAATTTTGGCCATGCTGCAGACACGCCTTATTTATTCTCCAGTTTGGCGCCATAGCTTTCCCTCCACTTGCACTATTCGCCCATATATCATCATTTATGATTAGCTTTTCCAGTGTCGTTAAATCAAAATTGTACTACTTGCATTCCAATTTTGATGTTATCCGTGGTATGAAATTTAGCTTGTCGTCATTAATCGCATAGCCCAAATGATGCGCTTGATCAACATTTTCATATTCTAATTTTGGTAAAATTCTTCGAAAGAGTCCTACCATCCTCAAGAAGGAGCTTCACAGCGCCGGACCCAAAGAAGACGTCCATCGCGTGTTGACACCAATCGAAACGAGGGCACAACTTTGCAAATTGGGTTTCTACCCGCCAACTTTGCAGAACAATTAAGGCACCATGCTCATCTTTTTTACACCGAGCTTGCTCTCCCTGTTTCATCCGCACTTTTCTTTCTACTTAAATCGCCTGAGACTCACCCATAGAACTCAACGCTTTCTTGGGCTTATTGTCAAAGCGCACATAGCACCTGCGGAATTGCTTATTTCTATTGTGATTATATAGGGACGCCAACGTTTCTAAGTGGCTAACCAAATACCATTGCACAACTGTAACCATGTCTTAGGCCAACAGCTTGCAAAATATCCTATTGGTGTGTCTATTTTACTTCTTCAGCTGCGTGGGCAGCTGTTGTGAGCCACACCATCGGCTGCGGGTCAGGTCCTCGGCAAATCTTTAAGACCAGCCACACCTCCTTGTACAAAGTTTTTTTAAGAATCACGTGAATTCATTGACCACACCACATCCAACAGGGTGGTCAAAAACCAACTATATAGACAAGCTTGAGGAATTTGCTTCCTCTTGTCCGATGCATGACATCCCACTCAGCAGATTTGGTGGTCGACAATACCAGCCTTTTGAGGTTGCCTCGTGAAATGTCAAACATACTTCAGCTGCCTTTGTCTAACGTGTGGTAGGCAGACAGCTGCTACCATAGAAGCAATCAAACGCCTTAGCTTATAAAGCTTGAGGAATCACAGAGTTAATATAATACATGTGAAGAAACAAACAGCGCCGTGTTCATTGGGCTTTTGTTGCGCGGCAACGGAAAGCGTCCGATATGCGGGTTTCATAGACGGAGAACCGCTTCTTGAATTCGCCGACGTGACACAGATCTGGTGATTCAAGCTTCATTGGACAATCCGGCAAAATCTGCAATCGACATGAGTATAGTAATGTTTACGCTCAAGTAAACGGCTGGAAACTATGCAAAGTACGACTCAAAAAAGAAGATCGAGGAGAAAGTTTGTTCACCAAGCCATGAATTATTAAGTTTTCATTTCAGACATCTGTAAAATTTTATAACCAACATCCTAAGATTCGTACATAATTTACCGAAGGTTTGGCATCGCTAGCTCTTGGTGCAGTTCACCATTTATTGTCGGAGCCATCTTGTGCTCTCGTGCATGAACAACTGGCTCCACGACCCCAAAAAATCCACACCGTGTTTTCATAGATTTTCCGACCAATACGATCCCAGCTCGGAGGTAGGATGCCGGAAGGAGGTACACTTGGTCACCACTGCATCGTACAAGTACACGGGAACGCCGTACTAAACTGCGTGCACGAATGGGATTATCCAGGATAATCTCGACATGAAGGCGTTGAGTGCTTCTCTCGTCACTACATGTTAATGCCTCAGACGAGCCTAGAAAGGGATGTTGCGTGGGGCTTGGAAAGAGAGACACCGACACCATGGACTTCCTAGCATTATTGTTTGAAAAATCCTTGGTGTCATGGAAAGATATTTTCGAGGTGCTTGTGGATACTTTTGGTTGGACTACATCTACGGAACCACGCACTGAGCCTCGGTTCCCAAAGCCGTAGCGCACCACGATCAAAATGCCAACAATAACGACACTGAGTCCAGTCATTATCAGAAACGGATAGTAAATCTCAAAGAGGGTCGTTGCTACGTATTGGTGCGACCCGTCACTCTGTCGAACCCACCTTTTTGTACGACCCTTTCTCCCGCAAATGCACTCACGAGCGCGACGAATCCACTAATGATCGTGATTTTCAACGGCCTGACGTAGGTTTGTCGAACTGACGCCAAGGCGCTGTTTTCGTCGATATCGACCACTCGATTCCACAAAGTATTGACAATAAAAATCACGAAACCATCGAATCGAAGCATGGTCAAGCACGCGTGCACGTTCCTCGCATTCAAGGTAAGCTCACTCGCCTGCTGAGCGTCAAGCATGAGGAACTACCAGGTTAAGAGTCGAGAGATCACAGTGAGCCACGCGACAAAGGGCTCCATAGCATACTCACTTGCAGGACTTGAGTATAATCGTCGACGCCAAAGCCCAATTTGGTCGTCCAGGCTGTCGATACTTGGTATTTCGACGCCACGAGGGGTTTCCATACAACCCACAACATGGATCGAGCAATTTCAATGGCACTCGAGATATTCAGCACGAGTTATGTAAGATCGACCAAGAGCATTGTGGTGTAGAAGGATCCAGACGCCGAGGCAAAGCCCAAAGACGTCATTTCGAGTGCTCTTCTGCTGTCCGGATCTAAGTGGTGTATTGTAACGGTTCGTGTGCACCTTGTACGGACGAGCAATGTCAGGCCCATCACTTGCATGGTATCAGACGTTACGTGAGCTTTGTCCCACAAAAAGTGGGATGCCAATTGAGCCGAATTTTTTCCAAGAAACACGCTGCGGTGAAAGCGAGGGCTTCCACATCCATAGATGGTCGTATTCTGCCCTTCCAGGCCTTTCAGGACGACTCCTTCGACACATACAGCCGCAGAGATTAGTGCGCTATGGCTGATCACGTCCAGCAGTGCAATCATGTCCGTCTCCGTAGCACTTCCTGGTGTCGCAAGATCAAGGGCACAAATGGTGACGCGAAGAGATTGCTGAAAGGGGTAGCAGTCTTGAAAGTGGGTGACTACTGGCAAGTGACAGAGGGGTGGTTTACGGTGCTTATAGAGTACTTCACATGCCATCTACGCCATGGACTCTGCGCGGATACTATTGGTCAGAAACACTTCAATCATTCGAAGCGAGCTGCCGATCCAACAATTCGTGCCGATTCCATGGCGAATGCTACGCGTCTTTTCATCGAACGTGAGGGGTGTAAACGAGTCGCACTTTTCTAATAAAGAAGCCCATCCTGTCTTTCCTTCAACCTCTTGACTTTTGGTCAACAATAAGTTTGTGGCTTGCAACTGATCCGGCAGCAAAAAAGTTTCACGAGTTGTGCTCATTAATGTACCCGTGGGTCGGACCCATTGCACTTTAAACCAAAGATCACGCGTGTCGAGTAGTAACGACAAGACCACTAGTATCACATCGAGAAGCAACGAGAGCCAACTTGGAACCTTCCCTCGTCCCTTCATCTTCATCGCAATGCACGAAACGACGCACTTTTTGCACTTTGATACGTATTAGTTCATACAGGTCGTGCACTCTACTATTTCTTAGTTACTCTCGCTCGTGAAATCCTATAAATTACGGATCATCACTCTTGTGAAATTTACGAAACGTCGAGCATGGAGTTCGACTTGACCTCTCGCCATGCCAAGTGGACGCACGAGCAAAAGAGGCGACACGAGCAGGCCAAGCGCAAGGTGGAGATGGAGAAACGCAAGCGTGCAGCTGCGTCGAAAGCGCAAGCGGAAGTTGAGTTGATGCAGCGACAGAAGCGCGTGGACCGCATGGCCGAGTTGGAGCGACTGGAGCAAGAAGCCGTGGAAGCGCAGCGCGTGACGGGCGGCATTTCGTATCGACAGCAACTGCGACCGGTTCCGACTATGGGCGATGGGGACCAGATCACGCTTCCGGTCTCGGCGCTCGAGCAATTAAACCCACAGAATGCCCTCGACTTGGGCGTCTTGACGTTTGAGCTGTCGTTGCACGACTCGAGTCGAGAAGAGACGTCTGGTCGAGAGCGACAGACGCATGCCGGAGTGCTCGAGTTTACCGCCGAGGAAGGGACGGTCGGGCTTCCTCCCAAGGTCGCTGCATCCCTCTTTCAATCGACGCCTCACGTTCCCCGCACGATTCAGGTACGCTTTGTGCGCCTTGAGAAGGGCAAGTTTGCGCGTCTTCAGCCACGAGGGACTGGATTTGGGGAACGTGATATTGATTTTAAGCACTTGCTTGAACAATCACTCAAGACACATACAACGTTGACGGAAGGCGACGTCTTGTTTCTACGACAGGGAGGCGAGACGTTTGAAGTGGTGGTGGCAGAGCTGCAACCAGAGCAAGCGGTGAAGATTTTGAACACGGACCTCGAGGTCGACTTGATGCCGTGTGAGGCAGTTGCAAGGAAGAAAGCGAGTGAAAAACGAGTAGAAGAAGAAGCGGCACGCGCTGTGGCCTTTATGCAAGAGAAAGAAGCACTGAAAGCGAGCAAGATGGCAAACGTAGCTTCTGAACCTGCTGAAGTCGAGAAATGGCAAGTGAAGTTGGTGCTGCGGATGGCGGAAGGACAATACACGCGTCGCTTCTTGCACGCGTCCCTGCTGCAAAGCGTGTTTGAGTACGTGGAAGCACTCACGGGTGATGACGCGCGGCAATTTCAGCTGGTAGCGACGTATCCACGCCGAGTCTTTGGTGTTGATGCTGCCAACAAGTCATTGCAGGAGCTTGGATTAACTAGCCGTCAAGAAGCGCTTTTCGTCGAACGCTTGAAGGAGAAGGAGACGAATGACAATGTGGCAAAAGAGGATGAGAATCAAGAGACTCTTGTTGGTCGAGACCCACTTCCAGACGCGTGGAGAGAAGCTCGACAGGCCTTGGAAAAGGTGCTCGATGAACGCATGCACTCGAGTGCTGAACCTGCGATCCACGCCATGGAACCGATCATGCCGGTTGCACAGTCTGCCGATCGCGAGATGAAGTGGCAGGCTCAATTGATCGAGCTCGAAGCCATGGGCTTCTCGAATCGATTACTCAATATCGACGTGCTTGAGCGGTATCAAGGTCGGTTGCTTCGTGTGGTGAATTTCTTGTCGGAAGTGGGTACGCCCGTTGAAGATCGCAGTGGTACCACAGTCGAACACTAAATTAAAAATTGGTACACTTTCTAATCCCAGCGTAAATTGTACTCTATTTATCCTAAAAACCCCACGCGCTCGATTCGATGTCCTGCCTGAATGTCTCGATTTCTCTGCTCCCCCAACGCCTCGTGCAGGAGTTTATAGAGCTCTTTTGATCGGGCACAGGCTTCGTCAATCATTTGCTGCATTTCTTCGAGCTCGATCGCTCCTGTACCGCTCTTTTGGACGCCACAGACGCTTCCGTCAGGATCCACGGCCACGCTCATTTGAGCCGTCGTACACAGCTCTTCTTCTTGCAATGAATCCGTGATAAAGTAGTCACCAATCTTGCTCAAAGTGATGCAGATGGGCCAATGCTGAGCCATCATGAGCTTGCCAGCTGCTGGGTCCGTGTCCACTTCAATCGACTTGTCCTCGCCCTCGACGCCTACCAGTCGCACAGATGGAAAGACTGTGTCGTTCAGTGCTGCGTAAATGGCAATCGAGATGACGTCGGGCAAGTTGCCACTCGATTCAAACACCATGACGTCAACATTGATGGACCAGACACTTTCGCCCGGAATGATGCAGTACTTCTCTAGCTCAGCACTAGGCGGGGAGCACAGCAAGCGCGTCATGAGCTGCGACAGCTCAACGTTCAGCTCGTCTACAGCGCGACCATAGAGTTTAGCGGACACGGATGGACAGCACGACACAGTGACTTGAACAATGCCAGCGTTCGGCGCCTCAGGCAGCGGGGACGTGACCTCTAACTTCACAGAGGCCAACACGTCGGTACCTGACGCCTCGAGCGACGCACGCGCAGACCCGTTGGACTGGGTCAGGATTGATGTTTCCAGTGACAAACTGCGGTACGAGAGACGGTTACGTCCATCCGCACGCACGTCGGCGGCGACGCCCTCGACGATGTATTTCTTCTCAGACGCGCTGATCTTTAGCATTGGTCTGGGTGAGGTCCCGGGAAGGATCACATTAGAGGCTTAAATCCACCTAATTTTTAGACTGCTTTTTGGAATTTAACGGAAAAAGGCATATGTAAATGACTGCCGCAATTTTTTTATTTAGACTTTTCTGATGCTTAGATGTTAAGCTTAACAAATTAAAGCTAATCTAAATACTGGTCTCTCTTGCGTCAAATGATACGGTTGCATGTTATTAATGTAAGGGCTTTGAAATAATATTACGACATAATGAGACCAAAGCTTGGAAAAGGTTGGGGTGACGCCCTCCTTCCAAGCGCGGGGGCTAAATGCTCGCGCGCTTCGGGCAGGTGCTCTCGGGCATCTGCAGGTCTTTAACGAGTCTCACCCTTGACGCGACGGTCTCCAGCACCGAGCGCGACCTGAACTCTTACCAAGTCAGAGCTAAACAAAATAATGGAAGACCCTCTCGACCTCGGTGCTGGCTGCACTGCCCCCCGAACGAGACTCGACGTATGCGGACACCACTCTATGCCGTGCACTAGCCAGACTGAGCCTAACACGTGCATAACTTGGCAACGCGATAACGTAATACATTACATTACATTAATGAGACCGACATTTCGTACTTAAGTGAATGTGAGGTCATATGTACATCTGACTGCAAACTGAGGCGAACAAAACATTATAGTCTAAATTTGTTTTAGTTGGCAATTTTGATACTAAATTGTGCAGGCACTTCAAGGTAACGAGGCTCCTTCTGGATGTGCAAACTTGCCGAAATTTTAAGAACAAGAACGAGAAGCTTCTGACGATTGGTGTTGAAAAAGAATTACAGGTGGCTCCTCGTGACAATCAATGGCGAGCATGAAATCCATAGAAGAAAGCCCGTAGACCAGATCCTTTTTTTTCACGAATTCTCTCGCTGCACTCTTTTCCCTCCACCGCCGATCCAAACTACGACCGTAAACAAAATGCTGTGTTTATACCATAAAGATGTACAAAAACTTGGTGTCCAACGGCTGTAGCATCTTGCCCATCGTCTCCTGCTAGCGTTGTGTCGTCGCCTCCGTCGCCTTTCTCGCACTCAGTCCATGTAAACCCCAAAATTTCACTCGGACCTCATCGTTCGTTCGGTGACCGAAATCATGTAAGCATTAAGTAAACGTCGCATTTGTACTTAATAAATGTACTTATGGCGCCAGCTGGTGCGGCAAAGTTGATTTATGTACTAGATGTGTCCATGTGTTGGTAAAAAGACCACCAAAGTCAAGAGTTATAGAAGAGCGGTCGCACAACACGCGAATGCGACGTTGATCCTCGATAGTCCGTTGTGCAATCGTACCCCCTCTATCTTCAGTCTTGTTTAGTGTACTCGACCCACCAGATGCTCGCGAAGTAGATGACATGCGGTACTGAGTTATCAATAAGGCAGCTGTAATAGGTGTATATGCAAATATTCTGTGACGTCAGGTGTTACCCGACTTGTCCTTGCGGCGATTTTAATACCTGCACGAGGAGATGGTCTTGGCACAGAGAGCAAATCGCTGGCGTGGTGTTTAGAGACACACCTACGATCGAGCGTGAATGTAGCTCATCCAGCATTCGTCCTTCGCATAGTGCGATGAGTTGAACGATTTGTACATGTACATCTTCTGCGAAGCGAATTATTTGATAAGCGTAGTTAGTACACAAATGGAAATTATTGAACGCGCTTTTTTGTTGACTCGGGCCCTTTCTCTGTTGATGATAGTGTGCGAGGTGAGGTGTGGTGTTTGGTGTCTTCGGCGAAAGGAACGTAACGCAATGCAAACGTACACTTGTTGCAGGAGGCTGTCGGGAAGGAGAAGAAAGACGGCGACCAGTAGGATCAGCTACGGTGACGGTATACTTGAACGGCGCGTGGCTGACCGCCGTGTGAAGAATCGTTTGTACGTTAGTACTTTGCCTTATTGGGGACGCAATAAGGCAAAGTATTTCGGCACGAAGAAGAGCTGGAAGCACGTTCTGGTGCATTTCTTAAAACCTGCGGCTAATGTTGCACGCAGCTCTGAAATCACGTACGAAACTAGTAGTATAAGAAGCCCTAGATGAGAGAGAAGAAGGAAAGTCGGCTCAATTGTTATTGGATTATAGTTTCGAGCTGCGACAACGAACTGTTAAGGAGTTGCGAATATGCAAAGATTGCCTTGATCTTATTATTGTAGTGGATCTGCAATGTCGCTAAAAGCGAAGAGGAATAGCGCACTAGTTATATGGTGTGTTCGCGACTGCTTTTGAAGACTCTGCTTAACTTTAATCGGTTGATGTCGCTTTCGACAAGTCGTTGCTGTCAATTGTGGAATTCGGACTAGTTGAAACTATTTTTGATAGAGAGGAATATGGAGTATGTCTAGCATTTGGTGTCACATGTTTGCTCTGGTTAAAGCATGAGTCTACCAGTTTAAGAAAGTGATTTTACATTTTGTGCGAATAATTTCTCAATATACCCATTAAGGCCATCGTGATAGCAAAACCTCGATCAACACCAATCGACTTTAGCATCATGCATCGCATTACAAAGACGTGATACGTTTAAAATTTCCATCTAAAGTTCTATTTGAATCGCCGCAATGTCACATATCTGACTGCCTACGGTGTGACCTCTTGCTCACGCAAATCTAGCGCGACCGCGTCAAATAATTGATACCAAACAGCACCTCTCACTACATCGAAAGCGAAGAGTGCATTCTGAAATCAGTATTATTAATACAATAAGTAGATCAATACGATAACTCGAATTGCTGCCTCTTTTTGTATTTATACAACCTGTTTTTCGTTTATCCCCGTAAATGTACTCATCTTCCCGACCCAAACTTTCGAATTTTCCATGTGTTGTCTCAGTATTTCCGAGTCTCCTTGCTCGACAATGCGACGAACTTTTCCGTCTCCGCATGGCATACACAGACTAGCCAGCTGGTTGTACAAGTCACAGCGGTTCAACAGCAAGGCGTAGTAACAGGCCCGTCAATGGACCGGCCAAACGGGCAGGGCAGGGCAAGCTTTTGCAAACCTAATAGCTGCATTTCAAACCAATTTCATTTTCAAACTCGCGTTCGGCCTCCCACTGACCTAAGCGTCCGTGATTCTCTCCATCCTAGTCAAGATGGACCAGACCATGCCACCCGTTGCCAACCTTAAAATTGCTGTTGCATCTTCGCTCCCGACGCACGAGCGAGAGCGCCCGTTTCAATGCTCTGTGCCCTCATGTAACGGCCGCTTTCAGCGCAAGTTTACTCTACGAGAACACATGAAGACACACACGGGCGAAAAGCCGTATCAATGCGCCATTCGCTCATGTGCCAAGCGTTTCAGTACGTCTGGCAATCTGGCTCGTCATCGGCGCCTTCACCTGTTGAAGAAACTCGAGTGCCCGGTTGAAGGATGTACGCGCATCTTTACCAAGTCGGAAAAATTGGCGCGCCATCTTCAAAACCATCTTGGGAGCGTCGCTCACATTTGCGTCGTTGAAAGCTGTGGAAAGACCTTCAGCACGGCCGGGAACCTCACGCGCCACTTGCGTACGCAGCACCCACCTGGGACTCTGGACGCTGCTCGTGCTGCCGGCTCGTCTGTGATCCGAGCACCACTTGCCCGGTCGAGTCCACTCTCAGTCGCTGACTATGCTCCGTGGTCTACGACGCCCACACATTCTATTTCTCCATCGAGCACCTTGGAGCAAACTAGCAACGTGCCTCCAAGTGCCAACGTTTCGGACCATGAGATCCTTGATGTTCTCCAATGTTTATTTGCTGATGAGAACCCTAACGTATCTGCCACACTCGTGGACCAGTCTCATGAACCACACCGTCATCAAAGTGACCAGCCAGTGTTGTTGTACCTATGAGCTTGAAGCATGTAGTATTGCTATCGTGAGAGTTAGACATATTAGTTTATAAAATACGGGAAGCTATTGTAATAATACTTTGCTTTACGAATCGTCTTCAAGCAAAAGCTAATGGTGCCATTTTGTCATGAACTTGAGGATCACTAACAAGTTCAAGGGGATTAACAGGTTTTAATCATTGCTACCCTGCGCACTCGCATGGTACATGAATTACTATCGCACCGTGGCGCGGTGAGGACGGTCAAAAAGCGGACGAACAAACATCTGTGCAAGAGAGCATGCGGACAAAACCGGTGACTTGCACACAGATAAAAAGTGGTGACTCGGACTGTTCTACAATGACTTGAAAATGTGCGAAATGTTACAATAAAGAAACGCTGATGATTAATTATCTAATCATTTCGAGTAACATTCGGACGACAATCCGATCATGTGACTTCCACTCCGTGCAAAAAAGATGACCATGAGCGATAAGTAAACATTAAGTGTCGGCGAGCAGTGCAAGCGCCGCAGCAAAAACCAGCGTGACCAATAACTATGATCAATCAGTAATATTTTGTCGCGGAGAGTAGATAATCAGCCATGGCAAGTCAGAATTCCAGTCAGCGCTGTGACTGTTGATACACTAGCGACATCGGTGATATTGCCCGTCGAAACAAGGGTCCAATCAAATGTCGGACCGGTGGTCACGGACAGCGCAGTATTTGGGAAGAAATACAATTCAGTTTATAGGAATGGGATAACTTGCTTAGCGTTGGTAAATATGATTCAAATAATAATTATGAAATCACGGTCGCCATTAGGTGTCATAAATACTGGCACCATCGATAGCTCAAACGCTGCTCTAAGTATGCTCCTCCACCTGATGTAACGCTGGTTGCTTTGCACACGAATTTGCGTGCGGACCCATGTATATGCAACGTCAGATGACGTAAATGGCGATGGCCCCAGCGGAGTCGTAAGCATGTTCACCTTTGATAATTTATGGAGGGTCTTCAAGACCCATCAGTAGCTTCTTTAAGCATTGGTCACCGTCATGCTTACGTTTAATAGACATTACTTGCTGCCCAAATTCATCGCCTCGACAAGTCCTCCTTGAAAAAATTCGGAGCACGCGAGACAGGCTGAGCAATATGATGAAGGAGCGATTACGAAGATGTTATATGAAGCTAAGAATTGAAGGACCTAGGGTGAAACTTGTTGTCAATATGAAAATCAAAGCAAAGACTGGTGTTTCTACCGAGGAGATCGTAAGCAAAGTCATATCAAGAAGACCAATTATAATAGGATTGTTACAAATTTGAGTGTCCAGGACAAGCATCTAATTTGCGAGAATGTGTATATTTATCTATACGATTTACTATCGCTGCTCAACGTGATCATTGAAGTATCGATTCTGGCACAACTGATCCGACAAACCCTTGTGCAAAAGTATGACAACGGATTGCAAATGTTTTATGGAAATGTCACTAGTGAACTAGAATCGTTTTTCATCTAATACATCATGAAGTTTATAGAAGTAATCAGCTCGTAGACAAGACCTTAGATGTAGTAGATTAATTTCAATTAGTATAGTTTGACAAGCTACAAGACGGCAACTTTTACAAATTATAGCTTTAAGCTTAAGCCGGTAATTACTTAGCCGAGAATTGGTGGTATTTCTGACGCTATCGCGCATTTCGTAGACTTTGACCACAACTGTATGGACCGTTCATTGCCAACCAGAGCGACCTTCATGAAGTGTATTCAACCTTTTCGGTTGGGCTTCACATGCGTATAATTCTGGGTATATAACGAGGTAAATGTATGACCCAATCTGATCACTTTGTATTATCCGATAGGAGCGCCAATTTCTTGTGTAGTATTTCGCAAATTTGACTCGGAAGCCGCATGTGAACACAAAAATGGTTCCTTTTATCAGAGATATTACTAAAATGCAACTACTGGCAGCTTTTATCGTTTTGTGGCTGGTCCTCTGAGTAGTCTCACATGTCCGATGGAGCGCAGAACGGGAGGAGCCGAAAAAGGATCAATCACTGCGGACTCGATTCAACACTACTCAATAGAGCAAGCCATCAATTGTGACGACACCTTTGCCTCCGGTGATAGCTCTGTAAACAAATGAATAAAATGTCAAGTCATCGACAATCGTAAGAAGATGGAGTGCAAGGGTCTACACGTGATCGAAGATAATAATTAAGCAAGGTATTAGATCTTGACAAACAATACTTTTGGCTTGATAATGATGACCAATGCATGTGACTCGTCGCCACTAGGAATTGTGTCACTGACTGCAGATATGATAATGGAACTCTTGCCAATATCGATACGGGTCGTGATATCTCGTGCGAGCAAGTGTGACAATTTAAAAGCCACAAGCGTTACTTCTCACAAAATATAGAAACTGACATACGACAAACCTAAACCAACAACGTCGTGGAGTGGCTCCTTAATATGCTTAGGAGACTTCGCGATGAAGAAAACGACACAACTACAAAGGCGCCACATAGTAAAGACTGTAGATGAGCGGAGACGAACTGAGAGTTTCGGATCATGTTTCTCGTTGTACTTAGTTGGTTGCTGAAGAATGAAGGCGGAGACACCAAGCGAAAAAAATGTTGGTTGTGGCGATTTTTAAGCTTCGACATCGAACATATTGCGACAGATCTTCGGAAAAATTCAAGCGCATACATTGGATTGAGGCACCACGTTTTCGTTTTGTGCGAAAACTCAGAAATATACTTACGAGCTGTTGCCTATCTTATGTGCTTTTCGGATCTTAAGGGAAGTGTTGTTTCCAGCTAGTATTGGCTACCATATTTGCGTGTAACGTTTTGATAAATGAAGCTCATAATAAGGCACTTTAACTTCATTATCCCCCAATAATATTGTGGTATTCTCTTCTGGCCTTTGCTATTTTATATAGTGCGAATGGAAAATTTGCATGTACGCAACTTCCAATAATGTTATTGATTTATAACATTCGCAGGCAAGCTCTAAAGATATTAATACTGCTTAATCAACACGATCTTAAGCTCATACGGAGCATTTATTCAAAGTATGGGAAGTTGCAAATTCGCTCATTTCTTGTTTATAATTATAACGCTCAAAATCAGACTTATGCTCATTTACATGTTTTGGTAGTTGGATCTTGATTCAATGTATCAGATGTCGCTTTGGCTACAAACAATATTATAATCGGAATCATGAATGAAATTATGCACTAATTTAACCCATATATAGTTTAAACACGACTCTTAATGTTTTAATTACCCTAGTCAAATGGACCTGCCCTTGATACGACGTCGAGTCATATTGCTGCCAATGTTATGCCATCACACTTTTAAGTAACCCTTGCAATGGAGAAGCTTTGGGTTCGGCTGTCTAGAAGTCCGTTTGCCATTAGAAATATATTAAGTTTCATGAAACCACTAGGCAAAGTTCGTTTCATTCCCTGATGACCCCTCTAAAACGGAACCACTGAGCTCCGAGTGATGTGCTAAGCGCTCCGTCCGACATATGCAAAGTCGTGTTTTGCCCAATTTAAACGCCTTCACAAGCTTCCTGTAAGAAAGAGAATTTGCGCGGTCTTTGTTCAGCTGCGAGTGTGATAAACGAACGGACTTACCCTTCAGCTTATACATGTCTTTAATCAACTTAAGATACCTTGTACATTAAAATTAAAAATTCGGAAACTTTATGTACAGAGTGAAAAACAAACGAATAAAGGCTTGTAGATCGAAAACATTCCATCTTGATACCAAGAAAGGAAGCGAGCATGCCAAATGTCAGAGACTATAGTAATTCTATATACCAGGCAGCTGATCAAGGGTTACAGGATCAACGGTGCGAATAAGCGATGATCGCCAAATTACTTTTTCATTATTATCAAGCTTCGGAAGACACAACGTTCCAAAAAAAAGACATTTGAGGCATCGATAAAGATAGTATAATTCAAGCACTAAATGCCATGTGCAAATTTTATAATGAAACTGAGAGGCATCTCTGAACATGGCGCTGACGCCCGTGGAATAGAAGCCATACACCAGATTCGCAAAGCTAATATACATCCCTGGAAAAGTTGCCGAGGCGCTCACAAAAATGTATAGTTTTTTTTTGTATCTAGGTTCAAGCTTGAAGAGTTATTCAAAGCAAAGCAAAATGATTACTAAAAGCTTGTCTTATTTTGTCACATTGTGTCCAAACGTGCATTATCAACTTCATTTGGTTCGATCGAATTATATTTTCACTCTTAACGAAGGCGCTCGCTGTCTCCAAGAAATGCACTTCATTTGAACGACTTAAAGAACGTTAGACTATTTAGACCGAAACGGTTAAGCTGGATAGCACGAGTATGAGCTTGTAGCACGTCCTGATAAGCTACTTTGGCGCATTTTATCGAAAGCCGGGTAAGTATATTTATAGAGATACGAGCTATGGCTTTAAAAAGCGAAATTAAAAGCCTTTTGAAAACATATGTCAGAAAGCTAATGTCAATAAATGTCATTTGATGCATTGTTAAGACCAGTATGATCCAATCGCGAGAAAATCGATTGTTTAACCAAGCTGCCTCCCAGCACTATGGCTGGCATTGAAGGCGAAACAAGATCGCGAATCGAGCGGATTCATAAAAATACAAAACAATGTAACGTTACCGAACAGCAATCAAAGATTGCCTTATGCCTAAGCCAGTGTCCGTTGCCTAGACTGCTTCGATGATAACGTGCGTAGATCTGAGCTCTCAAGCGTACGACTATCATTTTCCAGCAGCGACAAGACGAATGAGATTGATGCTATCAAAAAGAAATTCGTTCTCTGTACCATACAAATCAATCACGCAGCAGGAACAAAAAATAAAATAGCGAAATACTGGTGAATTTGATGTAAAATTGCATGAACTTCAATCTTGTTTAAAAGTGATAAATATAGATGTCAAAATAATGCTTGTATCGTGAATCACTGGCTAACTACTATATCAGTTAAGATCCATGTCAAGAAAATGTTTGATCTTCTCAATGTCTGAGCGCGACGTTAGTAAATAGTGTTAAAGAAATCCAAAAGAAGGTGCATATAATCAGCTTCTAGATGCTTTAGTCAAGAGCTTAGGGCGGTGACGCTCGCCTTTATAAAAGACGGTATTTAATATTGATTCACAATTTATTCAATTGAAGCATCTGATTAAGTTCTCGTGGGCTCATGCTTGAACTTTATCAAATTTGTAGTACTTAAACGACAAACGTGCTTTTTCTTCTCTCTCAGTATGTAACTACCGCTAATTTTCCTATATCAATTCGATGTTTGTTGCTCCAAAATTATATTTTGACGGATCCACATCCTTAAATCTCTCCACTTTGAATCCAATGTAACGGATTTCGAGTTCTTCTTCGTCGATGCAATCTTTGTTTTTCGTGATTAAAATTAATTTATCATCTCTTTTGAATCTTAACAACCAGGTAACTTCTCATTACTTCCAACTTCAATTCTCGCAGTCAATCAGATGTAGCCAGTATAAAATAGACGTCGGATCCATATCCATATATACTGGTGGCAAACACTTACTGACCAGTGTCAAAACAACTTATTCAAAGAGCTGGGTCAATTGCTTCGGCGACAACAACGTACTTAATTACTCTTTCTGATGGTTCGTACTCGGTAAGCCACATCAACAACTTCCTTTGATGCTGATTAATTTAAAATGATGTCGATTTAACTATGGAGAAAGCTACATTTTTCCTCATGTGCTACAAATCCGTCCATTTATACAATTTGAGCTAAAATGCAATCAGTCAAAAACACTTCGGATCTCACCGCTGCGATGGCTTGTCGATGATGTCAGGCACTGCTTACACAGGTAGTCGATACTTCCTTCGGTCTTTTCCTTGTATTTAGCCTAGCTACGTATCCCGAGACTCAAAACACTGGCTTTCAAGCGATTGCCAGCAATCTAGTGCTTCAAACCAGAGACTGCTGTTATCTAAAAGATTCGGCTCTCTATAACTCCGTCGCCAATAACAATCCGGTCCTGCGTATCCTCACGACGGCAGGGCTTGAGTATGGTAGACTCTTAATGTATATACGAGGCTGTGATTGTGGCTTATTGCCTAATGCAAGGGAGATAGCGCTGTCGCTCCTCGATTAGAACATGCTACCGCTTTTTATATGGCTTAGCCACGCTTGTATTTGTCTGTTGGTTCGATCAGAAGACCTAGCATCAATTAAGGATTTTATAAGACGCACATACTTTGTACTATCTTGTTGATCTATTAAATGATGTTCACCATTATCATCATGCTCTCTTTGTTATGTTATCCCTTTGTTTATTTTGATAGGCGAATTTGCTGGGGTGTCAGCGGGAAGTCGCGACAAATGATGCCAATTCATTCGTTTGTCACGTGTTGAGAGTTGATCCGATTTGTTTCTGAACTGATGAGAAGCTTTACGAGGTGTAGATCATCTACCAGCCTTGCTTACGTCATTGGATGAGATACGAGCTTGATTGCTCTTTGTTGCATTATAAAGTCATCGAGGATAATCAATTTGCTCTTCGCTTGTCGCGGGAATTATAAATTGTTTGATCACTTGGACGTTATTAATAGTGTATTTGAGATGATTATACAGCCTTTCGATCGACATTTTTGTGTAAAAATTATGAATGTAAACTCTTGTGCTATATGTTCCACATTAATTGGAGTTCGTCAAGCTATCTCTCATGACGAGCTCATCAAGATCTTTCAAATCGACTTTAGCTTGGACTTCGGCATTGATTTGTAAAAAATGATACATTTTTAGTATAGTGACTGAATCGGTTTCTTGCTCCAATCATCAATTTTCCTTTGTTCAATAGCTTTTCCTTCAACGCACCCATTTCTTCCTTGCAGTAACCAAAGACAATCGCGGCTTGGCAGCGTTGAAGCAATTTTTGACAAATGATGTTTGTGGTGATTTAAGCTTCGGCGACTTCACAGTTGAGGGTTCCGTACAATTATTCGAATTTAATAAATATTACTCTTGACTCTGCTTTGCCATCAAAGGATATCGTATCTGATCTAGCGCTAGCTTTCATATGAAATGCACATAGCGCAATTGTCGGGCTTTTATCGCTTCTGCATCGATGTCATCACCAACTCTAACACATGATACGAAAAATACTTCTGCTGGACTTCACAAAAGTAAGGGATTAACTTATGGCATCTCTCGCTGCTAAGAAATATCAACTACTGCGAATGCATACTTGTGTACTTCAAGCACGAATGGTTTGTGTTTCTACGGCCATGAACACGAATGAAGTATTCATTACAATTTTTTACCATAGAATCAAAAAAGTTAGCGTCGATAACAAAACGTTTCGAAATTATATCTAATACCAAACAATGACCCAATTCATTTGTAATTGGTAATCCAGCTATATTCGTTGACCTATTCCATTTTTATTTAAAATGGTAAGCCATCTTTATCGTCGCAAGCACATAAAATTTGCTTTCATGTTAGAAATACACAGCCTTGCGACAACAATTTTTCTAATACATATACTCTCGCTACGTCGCCGGAGGATTTTTGCATAAGTCCTGCTGGATCATCCTGTGTACCGCCAGGTAGCACTTTGTTTGCACCCTACACTTGTTCATTTACAATTGCTCCACTCACGTCAAATTCTGGAAATGCTATTAGTAAAGTTTCTACAGCACTCAACAATGGATCAGCTAAATCTAATTTGCCATTTATAATTATATCAGCCAACGCATCGCCTATTGAATTTAAATTGCAATTGATCAATGCACGAGCACGACCTTCACTGATAAGGACTTAAGTAGAAAGGATGCCGCCATTACATGCTCATGCTTATAACAAACATTTAGCAAACACACGTCGACTATCAGAAGTTTCAGCTATCGAAACTGGATCGCCATCAGCAATACTAGCTGATGCTACTTCTTACGCATTAACTGATAAAGAAGTAGAAACATTGAGCCAATCTATCATTTTTTTATTTCTATCGTGCATTCGGGCTTTGTCTAGCATTGAAATAAAAGCCACGGAGACGATGTACCGTTACAGATAGTATACATTGCCCAAGATGTCAGAAACTTGGCAGATTAGATGTTGGAGGCGATTTGGTCGATCTAGAAGATGTCGTGTTTATAATTAATCAATTTAAGGTATTTGTTCTGCTCCAAAATTTAACAAAAAGAGATACAATCGCTATAAATCTAGACAGAGTTCCAAGAATATAGATGAGCGAGCTGTCATAAAAATTCACCGTTAAGCAAGCCTTTTACTTTAGCTTCGTATTGATACATAATGTTTCGTTTCACTTTGTACTCTTGGAGGCTTAGAAGCATTGTCTTCAAAACAATATTTGCCTGCTGCTCGATTGTTTTCTCAAACCTATTCCGGATACTTTCATATAATATATTTGCAAGCTCACACTTCAATAGCTGTTGTATATTTATTCTTATACCAGCATTCGACTTACACTCGTATTCCACTCTTTTGTTTTTCTCTTCGTCGTCACTACTCTCTATAAAATATCCAAGTATCAGAACAGTTGTCAAGTTAACAATGAAGCTTCCTCAGCTTGCTAAGCAGATTTTTTTGTCGCTCGATTGTCTGCAATAAATTCATAAAGTAGTATCGATTCATTTCTCTTCTTCTTACGAGTTTCCGTGAATCTTTCAGCAAATTAATCAGCTATTTCCTGACGTCTTCAATTTAACAATGAATTCTATCCCTTTGTTTGTCAATACAATAACATTGGCCACCTCTCTCAAAGTCTTTTTATTTCCGATGTATGCTCATGTTTGACAATCTTCAAAGCAACGTCATTTCCTTCTCCTTATAAATCAGACTCTTCCATGGTAGCGCCCCAGTCAGCTGATGTTGGGACGTTTGTACATTTCTAGTCGCTGGAATACAGTTGCTTCATCTTTGATAGTCGCAGGACCTTTTAGTAGCATTTTTGTGCTTTGACCATATTCGTCTTTCCGATCTTAGCCATTGCCTGCTAGACGGAGTTTGCATGTGAAATCGCCTAACACTTTGAGTTGAATGAGTGCATTTATCCTATTACCTCAAGCAAACATTATCTTTGCCATTGCATTGTGATAGCGATCATATGCTGCTTGCTTTCCACACATGGTTAATTTCCTATCGTAAGGCTGACGAAGAAACGGTAAATTAATATCACATATAATTCCACTCTTCAAACAAGACCTTAGGAGACCGTGTGATGGCCAGCTTTATTCAAAACGTGGTGATGAAGTTTGAGGGCGTCAGCTACAATTAGAAGTACGAGATTCTTACTAGCGCTATCTTCATTTGGGGGACGAGAACCGATGTTGATGGCAACAAATTGATACAGTGATCCCATTGACGCTGAGATAGTGAACCGGCCGAGGTGAACTACCATCAGCACCCGACTATAAAGGTGCGTGCACAAAGGAGATATACTCAAAGCTAACAGAATAGTCTTTATTAAGAACTTCCTCCCGATAATCTATATAAACTTTTAGTGCGGCAAATGGAGTGGTAGCGTTCAGAGTGTGTTTTGTAATAGATAAATTGTATTCGATACAATAGCACCTGAGGTCGAATTGGTAATGACAGGTTTGCACGATCAAGAGCTCTGTTTTTTCAATATCGTAATTGATTGTCTAAAAAAACAAACACATTTTGCAGCTGATAACTTTTATTCTCGCAAAGTAGCCAAACTTTTTCTTTTGAGCCAACGTGTGATCGATTTTTTGTATCAGGCGAGTACGTTAGAGTGAGGAGACGCAAAATATGATTGCGACGGAGTCATGCCAATTCCAGTACTCAAAGTACCGTTGACGTCGGCTGCAACCGCAAAAGTAACCGCAGACGCAGATAAAGCAAGACCACGTGTCAAGGCATCTGCCGCTGTACCGTTGCTTTAGCTCCAAAACATTCAGAAAGTGTATCCAAAACCCACATTAATGTTCAGAGTATCAAAACCGGCAGGCCCAACAACGCCGACAGTACCTATTGTAGCCATTACAGAAGACGAATTGCTGAAATTTGGGTAGATAAATCTGTAAGTATTCTGTGAAATGGTTATCTCTTAAAAACATTCAACATATCATGCAGTTTAATGCAAGCAGTGTAAATGGCGAGCCAGTAACAACGGTGTCAATTGAAGCCACCTGAACTCGGTATTTGACATGGCTTGTTGCGCTGCCTTCATTTACATTAATGCAAATTTTGAGCTCTGCTGGTTAAGATCGGTAAAAAGCGACCGTTCGTCAGCTAGCTTCTTTGAGTAAGTTTTAGTCAATCCAAACTTATCGATGCGATTTGTTGCTGTCATAACAAGCGGTCCTTAGAACGTTGGATCGCTGGGGCAAATTGTATCCAATACAAAGTTGCTATTTGGGCTATGATTGACATCTATATGAAATTTGTTTCGGTCAAAGCCTTAAGAGTTGGTTTTTGATTCTCATAGACTTGGTTCGTTTTAACATTCGTTCCGACAATTACAACCTGAACACTGTCGATGAGCTGCCATGCTCCGGCCTTAAATACCAAATGTTTGATAAAATAGGCAGGTCTCGAAGTGAAAAAAACAGCACTATTATCAATTATATGAAGCTGTATAAGTTTACCAATCATGGACGTAAAATCCTGAATATATATTCATCTTTCATTCTGATGCGGCGTCTCATCTAGAGCGGGTCTAATAGAATATTTAAAAGCGGAAGTACGAGGAGCCGAAGACGTAAATTGTGTGATTATATTGCTGATGGTGATACAATACTTGCAAAACAATAAAGCATCATGGACTATTGCATAATTAGATTGGAATTGGTGGCAGCCATGGAATCGCAGTCTCAATAAAAGACCTTATTAGCCCCTTTTAGATTGACATCGCCGCGTGTATTTCCACCAAGTTACTAATACCGCGAAGTTGATGACAATCTGCAATAGTCATTGTGGACACACACTGGTGACCCTTAATTGTCATCGCAATGAATGTCTTATATATTGACACACTCAATGCTAAAGGCAACTCATAACCGACTCTTAAAATCAAAGCAAAAGTAGTAAGCATTTCTCGCGCCGCCGCACGCAAAATACCAGTAAGGGATCATCTCAATTTACGATGTTATATTCTCGTGACTCAGCAAGTAGAGATCATTCTACAATGACTATAAGAATGAGAAGAGATTGACACGAAATACGCGGATGAGTCACTATAATGGTGGCTCATGGTGACTAGCTTGCAACCGCCATCCAGAGAAACACTCAAACGACAATTCGGAAATTTGGCAAGTGTGGCAATTAAATAAAACTAGTACTCATATAGAATTAGCATTGAGGATACACATGATACAGTAACTCATGGCGACTCTTTTGATTGGTACATACTGGCCACATGTCGTTCGTATTCTGAGGTAACATTATTTCTTCTGATCACTACACCCAGGTAGTACGTCATTCAATATCAGAAGTCAAGGTAAAAATGCTGTCAAGGACTTCATCTATTTCAGAGGGGTATCAAGTTTGTAGCTCATCGCTTTGATGTTGATTGACAATGTGCTTGGCGAAAAAAGCCGGCGCGTGGACCGTCGAATGCGACGCATTTTACAAACTACCATGAGCGCTAAGCATCAGAAAATGCGGTCGTCTTGGATCGGATTATCTTGGGGACTTTCAGATAACACTATTCGCGTTAGATAAGAAACTTTGCGTGATTGGCGTATATTATGAACACGGCATTATGTATTGTACTTCCTGGTCACAATATCGAGGTCGCTGTAAGCATCGGTACACAAGTTTGTAGATAAAAGAACGAGTACAAGGTCTGGTGCTATGCCAATGTTTTTTCTTTTTTTGCTTCGTGCGTGGTGTCGTGCGATGCAACATTTTCTGCTGATCTCCAACTACTGCCACCGAATCTTGATCTCTTAAGGGGGACTTTCCGATTGGCAGTTTTTAACTATATGGAGATGCTGAATTCAGTCAAGAGGACTATTGCCGTCTCCGCTAGCCAAAGAGCTCTCCAGAAACTTTTAAGCGACATGAGCTAGCAAAAAGGTGATGGGAGTTGAGCAAGCATTGCATGAAACTATGGATTTGCAACATATGTGGGCCTTGTGGTGCGGCGAGCCAAAGTTCTCTTACGACACCAGATATCTACACCAACCTATTAATAATTACTCTTTCTTTTATTACTTGCCCATATTTTTAAGGTGCCGTCCTCTGAGTCACGCTGTCCGTGGCACTAAGCTGCGTTCTCCCTTCACATATGAGAGGTCCCATATGACCCTTAGAGACACTACCAATTTTGAAGAGATTTAAAGAAAAATAGTAGTTCAAAGACGAGGTCCATGACGCCAACGCTACAGACCAGAATTGCGTACTTTCTAAGAAAAACTATTCTCAAAGAAAAATATAATTACAACAGCTTCCCGTATTCTATAAACTAGTGTCTCTAACTCGTGCTGAAGAATTTATAGGTACAATAGCACTGGCTGGTCACTTTGATGACGACAAGATTCGTGAGACTGGTCCCCGATTGTGGCAGATACGCCAGGGTTCTCATCAACAAATAAACATTGAAGAACATCAAGGATCTCATGGTCCGAAACGTTGGCACTTGGAGGCACGTTGCTCGTTTGCTCCAAGGTGCTCGATGGAGCGGTGGACGTCGTAGACCACGGAGCACAATCAGCGACAGAGAGTGGACTCGACCGGGCAAGTGGTGCTCGGATCACAGACGAGCCGGCAGCACGAGCAGCGTCCAGAGTCCCAGGTGGGTGCTGCGTACGCAAGTGGCGCGTGAGGTTCCCGGCCGTGCTGAAGGTCTTTCCACAGCTTTCAACGACGCAAATGTGAGCGACGCTCCCGAGATGGTTTTGAAGATGGCGAGCCAACTTTTCCGACTTGGTAAAGATGCGCGTACATCCTTCAACCGGGCACTCGAGTTTCTTTAACAGGTGAAGGCGCCGGTGACGAGCCAGATTGCCAGACGTACTGAAACGCTTGGCACATGAGCGAATGGCGCATTGATACGGCTTTTCGCCCGTGTGTGTCTTCATGTGTTCTCGTAGAGTAAACTTGCGCTGAAAGCGGCGGTTACATGAGGGCACAGAGCATTGAAACGGGCGCTCTCGCTCGTGCGTCGGGAGTGAAGATGCAACAGCAATTTTAAGGTTGGCAACGGGTGACATGGTCGAGTCCATCTTGACTAGGATGGTGTAATGAGTGAAGAGGGTCACGGACGCTTTGGTCAGTGGGAGGCCGAACGCGAATTCAAAAATGAATTTCGTCTGAAGTGCAGCTTTTAGGTTTGAGAAAGTTTGCCCTGCCCTGCCCTTTTGGCCGGTCCATTGACGGGCCTGTTACTACGCCTGTGAGACCGCTGTGACTTGTACAACCAGGTGGCCAGTCTGTGTCTGCCATGCGAAGACGGGGGGGGAGTTCGTCGTATTGTCGGGCAAGTCGCAGCGAGGACACACGAAAAGACAGCGACGACGCATGCAAAATCCGAAAGTTTGCCGTGGAAAGATGAGCCACTTTACGTGCAGAGCAGCGCGTTCAAGTTTGATTTTGTTAAGATTTTCTTTTACGAAACATAAAATGTTGGGCTTCTTTTCGTGAAAGCCATGTGGGTGTAGTTGCATTTACAGTAAGGCTTTAAACACATGCGGCCTTTTATCAAGGCCGCAATACAATAATTACACTCTTAATTACTAATACCAAGATGCACAATATTCGAACTAAACAACTTGACTTCATCTTGAGTAGAGGTGCTGTTCCTTACTAATTATAGAAAGCATTATTAGTGTTGCTTTTAAAGAACTTTAGACATATTTGAAATCATAATCGTATGGCGTCTTTGTGGTGAGCAAAATAAAAAAGCGCGCACACCAAATTAGCATTCAGTAACATTTGCAGACGCCCAAACAGCCAATCGTAATGATCCCGTGCGCTCTAATATTATTTCTTGCATCAAGATTGGCTCGAGGCTAAGAACTGGCCCACCATCTTGTCGATCGGTTGCCTCGCGGTCCGAAACTACAAATGTACCTAATAAGCTCATAAATGATTTACTCTTCTTGCGCCTTTGCTGCTATGCACTAGTTGTATAGAACCTCGAGTTTTGAGCACGGCGTTTTTAAGTCAGTATATTGTAGCAGACTCGCAAAATTGTGCGACTCGACGAGCCTGAAAGTTGACCTAATAATTGAGACAAGCTTTGCTCTGAATAGGTAGAGGGGCAATGAAATTTATGCTGGTTGTTAAACATGACATGTAGACGCCAACCGCAGACCTATTCCTTCGTTGCTCATCATCAATGGTGTAATCCGTGTGTGTTGTACAAGGGTATGGCAAGTAAGGCGTGTAGGAGTCTGTGTAATCCTACTCTTTTCCATTTAAACTCGACAAAGGAAGGCGTTACTTGCCATTCTTTTCTTAAGCCTTGCGCCTGATATGATCAAGTAGATTCACTTGACATCTTGAGACTTTGCCCTTGCTAAGCTTTGCACGGAACTTCGACAAAGAATTAGGTAGATGTGCTGTATTAAAGATGGCAGACGGGTCACACGATCGCGAGTGATCATACTGCTGCAGAGAGAGGTCAGCGGGAACAGGTATACTATGCGATAGGACTTGTATGTCTAGTAATCGGGCAAGCTACAATAGTATATATAGCCTTACTTTTCACGACCGAAAGGGTAGGGATCTATTTAGTATCAAATGTTGATACTATCATATTGGTGATACAATGTATTGCTCTGACCATAATGGCCAATGTGCCTTTCCTACAAAACTACTGTATATATTACTACTTTTCCACGACACACATAGAGTACAGATGGACTGGCACGGATGCGGCGCTTGCGTCAGAATGTCGATAAATATAGCAAGGCGAGTCAATTACGGTCTCTAGAGCCGTAGTCGTATCGAAGCAGCCATTTGAGCTTGCCGATGCCGCCACATTGTTTGATCCAGCATCTTTTTCGGGGATATCTTCACCGCATTTCAGGCAGAGAAAGATCAAGAATAGGCGCAAAGAAGCTTGGCGGATTTCACAGTGCAAATACGATTTGCTACAAGCAGATGAAAGTTGTCCACGGTCACTCGGTAGAGTAGGTACCGCTTTGTTTGCTCAATCGGTTTGACTTGAAGCGTGTAAGGGTGGAAGGACTTAGTTGACAGACTCGACGGATGCAAGACATCCAGCACGCGTCAATCTTTCATATCCTTGTCTATCTGATGCCCGTTGCGATGCAAACGGCAGCATGCCGGACGTGTGCTAGTTTGTCCCACCGGAGCCATATCCGCCATGATCAGGTGAACTTGTCGCAAAAAGCCCCCACTGCATTATTACTACTCTGGTCTTTTTTATTAGCCAATCGTATTGATACTTGACGACGTATTTACAAATCTACAAACCAAGCTTAAAATTCGTATGTCGCAGAGAGATACGGCGCCTGTGGGTGATGATGATGGAGCGCCTTGTGATCCCGTGGCGGCTCGAGCTTTGGCAGTCTGTCCCTAATAATCGCAACATTATGGTGCCCGTTAGCTTGGGCAGCGGCCGCAGCCTGCGCATTCTCGACAAAGAGACAGTCGAACAAGTCTTGGACATCCGACTCGAGGATGCGCTGCTGTGGTGGATGCTGCTGCTCCACGGGGGGTGGTTGCGTTGGCCACAACAGCCCACGCATTGACACTGGCCCCGTGGGTGGTGGCGCTCGACCAGGAAACTCGAACCTCGGACGCGGCAAGGTGGCCACGAGTCCCGCCGAGTCCGGCGCGCCTTCCTGGCGCGAGGACGGCCCGGCCCGGTGCTGCGTCCGACGGTGTCGCGTCAAGTTGCCGGCCGTACTAAACGTCTTTCCACACCCAGCAAAGTCACACGTGTGTGGCGTATGTGCCAAATGGACTTTGAGATGCGGCACGAGCTTTTCGCGGCTCGTAAACACGCGCGTGCAGTGGGCGGCCGGACAGCTGATTTTGCGCATGGCATGGAGTTTACGGTGACGGGCTAAATTACCAGACGTACTAAAGCGCTTGCCGCACTCGGCCACGGGACACTGATGCGGTTGCTCTCCCGTGTGCGTCTTGAGGTGTTCGTGCAGCGTGAATTTCCGGTGAAAGCGTCCACCGCAGTTGGGCACGGGACACGAAAACGGTCGATCTTCGGACGGCGCAGCACGGCGAGACGCGCCCGTTCGACGAGCCGCATTGGCCTCAAAGTTGCCATTGGCACTAGGCGCGAGATTAGCAATGGCACCACTTGAAAGATTGGCATGCGAGGTGGAATCTTGATGGTGAAGGGAGGTACTGCGTTGCAGGTAGAACGGCGGGTCCCGCGCATCGTCATTTAGCATTGCTTGCATGATTAGTACTGATTACTTGGTACTTGGTACTTGGTACTCGGTCCTCGGGTACACGGCGGTACACTTGCACTCGAAACGAGGACGCAAGGAAGGCGGGGCACACAGGGAGGTAATCCCGTCCACACCGATTGCACAGTGACTCGAGCTGGTATGTTTAAGAATACACTCGAGGGTCCGGGTTGTCGTCGTTGCTGCCACACCTCTGCGTCTGGTTTGGTGTGTATCAACGGATCCGTCCAGACCATTCCTGGGCAGCGAATAGGGGGGGGGAGAGAAATTAGGATTGGGATAGAAGGCACTTTGGATAGGACAAATCACATGCTTGCATGATTATGGCTTTGCTGGCTGGTTGTCATTACTGCGCAGTCTAGGGTTCGGGCCCACGACGGGGCCTCTTTAGACGGACACTATATATCGAGGAGGAGGTGATGGACACTGTCTCTAGCCTATGCGATGTTTCCCATGCACGAAAAAAGATTGTGGATAGGCTCCTCTCATCTCGAGCGATGGGCCGAGCCAAAGCTGCAAGCTCACGAGCTGACTTTATTCGTCGCGCCGTCGGAAAGGCAACCTTCATATGCTCCACGACGTTGCTTGATGGTGTGTTGCTGTCGTCAATGCAACCGCACTTGCGATCCTCGGTCGGTGACACCATCACACATTACATGCGAGATTGATTTGCAAGTGTAACCGTGAGGGAGGGCCACTTGACTTGATCTCTTAACGCCTTCACCATCGTAACGGCGAGCAATTCCTGTATGCTCGCGATGACAACGGGAGCGCTTGTCGAGACAACTTTCCCAATCATAGCGGTGCCAAGACGCTCTGCAATGCACCAAAGCCCGAGCTTTGCTCAGAATAAAAGCCTTGCAAAAGGCAGTGCCACAAGGACACGCTCCTCAATTTTTTTTTTCAGACGCTGATTTGTGATCTCCATATGCGTTGGTTAGTGCTCGACGCTATCGATTAGAGGAACCTTTAAATTACGAAAGACGCAGCTAAAATAACTTCAACATCATACGTCAGGGACGGTACCCTCCACGGATGATTTCACCCATGGTATTTATGGCTGCTGCCTCCCGGATATTAAAGCCCGTTTCAATTGGAGAGGCGGATAAGGTCAGACTTTACAGTTACCGAGTACATGTATCAGCTTTTTCTGGTACAGCTGATGATTACCTGGATAACTAATTACTCGAAAAATAGATCCATTTTGAGCTTTTAACAGTGACCTTATGAGATTCGATGTCGCACTCGGTTGCCCGCCACTTTCTACAGCCATCGTCATGACGACCGAGGATAATTTAGGTGTCGATGGATTTGCTAACCACCATTTCCGACACGGAGTAAGTTGTTAGTCGATGAGGTCTGGAAGTATCACCAGCTGCATTGCGCCAGTGGTAAACAATTCGAAAAGGAAATTCTATCCTTTGTTGCATCCGTCGGCCGCAAAATCAAGCCGTAGTTCGTTCATTTTGAAGGAGTAACGCCAGGAAGTTTGTAGTAGTCCCTACGTTGTTCCGACAGTCAAAATGGCGTCGGACAGAGGCTCTAAATTGATGACACTTATGGATATTAAACGTCGCTTGTCCAAAAGATGCAGTCCCCGCTTAAACTGTGGTAGCGTATTAAGGCGATTATCAAGGGTAAGAGGTACAAGCAAAACGCATTAACAATGTATTGAATAAATCTTGAACTGAAGTCGATAGATCGCTGAAGATCGGGGATCGTGAGCAGTCGATCACGGTAAAATCTTCATCTCCTTTCACGACTCCTCTATGTCGATACTGCGTGTTTTCTTCACACCTGATAGAGCTGGTTATTTATTATTAGCTTCCGCAATGAATCGTACAATTTTATCAAACGCGCAGTCTTTATCAAGAAGTTATATAAAAATAAATTTGACCCAAGAAATGATCAAAACAATAGAGACATTTATAAGCTTTATATATACTAAAATTAAAATTGAATAAATTGAATTTATTCAAGAGAAAAAAAAAGAAACTTTAAAAACGATTGTTTGAAAAGCAGCAATTTCAAAATTTTGTGGATGTATTGACGAATATCAATTAAAGATTATTTAAAAAAAAACTATTTTTTAATATAATATTTCTAAAAAAATATTTTCAAAATCATAAAATAAATTTGCTTCAAATGTCGTTTAGAGCATTCGTTGCTCAAAAGATTTGCTGGCTATTATAAGCCTGATAAGACGGCTGCATTTGCAGCTCTTTTCGCTTCTAGGAAATTTATAAGCGTCACAGCGTTCGATTTTTACGAGCAGACTTTCTTCTTTGCGCAGCATCAGGCTCCGGCACAGAGGTACTTTAAAGTCCAAGTTGGAGAACTTGAAGGCTTTTACCGCCGAAGAAAAGAAAAATTCGACCTTTCTTCTTTTGATTAAAAGCTACAGATGGTTCATTGACCACAAATGATGATGAGTGCGTTGAGGTTGCACTCTTTCACTTTTGAGAGTACCGGTTAAATGCTTGGCAGTTCCTTGCATAACCAGTTCATATGTCCTATGTTCACATGTACGAGCACTTAGCTGAATTCTTCCATCGACCTTCTAATTACACTGCGCTTGCTTGCTCACCTAAAATGAGGGAGGCGCAAGCATCATATATACTAAGAAATTAAATTAATTGTTGGCCTTCATTACTGGTTGCCACTTTCCGAACTAACTGAGATAATTGTGCCTATTGATGGTCCAAGTAGAGGCCACCCTCGCACTTAACTCTTAAAAATGCAGGAAGCAACAATAAAGGAGTTAATTTAGTTATCTTCACCAAAAGAAAGTATCCAAAATGCCGTCAATGGACGATAAGTGCTGCCAATCTAAGCAATATGCGCTGCTTTGGCTGCAACAAGCAAAGGCTCATGAGCCGTGCTTGGGCTGACATAAATAAATCGTCGTCATATTTGAGGTTTTGAAGGTTCGATGACACATTTTGCGCCTCCAAGGTCGGGAAACGCCGGGTTGGGGCGTTCTACTAAGGTTCTTCTGATGAATGTGCAATTGATTTACTACATGGCTATTGGAAATTCTGCGTGATGGCGTCTCTTGAGCTGGCCTGAAAGTTTTTCTAGCTCCACTGATAGTACCCACCGCTAACATCGCGAGTAGTAGTGCAGATATACCATACTACAGTGCACAACTCAGCACCTATTTCTGCTGGTAAAAGAGGTCTCTATGCAAGACAGGATAAGTATTGAATGTGGTTGATAAAGTACGACCATTTGCGAGTAAAATTGCTTTGCGAGCAGGTAATATGGCTGGACGAGAAGAAAATGAGACACAACACTAAACCAATTTTTAGGCTATCCGTGCTTGACGAAGTAAGATTATCTACGGTAACACGAAAATTGGTAATTTAACTGGGCATCGTGTCATGACAAGTGCGCATTATTTGGAGACACTTTCAAAGTTATTATCAGGGGTGCTGTAGATTGCTAAGTTTGAAGCAAAAAATCGAAAGAATTTCAAAGGTGGCATTGCTAAAAGATGAATGCTTGTAAAGGTTTATCTCGTAATAGCCATCGATAAACTGTATCAGCCTTTAAAGATAGCGTACGCTTCGCCACGACTCGAAAAATCGGTACTTTTTTTGATAAAGATATACAGAAAGTATCTAGAACAAGTTAGACCTTTTACCAGATGGAAGGGTGATAGCCAAAATTGACATCAATCCGGGTACAAATTACTGCGTGATCGAGAAATGCTCACAACCACAAGAGCAATGTAAGCTCGCTGATGCCTCACTCACCAGAAAAGCAAATAATGGCTTAATTCGGACGCCATAATCTTTGCACTTGTCATTGACTTTCTGTGCTCGGAAACAAAACGGAAATGTGCTGACTAGTTATCTTTCCAGCAAGCTATACAATGCAACGTTAAATTGGATAAATGTCGATGTCAACGAAGGTTCTTAAAGCACATCTTAAAGCATACTACCATCGGAAGAGAGCATCTGTCGATCCCGATTCGTCAAATTTACCCCGTATGGCGATAAGTACGTCTAGCAGCATAGTATAGAAGGCGTGAGAAAGGCCATCAAAAGCCCCAGCCGTTTGGCCATGTAATTGTTAAAGTTAAAGCGGGCTTTCGCCTAAACTTAGTTGGGCAATATCAACGTATAAAGCCATTTTTTAAGAGTTCAGTTGGCTCTGGTGGCCCCTGAGGTAAGTTTATCAAACTCATAAAGTCCGATAAACTTTACATTAGTATATAATTCAATGTGGTATTGCGACAAAGAAGCTTATTGCCGTTGGTGCTCGCGAACGACTTGGCCTACGCCGATTTTCAGTATAAGGAAAAAATGAAGGCTTAGCCAACCCTTTGCGCAAGTAAGTGCTGGCAACGGAGACTTCGAAATTCTATATCCCATTAATTGAACTACGACATGGTGTTGTACTGGATGACAGCATCAGCCCTTTTTTACCGCATCTAAACATGCCTTCCAGATGCACCCGTTCTTATTTTGCCGAACAAGACGAAGCTGCCGCCTCATTTCACTCACAAAGCTTTCAAATATGGCAGTTTCGCCTTAGTCCAGGAAGGTAAGAGAATTGTATGGAACTACGCAGGTCTTGACGTAAAAGTTGTTGCTATAGAAGTACGCACTGGTGAGCTTTGTGTACGTTGTCGCTAATTCTACCGTCTTTTGAAACAATTTAATATCATGCATCTTATTTTTCCATGATAGATACGGCCCAATTGCCTCAACAAATGGCAATATGGTTGTTTTTTTTTGCTGATAAAAACTAATAAAGACCTGACAAGCTTGATATGAGTGTTCGCGCGAGCTAAACCATCCGTTGGCCTTCTCTATTGACAAACAAAAGCTCAGGCATACAAAGCAGATTCCATTTCTTAGCGCTTAGTGCGATTGTTCATTGCATGCAAAGATGCCAACATGAAATGGCTGGCGTTTCATAAGCAATCGCAGTGGCTTTGCTGTGAGTGGACAAGCAATCGGCTCCACTTAAATTGAAAATTTAGCCTTGGTCGTAGCTCCAAAAATTAAAAAACTTAAATACGACATATTATGGAGACACATGATAGGCAGCAGCGAGAATACGCTTCTATCGCTTTTTGCTTTACACTTTTACTTTTACATGAGTAAGTGCCAATTATGTAAAATATATGAGACTTGCCAATAAGTCAGGCTACCGGTCAATACGTTGGCTTCTTGACGAACCTTCTGGTGTGGCAGGTTCTAAGTATCGGCATTGTCTTTGGTCTGCCAAATGCTATCGACGACATATGGAGTGATTTGTTAGAATGATTCCTATATAATTTAGTCTATTCGGTGCTTGTTTTGGCCAGACTACTGGGACACAGACGTTCAATGAGCTCAAAAGTTTGTAATCGAGTTATAATGTCATTGGCTGCGAATATGTTGGATGAAGACCTTTTATTCGGCACTGCAATTCGGCCAGCACTTTCCAGCGTCTAGATGCTTGCTGATGTCAAGATCAGGTCATCTATTAATGGAAGATCAAATCGGAAGAAGCAATCGTGTGCTTGAAGACACATCGCTTACCACTTTCGCGAACCGACAAGAAGACAGTGTGGAAGCTTTATTCAACAATGCATTTCAACACATCGACGTGACGATTTTTTATGTACATTAATCAAAGCACTTAAAAGTGGCGTAAAATTTTGAAAAACTCCAATGTTTCTGGAAGTAGCGTTCGAGTGTTCCTAAATACTCATTGCTGACCGCTTATGCTGACTTTTGTTAATCTGATGTGGGAAAAAGTTTACTGGACGAAATCAGCAGGGCAAGAGATACAATTCCATCCAATCAAGAAATTCGTTTATGACAATAACAACTAGAAAGAAAATCTTTGATACTCAAAACTACTACACGAGAGGGTAAACTCCATAATTGCAATCAATACATATCAATGCGCAAAATAAATCATGTGGGGCATTTTGGAGGTGAAACGATCCCTGAAACTTTGGGTGTCATGTCAGTCCTAAGGTGCTCCGAGCAACACGTTTAATGTTCGTCGCACGCTCGCTTTTGCCATAAGGGCGAGCAAGGGCAGCCATACAGTGGCTTGTAGGTCTGTAGCCACCAGTGCGGCCGAATTACGCTTTGATAAGCCAACCGAGTCTGCAGATCGCAACGAAGGAAAGCAAACTCACGATACAGCTCTGACATGTTACACTAAGATGTGCAGCAGTAATTTTGGCCGCGAAAGTCAATAATCATGTGATCGAGGAATTTTGCCCTCCCTTTAAAGGGCCATAAGGATCCAGGGCCACGGAGATTTGGCCCTCTAA
Source organism: Plasmopara viticola (assembly GCA_001695595.3). Classification (NCBI taxonomy): domain Eukaryota; phylum Oomycota; class Peronosporomycetes; order Peronosporales; family Peronosporaceae; genus Plasmopara; species Plasmopara viticola. Next base: position 417,479 of record MBPM02000064.1, read on the forward strand.
ACGATCACAAATGTGCAAACTCGTTCGCGCAGGAGCAATTGAGACCTTGGTATCCACAGCGCTGCAAACGGCAGTCCAGAAGGAGATTTCATAGTAACATTTTTAGGAGTCAGCAGAGTTAAAAAATAAAAAGTTGTGAAATCACTCAAACAGTTTGCTGACGTATCATTGGTAAGATCGACTTCTTTGTCTTATACCTAGCAGCATTTAAAACGTGTTGAAAGTGACATTGCGTTTTGTAAGATCCATACAGTGCTTATCCACGTCTTTGGTATGCTTTGAGTATTCTATATATAATGCAATAATACCTCCGCAATACAAAAAAATCCTTTAAACTCATTCCTTTATTTATATGGAAATTGCCAATCTTTTAGGCCTGACAGAAATTTAGCATAGAGCCCTAGATGTTAGTAACGGCCGTTACATCATACCTAATAGAGCGCCTACGCAATGGCCAGCGAGCACTAACTCACCCGCCAGTATGCAGCTTGGACAAAGAAGACTTTGGGAGGATCATCTAGTCTAGTATGCATGTTAACGGTTCTTCCTCGCCCAGTGGTTTGAGGACTTCTCCAACTTCAGCCAAAAGAATCAAGTAAAGTCGCGTGCGTTTCGGTACAGTCTTGTCTGTAATTATCTATTTAGGCCTCCATTCATCGACAAAATTGTCGAAACAGCTAATTTGTTCAAAGATAAGCGACAAATTATGCAAAAGTAGTCGGCAGACTATTAAACCATGCGGAGGGCCTAATTTTATGACATGTTACTTAAGATAGCTCCTAATGTATTCTGCGATAGGCACACTAGCCATAAGTGCCAACTGGCTTTGCAAATCGCGCACCATCGGGTCCCGGCGAAGGAGTCCCGTGAAAGACTTACTTGCTTCCTAAGCAACACACCAAGCTATAATGATGAAAAGCTTCTGTTTTGATATATTGGACTGATGACGGCCAAGTTGTCGAGCAGCTTTGTGCGCCGTAAAGCGCTTTGATGGCCATTCCTTGCGTGGTCTTTACAGAAGAGACTTGGCTGAGCAAGTGTCATTGCTCTGATGTGATTTATCGGTAACTAGGCGCATGCTTTTACTACCGCACCAAGGCTCAATGGGGAGCTGATTTTTTTTACCAAAGAAACTGTAGCCAAAACCTTACCACATTAGACAATTTGTGAGCTCAAAGTACAATTCGACTTATAAAAGGGCCGGAGATAGCTCACCTTAAAGGCTTTTGGGTATCAGAACGAAGCCAAGACAGGCGCTTGAACTTTTTGCTCTGAGCGCATGTATAGAGTCACTCCCATAATGCGTTCAAATGATCACAAATTATTTAGGAAGTGTACGTCGGCTCTATTTTAAGATCATAGGAGCTTCAGGGTAAATCTTCTTTAAATGTTTTGCTCGCAAGATGATGTCATTTTACAAGAAGCTCTCGGCACCTTCGATATTGTCCCTGCTTTACAACGTATTCCCACACGTATGTGTTGCTATCCTTGACGATAAAGATCTGCTGAGAAGGCTGCTCCCACCTCGGCCTTCTGTCTCCTTTATGGGGCAGCAGAGCAGACTGCCTCATGCAAGCGCTTGTGACTACTCTTGAAGGTGAACTAAATGTAAGTGCTTGCGACTACTCTTAAAGTTGGCTCGCAAAGTCATTCCTTGGATGCCTTGGACCTTCAAAGACCTAAATAAGGAAATGACTCTTTTGACCATGGGATCTGTTTATACTTTCAGTGACTTTCGTTTGGGCGCTCCATCACCCAATTATCTAAGAAAAGCCGTACGCACAACATAGGCGAATGAATCACCGTACCCTTGACGCGCAAAGCCAGGCGGCTGATCAACTATATATTCAGCTTCAAACGATCTTGTCACAGTTGTTCCAATCAAAAATTCAGTCTTACTTACTTTCCATCAGTATTACTTCTATTAATTCGTACTATTCATCAGCTATCTCTGTTGTGATGTGTGCTGGTTCTCAGACGCCTACACAAGAAGCGTAATTAGCCGGGAAGTTTTCTTTTACATGCAGATCCTATGTAAAACGAATCCCAATTTACCGCTCCGAGAACATCGTTACGGTATGATATTACCAACATTCCCAAGTCTCGAGCTATCACAGTGTCTGTGTACGACGCTTAATAACGCTAGCCGACAGACTACGACCAGTTCGCTCGTACAGCACTCCCCGATGTGCGAGCAAAGCGGTATAACTTTGGTGAAAATCCATTAGTCTTAATTTTGTCGGCAATTGCCAGTCCTGCAGCTCAAGAGAGATCTAGCACCTGTGAGCACTGTTTTTGAAGCGGTCACCAAGGATCAAAAAATGGCCTCGTGGCCCAGTGCTATCCACCTCAAGGTTGGAGGCGCAGGCTTACTGTTTGCTATGATCGGAAGTGTAGGATAGTCTTGCTGCTTAGGTCTTTTGGCACCTACGAAGCCCTCGGAGTAGACATTTTCCCTTCTTTTCATAGAATGCTACAATTGATCGTTGCAATGGCTTCCTTCACGTGATTGCGGTGCTAGCCCTCTTCATTAAAAAGAGGAAGGATATAACTGGCGTCATGCGATTGCTAAGTGCTCGTGCCGACGCCTGATAAACGCAGCTTGAATGCTGGTCATCTGAACTACTAATGATATTGTCGAGACGTGCACTAAGCGCCGTAGCTCCAAAATTAATTATTGTTTTTATTCTTGTGCGCGGCTCGCGTCTCTCGATCGAAAGAATGTGGCATTTCATGCCGAAAAATAATATTATGCCCCAGCTGCTAAGTCGACCTTTCATTGCTCTGCCTCACCATCGGAGCTTCTCCGTTTACTTGACTTAACAGTTTAAACGGCTTAAAAAGCCCACATAAAACATACGGCACTTCTGCATTCATCTCGAGCGTATATGCTAAGTCCTATACGGCTACGACCATGATTACTCTACAAATTTGCTCAGCTGATCTGCTAAAAAGAATTGTCCGTGTTATCAGCAATGTTTTTCGGCACGGCGAGCACAAAGTTAATTCTGAGAAACTGTAAGCGTAATGGCACCATTAAGCTTGCAGATAGGGTAGATTACCGAAACACTCCGCATGTCCGCACATATGCTTGTAAAACTCAGACTACCGATCTTGGGTGCTTACCCAGCCATAACAGTTTCTCGACCGAGACGACCTCTATGCGATGCTTCTAAGTCTCATGAAGGATACTATCCGTCAAAGTCATGTTCTGAGGAGTCATTACACGCTGTGTGCTACCTCAATCGATGCTGTAGTGCAGCAGCCAGGCTCCTAACAAGAACCGATGTAACATCGTGCTTAATCATGGCATAAATTGTATTACTTGAATGTTGAATGCCAGTACTCTTCAGAGTCCTCAGTAGAGTCAAGCACATTACCTCTCACGGCAAAAAGTCAATCTAATACCGATGAACAGTCTGCGAAAAAGCCAGATTATAGACCAAGCGACGCAACGACTATCAGCCAGATTTTTTGCTTTTCGGCTTACCCTTTACCGTGTATTTATACTTAGAGAATAAGAGCTAATTTTACTATTTTCAGCGAGGCTGACTTGCGGTGTCTAGCGACGCATAATCTATATAGATGGCAAATAGCCTAGAGACTACCAAGTGCACCCTGAACATAACAGCATCATATTTGTTTGCGAGTAGTTCATTGTCATAGCCATGTTTGTTTCTCAGCAGTGCAAGGCTGCCGAGATTCTAGCACGATTACGCTTTTGCGTTTGCTTGCAGCAGTTTGGTGTAACCTGAACGGTAATTTTGGTTTAGGATAAAGCTCGCAGCAGCCTTTTCTCGACTTCGTTAGACGCTTCTCGGTATTGCACTTTTGAATCGATTCCATGTCCGTTAGAGAAGATTAGACAGCGGCTTTATTGAAATTTTCTAATTTGCGCTATGCTCAGGTAAGTGATTAACAAGACCGAGATAGTATTTCTGGCTCTAAGAAATATTACAATCCGCTACGATTTTGATCTTAGCGGGTTCTTCCTGCAGCTTATGTTCTTGTTCATAAAGCTTTGGGTAAGAAAATGATTTTAATTGCAGTTTTTATGCATGGACGCAGAGCTTACTCGTGCGCATGAGAGTTCATAAGTAAGCATTGTATTTCTTTGAGTTCGTCTTTCCGTGATCGGTACAACTATGGAAGAAAGTTTCATCTACGCATGCATCATAAAAGGCTTTAAAAGTTGCATCACGAGACAAATGCGTAACTAGAAAAATAAAGGCACAACTGATTGCTTCCAAAACATATCACTCGGATTGCCAACGGCGGTCAGTTATACTTCACTCAATCGCTCAAAAGTTAGCAATACTTGTCAACTAAGCCGATTGCGCTGTATACTGTACAATATCCGCTGTTGTTTTGCAGCACGTCGTCGGTTTCGAGGTGGCGTGCGCATCCAGCTTAACATAAGAGAGTACAACACACCATTACTCGTTTGGCTTTTTACACTGAATCAACGTAAAAGGAGAGAGGTTACTTTTCCGGAAATTTATAGTTGTGCCTTGCACAAAAAATGTGTCAATGAAGTCACGCTTTTTCGTTGACTTTGGCCATTGCCGGCTACGTGAGACCACGCCTTGGTATCGATCAACAAATGGACAGATCGAATTCAAATGATAATTCAAAGTCAAAACGCGCTTAGTGCTATTAATTTGAGGTCGTATTATATCAACTTATTTGAATGGTGATGCGATGTTCATCTCTTCCTCAGGTCAAAAGCCGAATTTCTTTAGTATGTTTTGGGTTTCGAGTCTATTTAAGTGCTGCAACGAACATTCCCTCCAGCTCGAGCAGAGTATTTACTGGAGCTGTATTTCACATGTACCCGAGCACTATCGTCATTTGTCGACGTTATTACCTTCAACCCCCCACCGTCAATCACTGATGTATAATTACCATGTATCTCCGTCTTCTGACGACATAATCGGCGGTCTCATCTAAAATATTAGTTCTTGTGTCGACTCGACGTGACAATGGTGCACTGGTGTCTACATTGAAGTCCACCAAGAGAGGATGCTCATCCGAGCCCTTGATGAAACAAGATTGCTGCTCATAATGAATTGAAATAGCAGCGCTCCAAATGTTGGAACTTAGGTCGACGTTGGGTTGAATGTGTTATGCCTGACATAAAATAAGCGCGGTCTGCGACCAGTGCTTGCGTGTCCCTCAACGTGCTTGTTCAGCGCCTTGTCCTAAATGTCTTGCCTTGTAGCCTTCTTTACCTTGCATGGTCTAAGGCGAACGCCATTCACAGTGTGCCATCAGAAGAAAGCCGATTCTGCTGATTTCTATGAGCACAGCAGTAGCAATACTGCCTGGGCTCAACCTCAAGCTTGTTACTTACGAAATACAGTATGTGTTCCTTCCTACGGAGATCGCTCGGTGGCGTACGCGCTATGTGGCTTACGTGCTAGTTCACGCGAAAAGATGGAACCTTGTCTGTACTACTTCGGCGAAAAAATTTGTTTAATAAATCAAGTGAAGATGTAGCGATTTATCGTTGTTATTGGCTGAACTTCCACATAAGCTTAACCAAGCCTCAGCGCTAGCAGCGCGTGTCGTCGATGTAATGTTTCGATTAACATGAGCTAAAGTTTTGCGTGCACACACGTTGCTGCACATCGTTCTATGTATATTGATCGTATGTTGGACCCCTCACATGTTGCAATATAGACATTTGTCTAGATCACATTATCGTCCAGCAATGCTGATAAATTACGTCGGCACCATCCGATCTGTATTTGCCAATGATAGGCGTGTCATCTGAGCGATCTGAGAAAGCTTTGCGCTATCTACAAGGTTTACACATTGTGAGTCATTAAGCGATTCTTCTTCCCAGTTCCCAGTTCAATTTCTTTGCTAGTGTTGCAGTCTGACCCACGCTGTGGCTAATTCTGTTTAGGCAGCCTTTCTCTTTTCAAGCCATTTTAGCGAAAACGGGGTCTAAATTTCTTAAGCTATCTCAAAGTTGCAAGCAATAACGCAAACAAAATACGGTGTAAATTGGATCGGATTACTATTTGTCATTACTGGCTCAAGCAGTTAGGTTTCCAAAAAGCACCCGCAACGCACCTTTTTTTCAGTACGCAGTGTCTGTACATACTGCCGTGGTAACGTCGAGACTTTAGCAAAAAGTCAATAGTATATTTTGGCTAAAACTTAATTTTTGACCAACTTTATTAGTCTTTCTTGGACTTTAAATAACCATCTATCTCAACTTGTTTGCTAATATCACTTGATATGTATCAGCTAATATTTTTTAAAATAGTGCGATCTTTCTGCTTAATCACCAAAGTTTTGAGCTTGAACCATCGAAAGCGCGGCGCTAAGTGCAAACATTGTAAATGTAACAAAACAAAAGTTGATTGATAAATAAAGCGCCACGCCACATAGTAGCAAGTTAAAGGCAATGCCCGGCACCACTGAACTCCACAGTGGGAGATCCTGGCGCACGCACTGCTGGCCTTGAAATACGCCTCTTTCGTAAAAAGTTCGCAAACGCTCTTCTTTTTCAGCAAATCGATCTTTCAGCCTATCAACACACAATCGCAATCGTCAGCAAGGACCTTCAGTACCCAAATTAGTGGCCCATTCTATCGTACCATTTACCCATTTTGTCCTTGTGCTTCCTCAACAATGACCGGTGGTAGCGTTTTACGTGCATATGCACCTCAGTAGGGAATTGTCCTCTAAGAAAGCGCTTCTACAATAGCAAGGCACGCCGTTAAGAGCAATGTATGCGTTTCAACCTTCACTCTTGTCTATCAATACCGGAGACGGTCGGATGCCGTGCCTGAGCTCGGGATACGCCACTGTGACGTCGACGACAAAGTCGGGATCCAATTTCTCCATACATAGCTCAAAACCCTTTATTCGGGGTTGCAGGACATAATTCCAGGACGCTTCACCTTGCATCTCGGCGAACTCGTGACTTTTCTGGAGCGACTTGTCATACAACGCTGTTCCTTCCGGAAACACGGCAAGCCACGAGCCAATCTCTACGTCTTTATACGATTGAATGACCTTGTTCAGTCTGTCTTGGTCTGTAGCCCAGTTTCGATTAATGTATGGAAATTGTAGCAGTAGCATAGCCCAACCGACACCCGGAACGTATCGGATCCCACTCTTCAACATGACGCGAAGGCGATCGTGAGCACCAAAGCGGAGGGCAAAACTCCAAAAGAAAATCCAATCCACTTCTGTGCGATGATTGCAAATTAAAAGCACGTGCTCTCGTGGTTGAAACTGCACCTTGACGTCTCCCGACAAGACAATTTTGACGCCACCGAGCACTTCTAGACAGCCGCTTAACATGGCAAAGTATTTGGCTTCAAAAAAGCAAAACACGTGGCGACAGCTACGAGCTGAGAGGATATGAGTCCTTTGCAAAAGAGTGACCGGCCATAGGATAAAGGTGGTATTGAAGAAAGCGCAGACGACAAGGAGGAGCACGTAGGTACAACCGACAATGAGTCCAGAGTACGTCCAGGGACTTTCAAACTTTGTACTTGGATGCACTGCTCGATTCAGCATCGACGTATCTTCTGGCTTGACTGGTGACTTGGATTCTGGAAAGCCGGAGGCTACCTTTCGACTCATGGGAAAAGCTGGAATGTGACGTCGTTTAAACTCGCTTGAGAATTTGACTAGCAATTGTATCGATTTAGAAAGGATACCAGTTCATGGAATTGACTGACGTTAACACAATAGCGTTCAGTTATCGGTGGCGTTATCCATCACTCGTAAAAGGTTATGGTCATTATTAATTTAGAGTCATTTGATAAAAATGTAAATGTTGTACGCGACGCAGTAGGCAAGCGACGTGAGGAACGCGGTAGCTGTGAGGGTGCCAGCGTGCTCTGTAAAGCCTCCGTACATGCGTACGAGTTGTGCGTCCAGCTTTTGTATCGGCAACAATGGAATGACACCAAAGGCAAAGCTATTGACGAAACACGAGACAGCCACGAGGATAGCAATGGACCAGCGACGGTCCGGCGTGTCTTCTTTGTCAATCGACTGAAAGTAGGACGCGTGTTGGATGGACGTGAGCAATGTGCTCACGAAGATTTTGAAGATAGTGTTGAAGGACAGTGCGAGTCCAACGACGCCTCCTTCAAAGCCTTCTTCGATAATCTCAGTGACGGGTATAAGTACCGTAAGAGCCATGATCCCCGACGAGACTCCAGATAGACCACTAACGAGGATATTAACAACTGGTCTGCGACACCACGCCGGAATCACAATAGAAGCCATTAAAATTTGAGAAAAGATGGTCATTGCCGGTGCCAATGCAAAGAGTTTTCGCCACAGCATGTTGCGATATTTGCATTTCCAAAGCAGCACGGTAAGTATCATGACAAAGTCGCTCAAGGTGGATCGAAGCAGTGTCGATGTTTTGCCGTTGGAGTCTGTCCATTGCCTAAATGCATTCGAGACCATGGGGAAGGAAAAATTGAGAAAAAACGCAAAACTCGCAACAACGACCAAAATCTTCCACACAGCCTTTTGCGTCGTCAGTTTCCAATAACTTTCACATTTGCATCGCAAACTCTCTTTTCGGTGTACCGACGGTTCGTCAAGTTTTGTAATCACGAGGACAATGGTCGTGACAGTCAGCAACATTAACGCTGACAATATAAGCGCAATCTCAAACTTTTGCACCACGACATGGATCACAAATACCAACAATCTCGCCGAAATTTCTCCGGCCACTCGTGCAATCAAGTAGTCAGCTTGAAACGCGCCTCGCCTCGAGAGACTTTCGCGTTGTGATAACGTCACCACGGACGTGTGTACGGAACAAAAGTTGATCATTGAGCCAAAGCTCACGCCACCCATGAGTAGCATCATTATATAGCTGAAAGTGCCGCCAATTGCTGCATCGATAGCCTCAGTAAAGAGACAGCCGAGACCAATCAACGATAAACACACGAGACTGCAGGCCATGCCCAGGCACATGTAGGACTTGCGTCTTGAGCCCCACAGTGGCATGGCGTCAGCGTAGAGACCGACGAAGAACGCCATGGCCGCGGGTATTTCGACCAATCTATCCATGGCTTCGGTCTGGCTATCACTGAGGCTCAACTTGTTGCTCACCAAGGGCAAGAGACCATACCGCGCGCCAATATACACAAATGCCGATGTGAAGGTGGCAGCCACAAGGCCCGCGAACTCGGACGAAAAGAAGCGCACGAGGCCGCCAGAGCGCAAGCCGCCGTACATGTCGTAGTTGTAAAAGGACATTCCCGCGACAAAGCGGCCTGTAGGGAGCATACTGGTCGAGAGAAGGACAGTGCAATGACTGGGAGCTGAGGATTACCACATGCGAGAAAGGCAACATGCAATACGATAGGTTCAACGGGAGAGATGATGACCGACGATGGGTCGGGTTACCCTTTAAATTTCACTGGTAGCGAATGCGGGAGAGATCTCTAAGGTGCTCCTAAACTATTATTACTTACATAGCTAATTACATTTGCTGGTGCTGCACGCACGCTGAGGAGCGCGAGCTTGGATGTCCCATTGCGTCGTAACCTTTGACATGTAACTTTTCAGCAGACTAAGATCAAGTCAGCGCGGATGTAGTCGACACAATACATGACATTATTCGAACTTCTATATCGGCTGACGCATCTTTTTCTACAAAAAAGACTTAACATTTTAGTATATCGCTCGAGAATACTGTAGCAATAAGATACTGAGGACAGATTGCGTGTCCACAGGAAATGAGGTGCGTGCGAGCTCTGAACTTAATAGGGGAGCAGGATATCAAGGTAGAAAATGTACCCTCATATTGATGCAATTGATTGTGACCTTAGCTTCGTTCCGAAAGCAGCGAATTGCTTCATTCGCTACGTCCATTTTGTACGGGAAAATTGAGTGACAAGCGCAAATTGACTTGGCAACTCGAGTAACTAATGCCCCCTTAGCCTTTTCTATCCTTATTGTTCAAGGAATACCAAGGTCTACGAGATTACGGTAGCTGCATGGTATAGAATCTTTGACCAAAGATTTGCACTATCCCTTAGCGGCTCTGCCAATCGATCAATGAAGTAGGCTTCAGAAAAACGTTTATGGCTCAAAGAAATTTAATTGAGATTCCGATCAGCTGTATCGAAAAAAAAAGCTTTGTTTATATTATCAAAGCATAAACAAATCATTAGTTAATATGAGGTCAATATAATGTGCGATTGAACTAAGCACTCATTCAATTTCATGTCAATGCGTTGCAAGCTCAGCTTAAATGCTATCGCTTTTTATAGCCAAAATCGACCCTGCACCCTTATAGCAAAATTGCCGTGTCTCACGCCGCATGCGACGCTGGCTTTAATTTTTACTGCCCATGTCTTCTTGAATTCCTTCTGACCTAATAAAGCCTTCGAATAAGCCCATTATTGTGACTGCAAAGATAACTCTTAGCAAACAATTAAGAAAAAATGGTAGCTAATTTTTAGTCGATGACGTCAACTCGTCACAAAAACAGGTGCGCCTTCCTTATGTAATGTAATGTATTACGTTATCGCGTTGCCAAGTTATGCACGTGCTAGGCTCAGTCTGGCTAGTCCACGGCATAGAGTGGTGTCCGCATACGTCGAGTCTCGTTCGGCGGGCAGTGCAGCCAGCACCGAGGTCTTGAGGGTCTTCCATTAGTTTGTTTATCTCTGACTTGGTAAGAGCCCAGGTGGCGCCAGGTGCTGGAGACCGTCGCGTCGAGGGTGAGACTCGTTAGAGACCTGCAGATGCCCGAGAGCACCTGCCCGAAGCGCGCGAGCATTTAGCCCCCGCGCTTGGAAGGAGGGCGTCACCCCAACCTTTTCCAAGCTCGCCTTCCTTAAGCTTTGCTAAAGAGATAGTGTACTGACGGTCTGATCAGAATTTGTTAATGCTATTAGGTTTGTAGTGATATAACAAATCAACATATTTAGATAAAAAAATGCATAGCCAAATGCACCTTTTCACTTGAGCCATTGATGATGGCAGTAAATACAAAACCTTGTGGCCAATGTCATCAAAGAGGTTTTAAAAAGGTGTGGGTAGCTTGCAGCGCCGGCATCGAGTCCTTACTTGTTTAAGCCGCCAATTAAGAAAGCGAGTTTCCACAGGATAAGACTTGTGAAGCTAATAATCTGGGTCTCTTGGAACCACTGTCTCCGACAGCATTTGTATCCAACGCTTAATTTGCTGACCGAAGGTCAGGATCCGCACCTTGAGCTTAGCGGAGGTGGGCTGATGACTTACCGAAGCTAAGCAAGAGCCACACCGAATGTGCCTCAAAAAGTTGAAGAGTCGTGGCGGATCTACACGTGATGAGGTCATACCTTGCAATTAAAATAATGATAAGCATCAGTTGACGCCAACAAAGTAGAGAGAGTTTACATACTTCGCATGTGCACAAAAATTTGCGAATTCACTACTATAGCTTGGACCTCCAAAGTCGAAACTTACCAAGCCATACGTCTTCTCTTAATCAGGACGACCGTCAAGTGATGTATTGTGAGTCTTGTACAGAATACGGTATATTACTCCATCCCCGAGGAGACACTTCATGTGGCGGGAACAGCTCGACTTACATCGCGATCTGATGTAGCCTCACGCTAATCCGTGCTGACTGGTTTTTGTCCGAGTATGAAGCATCATCACCCCTCCTAACCTATAGCAAAGCTACGCACTTGTCGTTTGCGCGTAAAAGTCACGGTTTTGAGCTGATACAAAGGGTATGGCAGCGGCTACATGGGCTGTATCATAATTCGGGCGAGGCGATAACGCGTCAGCCAAAACATTTTGCCTTTGTGGGCTGTACTTAATTTTGCCATGAAGCACAACATCAGAGAGTCGTCTGACCATTTTCTGTGAAAAGAAGATAGCGTGACTGAGCAAATAACATGACCTGTATTAATCAAAAATGACTTGGAGCTTCGTAATGGAACTTTTGACTCGACGGGAGCACACTCCATCGCTAAAAGTATTTTGTCATAGACTAGATCGTTTTATCGGCAGTTTTTTGTAGCTAAGATTCACATAAGCTTTCCCTTCGGTGTTCGCTTGCAGAAGTGCACTACCGGTGACAAAATTTGACGTGGCACAGACGATCAATCTGGATTTCGCAAAGATTAGCGACTGCAGCAGACTCATTCGGCTTTGTTCAATGCCTGATTTCTTCATCCTAATGCGTACACCATTTAAGGAGTCTAAAAAAATGGTCGTGCTACTTCTGCGTGATTTGCACTACACCTATGTAGGTGATTAGTAAGGCTATGCCACTTCCTTGCTTTTTGTGTATGAATGAAATCGGCCGATCCATAATGTAGTAAAGAAATATTTGAAGATCAAACTTTTGCACATCAAGCCATCGCCAAACGCGGTCGCACTATTGGCAAGCTTGTCGATGCTATCACACTACTGACAGTCTATTAGCATAGATGTATTCAGCCCGCTGAACTATTCGGCAGACAACCTGGCATTGTATTTGTTGTAGACCTATAGTTTTTTTCTCTTAAATGAGCGGCTGTAATAAAATGGCAGAACTTTTCCTCGATTGTGTCGTTAGACAACATGGACTCCAAGAGTAGATTATTTCACACCGAGACCCCACTTTAAGATACATGCTGTTAAGGTAGATTGAACATATTCTCAGGAATAATTCACAGACTAAAAGGTAGACTGAGAGAGTAAATTGCGTCGTCAAAGACGTGTTGTGTGGTGTGTGCGTAAATAAGAAAGTGCGTTGATGTGTCACGCGCCCACTCGCTGAACAATGGCATTCATACCTCAACAGGCCAAACGCCGCTTTTTGTGAAATTTGACCAAATTTTGCGCTCTTTTGCTGTCACCAGACCATACTTTAGGTATTTACGGAGGAGAGAGGCTTGCCAATTTAAGCCTCTTCAAATGCGTAACCATGTCAAAGACTTTGTGTCTTGGGAACCCAAGTGTCTCGAGACACGTATGCAATCAATCGGCTGACTCCTTAAAAGGTTATTGAATACAAAAGAATGCACTATCACGACTATATTCAAAGGTGGAGATTTGGAATTGTTGGAGGCTCCAAATCTTTTTAATGCCCAAAAGATTCTGGCAGATATACCAAGAAGGACAAAAACGGTGCAACTTTAATACTTCAAGGATGCGATAAATGTATTTTTACGATATAAGAGAGCCAGATAAGCTTAAAAGATACAGAAATGAAGCATAATTGAATGGATCGTGGGCGCAGATGATTAGAAAGTTTGATTTCCAGAAGTGGCAAGACTTTGAATGAAACGCAAGCTCCGTCAAGCTCTCTTCTGGCTAGCGATCTCCAGCTTGTTTGGCAAGTCGCTCTGGTAGGGAATGCAGGAGTCATGAACATATTTACATATATCACCAGGAACTACGCAGGGTACGCTTGTTGAGTAAATTCTCGAAAACACATTATTGACTCGCGTATCGTAATATCTTGTTAAGTTCCATATGTCTTACGCGGCGGATCGATTCACTGACTCTCCTGCGTTACTTCTACCTATTGCCCATATCTTACTTGGTAAGATTGACTGAGTTATTGTGGCGATCACGATGCGGAGCTGATACTGAAGAAAAATGTACGGACAATAACATAAAGAGAAACTTTCTCCACTTGTACCAAAGCCACCAGATTCAAACAAGATCGATTTGAAAGGGGATCGCCTTTAAAATCAACTCTCTTTGATCGGATGCTCTTCCTCATCAAAAGATTCGTCGTTCAAATCGAATGAGCATCTTGCATCGAGGAAGATTGCCAAAGAAATCGAACATTCCACTCAAAATGGGGTTCTGGCTTCAGTTCAGCGTGAACCTATGAAACAGTGCGTAACTTGATTGCCGCTATGACCTCATGCTCGCGTTTTGTCCGAAGTTGATACAGTCTCTCAACGCACGTACTTTTGCTTTCGCCCCGTTCGAATCATGGTCGCCCGCCAGTTCAGTAGGTCCGCCGACCATGTCTGTACCAGTTTTCGACCAATAGTCTTGTACGAGTCGCAGCTCGATCCGATCAACGATTCCTTAACCTTGTCCCAGTCTCGCAAGGAGCATTGTTTAGACTTTGACATGCCGTCGACTCAAGAGCTGGACGACATTGATGCCCAGTGCTCTGTCCAGGACCAGGACCGAAATACGACCGACTCGAATTCGAATCGGTCACTACAAGAACGAGGCTATGCCGTCAACGACGTGATGTTTGACTACCGAGCTCTGGGCAGTTTGCGCAGTGAACTTGTGCCCATTCGACTCTTTGGACGGTGGCATGCGGGCCTGGCCGCCTCGGCTCTCGCCTCTGGGATCGCTGCTGCTATTCTACGTGATGGCTACCGTCCATTGCTGTCGTCAACGATACATGACGACAGGAAGACGACGTTTGACCAAGATGTGGTTTTATTAAATTGGGGCATAGTGCTCTCAGTCTTCCTTGGCCTCTTATCAGATTGTGTACCACTCTATGGTACGCGACGCAAAGCGTACATGGTCCTCGGGTGGGTACTCAGTACCCTCTCTTTTGCAAGTATCTGGGCAATTCACGTCTGGGAATCTGTCCACGAGGAAAAAAAATCCAACGCAGTCATGAAGCGGCTTCTCGAGTGTTTTCAAATCACTGGCAGCACTTCGCTCCACGCTTCGTGGGTAGCCGCCTTGGCCTTGGTCGTCGAATTCGGACAGCGTGAAGCCATGAGTGAACGTGGTGGCTTGGCGGCGTGGATTTTAATCCTCTCGCACCTTGGCGCGCTTTGTGCGCACATGGTTGTGGCAGAGCTCCACTCGAGCTTGACTTTACTCAATACGAGCGCGATCATTGTCCTCGTCTCGGTCCTTGTCCTCCCACTGGTGCTCTGGCTCTTGTATGAAGACGACGAACAGGGCTCGACTGCCACCTTGATCGCGTCGACAAAGCAGATTGGGGTCGTCCCAGCCCTCCGTACCGGCATCCTTCAATTATGGGAAATCTGTCGAGAAATAGTGACGCATCGGGTGCTGTTATTTCTATTACTGTATGGAATGTTGCTCGACGCGCACGACCCGCGGGTCGCCCAAGCGCTTGCAAGTTGGAGTGGGTTTGCATCGAACGAGGCCCGCACCGATCCGTGGCTCCTCGTGACTGGGAGTGGAGGGACACTGAGCGCCCTCGTGTACGCAAAGTGGCGCCTCTTGCGGGCTGCGTGGCGTCAAGTGGCCCTCGCTGGGATCGGGCTCACTTGCGTTACGGTTATAGTACAAGCGATTGTCATCGCGACGGATACTATCCGTGCGAAATGGTTTTATGCGATTTCGATGGTACTTAAAACATGGCCTACGTCGTGGCTCTTACTGTTTACAGTGCTTGCCACGACAGAGATTGCACACGTGGGGTGCGAGGGGGTGACAATCGGACTAGTCCTGTCCTGTCAAGCGATCGGGACCACTGCAACAATGGCCGTCGCCGAGTGGATCAATTATCCGCCGGCGACGCAAAGTGCGATTATCGAAGATTCGCACACGACCCGAGCGCGTGTTTTGTTCGCAGCCATGACCTATGCTGCCGTCAACGTCGTTGCTGCCGCGACGGTCCCCTTGCTCCCACGCTCAAAGCTCGAGACGCAACAACTCCGGATCTTTGGCGGACAGGACCGAAAAGGTGCTGCCCTGATCGTGGTACTGTTTGTTGTGTTGCTCGTTTTCGCAATCGTCAAGTCTGTTATGGTATGACCATGAAGGCGACCATAAACGCTACTGTAATTAACAAAAGAGGATATTTATTTTGCCATGTGGTGGGTGTGTCCAACACCTTTGGCAGAATTGCTCTAACTGCATTAGGTTAGGTTCTGATTTTCTGATTTTATCGTCTCTAATCTAATGGTATGATTTTGCCGACTGTATATTATTACATTATAGAGGTCTTCTTTACACTCATCAGCGATCAACTGCGTGGATCGCTGACGCCAGATATCTTGCAAACTCGTGCCTAAAGGCTAAGGTCAATTTTTAATGCTATAAGGATCCTTGGACGTATGTGAGCTGTCGTGGACGACATTTAGTGGAACACCCATCGAAAACAACCGATGTAGGGACTAGTGGCTTTGAGTACAATATGGACTCACACCCTTTACAGGATGCCTCCTTTCTGCGATGGTACACATATAAACCAACTCCTGCTACCAAGGATCCCCCCCCGTAAACAACTAGTAGGGATCGAATTCGAAAATCCAGCCTTGCAAAAGGGAAGTTGGTCAGCCAAGAAGCAAGAGAAGAAAATGTGGCGACTTAGAAACAAAGATTGTCGATAGCTTTACCAAAATTTAAGCGTGAACGAGCAAGTGCAGCTGGTGAAATATTCGTCAAAAATACCCTACGCTGGTCAGAAAATTGTTTAGTATGAATTGATGTTGGTCTGACATACAGGTTACACGGACGCAAAAGTAGTAGCTGTGCTTCCTTTGCTTTCAAGATTAGCATTTATCTGTGCAAACGATTTAACATCGGCTTGCTTTGTATAATGCATACTACATTAAATCACACTTTTTCGTTGACTCGCACTCTAAATCGACCTTAAATTTGTATGCATGTTCGTAGATCTTTGCTACCATTGCAGCTTCTTCAACTGCTTCTGACACTCTCTCGCCGTAATTTACGATAGGATTCCTCCTCAATCTCAGAACAGATGTTGTGTGACGTAGGACTGTGTGTATCTTTTGCGTACTTTCATAACGTTGGCTTCGTCGCTAACACTGTGTTGGTTTCACGCACCATTGAGGCGTGTAGAAAAACACAAGCTATTCCGTGAAACTGTTGCGGAATCAAAAGTGTGCATTACAGAAGAATGCTTTATCAGCGTATGCACTACGAAGAGCCAACTTTTACCGCAGAAGCTCAGCTCTATGTAAAAAGCCTCCCTTGCATTATTTTTGTTATATGAAAGATGAGTATTAATTATCACTCTTGACTCCATGCGAAAAGTCGATTTGGTCATAACAGATGACCAAGAGAAGACTGCAGGTTATTCGGGTTGTTTAACGATGACTAAGCCAGCACTAATAAAGGTGTGCTTTGGCTTCCACACGTGGCGCCGCATCAATTCAGGTTTCTGCGTCAAAGGACGAGCCTGCTACAAAAGCTGCATTTGTGTCGTGCGCGGCGAGACTCAAGAAGTTTGCCCACCTGAGAAGACCAAGAAAGTGAAAGACTACCAACTTCGTGTAGTGGAGAATGCGCGATTAGTTCGCCGGGTTGTACACAGACGTCGCATTCAGGTGATGCATACGGTAAGCTCTCGCCTGGTCCTCAGCTTGCCATGCCCAGGGAGAAGTTTAGGATTACGAGCAGAAAAATAATTAGTTGGAGAAAATGACCCGATTAAAGACGTTATTGTCGGCAAGGTCAACAAAAGAGGAAGCAACGTTAAGGACGACGGATATCGGTACATTGATCGTGTCTGTAGCTTCTGCTTTGCTGGTTGAGGGCTGAGACGCTGTAGAACCGAAGGTACATTTTTTCAACCGTTTTAGACGGTACGCTTGTCTCTAATGCGGTCATTAGGAGCTATGTGTCTTGCCCGCCACTGGGCACTGCCATAAGGTGCCGTTCCATGTCAGATAACTCACTCTCTGAAATGCAAGTCTTACGAGGGCGATTCGAATGAACATCTTCCAATCGATAAAGGCCATGATACAATGTTTTTGCGCGTTTCTTGGCCTTGATGAAGGACACTTCTTAAGGGTGTATGAACGTCATCTTGTAAAATATATGTTTAATCAGAATGACTACGCGCGTGCTTTTGGCACCGCATCAATTTCAAATAAAGAACTTCGCTTGATGCCACCGACGACGAATGATACTTTAATTTAATAGCACTCATCAATTTGAGCTTGGCTGACTTCCCTTAAGACTCGATTTACTCAAGTACATACGAGCCATAATTTTCCACACGAAATAATGTATACTAGACCTCATTATATTGAATCGCGCCGCTGCTCTGGAGCCCATCTAATAATTTGAATTAGTCTTGAGGCTTTGAAAATAGGCGCTAGATTAATGGACTTGCTAGTCGTTGTGCACCGTCAAGGTCTAATACCGATAGCATTTACAAGACAAAGCTCGGTGTCTCTTAGTAGCTCGTGGGTTACCAGCCTAAGCAAAGTTTGTCGTTGAGTAAAGACTTAATCGCACTAAAAGCATAAATAAGGGGAGGAAAAGTATCTTCGCTTTGAGCACACATGGCTAATGGTTTGTCATAGACTGCCAGCAAAAGCTGCATCATATAGCTTTCGTGAGCATTCCTTCTGCAGCAGTCAATAAAAACCTTTACATGAGGGATGCTTATGCTCAATATGGGGACGACCATATTTAAAAAAATCCACGACGCCAGGGCAATCCTGCCGAAGTGAAGTTTTAGTCTCCCATGTGCTCCTGAAACAAAAAGATCATTCCGCTTCACAATTGAGTCAGCAAAACCTACGAGAATGCTTTCACGCAATTGTGTCGCTCGCCTGCTTTGTTGAGAAGAGGGAGAGGGCGAAGATGCCACGCATTACGTAGCTATATCGCTCGCGACCGACACCTGGCAAACGCAACCCAACAGTAGGCAGACCGTGAACGCAACAAGGCATGCAGTATATGCCAAATCTACAAAGTTTTCGGGTCTTGTGCAACCGATTTTCGAGCACGTAGTCGTATCGCTTTGCAAGTCCTCAAGCCCGGACCCTTCGGGACAGGCTCCGTGATCGGAATCGTATTATAGCCCAGCTGGTGGCAGATCATTCGTAATAGTGCCAGCTTCTAGCCCGGTAATAATGCTCCTGAGTTTGCCTTATTGGGTCGTTGTATGGCTTAAGTATACCGTACAGAGCACAAAGTGTGTTCGCCTCATTCTAGGAAAACTAAGCGTATACATGAACCCCCTTCTAACCTTGACCCTTAATGATTCAATGAAACGCAGGCGCAATTAAGCACCAGAAGTAGCAGCAGCTGCATTTGCAGATATATCATTTGCTTTTTGTCATACAAAACCTCCAAGCTTGACATTTTGTCGTGTTATTTATTTGGTATAGGTCTGAACAGTGTTAAATACTTTGGCGCTCAGCTATGCTAACTCGTACGTGCTTTAAGGCACAAAGTATTTAGGCACAAAGTCTTTGACCTGCAATCGCCTTTAAAATGGGCGTAAGTTTTTCTCAATTAACCACCTGGCTGTCATCAAAGCTGAAGGCAAATGGGGTAGCGTCAACATAATGCGAGGGCTAGCTACTTCATTCGCGTTAAACAATGTGTAGCTTGTTGAGGCATAAACAACATTGTATAATGCGAACTCAACGAGTTTGATTTTCTGCCTCAGTGTCTTGACATATACTGCGGAGCACTTCCTTAACGACGAAGGTCGCTTATGTAGCGGGACGGATGGTCCGCTGTGAAAATGTCTGACCTCAAGCCTCGAGCCTAAAAAAACCCGTAGAAGTAGAGTATAGGTTTGTGCCAATTTACTCTGGTAGTACATGCTATCAAACGACACGGTCGAGAAACAGCCGACACAATCAATAAATGGGTCATCTTGCCTAAGTTGTCAGCAAAGACTGTAGTCTGGCAAATCCTTTGGCAAGATGAGCACAAAAATGACACTAGTAAAATGCTAGCAGCGTAATGACATCGACAGCTCGCCTTTGACACTCGCAAAAGCTTACTTATCTCGCGAATTACCAAATGACTATCTAGCCATGTCGTGACAATTTCCGAGGTTTGACGCGCCAAACGCAAGGGGAGTTATAGCTCCAAGAGTAAAGTTTCTAAACAGAAAAGACTCGGAGAAAAATAGCTGAAAAGATATAAAAAAGCCAAGGACAAAGAAGGTGTAGTGTCACTGCAAAAGTGGCTCTGACAGAGATTGAAAACGACAGAACAAGTTCTGGGTACCAGTCAGGGCTCATAAAAAGTCTTGGACGCGGCGTGTCTCAAAGGCCGAATTGAACTTTCTGACATTTCACGATACACGAACCCGATTTTCCTCGGAGCATACAAGGCGGACAAATTAGCCAAAAATCCTTCTCGGTCACGAAGGAAAGAACCGTTGGGTTCCACAAGGACCCAATACATCTTATATGTATTTGCAGGCGCTCTCTAGCTACAAAAGTTTTCTTCAAACTACTGCTTTGAAGGAAGTTGGAATCGGCTGGGTCGATACACCGGCATCCTACGCCGGCCGTCTAAGGCCGATGTTCTAAATGAACCTTTTCTTACAATGAGGACAAAGGGCTACGAAGGGAAACGAAAGGTGAATTACCTGCTAAATCAGGTAGTTCGAAACCGTCATGGTCTAATTTTTTGCAAACAGAGCAACAAAAACTGACTGCGGCTGTCTTGAAGCGTTGTTAAAGAGCACTCTTGAGTGCAATACATCAATCGAAGCGGTGCTTACCACCTGAAAAGACCAAAATCTCCGGCTGACGTCGTTGAAGGTAGTGCTCCCTTGCATACAAAGAAGCTTTTGAATGTATTAAGAATGTAGAGCTCATCTGGATAGATAGTGAATAATCCTTTTATTTCTCGAGTGCAGCCACCGTCTCTATGACAAACTTCACACGGGCGTGATCCGGACGGAGGTGTTTCGATTAAAACCGACCCTGATAGTGTCATTAAATTCTGAGCTTAGCTCAGCGCACATTAGACGGCAAGAGTCCAATGAAATAAGTCCATTCGGTGATACAGCTCCTTATAATCACAGCTGTTGGTAGGCGTTTCAGCTGCTGGCCAGCACACGTACATATGTCGACGCTTTGGTAGTACACAATATTGTGGCAGAAATGCTTTCTGCGTCAAGCGTACCAAAGGTTAGGAGGATAAAAATACAACGACGAGCCAGTCGTCTGGTCTACCGTGAGCAAGATGGCAGCACTTGGTAGTTGCGGAGCAGCCTATTTGAGAAAATCAAGTTCGCTAAGCTTCAGAGAGAGATAAGCTTAGCGCAAAGCGAAAAATGCTCGACTTCACGCTATATAACGATCGGCGTGAGCTTATAAAAAATTACTCATCACTTCGCAATCAATTAAATTCAGCGTTTATCCGGCTGTAAACTAAGCTTTTTTGCAGCAACAAAACCGCTGGTCCAGCCAGGATTCTCGTGATATTTGACCGACCAAGCTAGCAAGATATACAAGTGATGCTAGCTTGTATCGGATTGTCCTGGCCTTGTAATTGTGCTTTTAGAGCCAAATTTGTAGAGACAAGTAGTCTGTTGCAGAGATTTACGCACCGATTGACTTTTGCAGAGATACAGGCTTGATGCGACACTCTTCTTCCATGAGCTGTCAAAATCCGCCTCTTCATCAGTTCTTGATTACTGATAGCCTAGCGGCAGTCTGATTTTTGTTGGCAGAGAACACCACGCCTCGAATAACTCGTAGCCGACAAATTTTCTAGGATGTGTAGTCATTAATCAATTCTTGTCAAGTAAAATACCTTCTTTTGTTGCCTCGCTGTTAACCGGAGCTTCAGATCTGTAATCCGACCGTGGATTGGCTCACATATGTTGTAGAGAGCTACGACCGACCAAGCTTCAGCTCTCTCAAAGTTTTGGCTTTCTTACAAAGCATGGTTGCCTGTTGCAAATTTTGCGAAGCCTCGAGCTGTCCTATTTGGCAAAAGATTACGATAAGTGGCAGTGTTAATGTGCGACGAGCTAGATCGAGCACATTCCGTCAAAATTCCCGGGTCCGTTGCTTCAGAGCTTGATATTTCAATGAGAGTTCGCTCATGTCACCTTTTTGATCTAATCAAGCGTAACGCATAAAGTGATTCCCGCACTTTCTTTGGAGTTAGCTTTTGAATGTCTAGTATAAGAGTGGGCACGATGACAAGGATTCGATGTGAGCAAAGTAAGGAAAGCGATTGCTAGAAAAGCAACCCTCCTTTGGCAAACACGAATGAGGTGAATAGTGTAAAGCGCGGTGTCGATTAAAATTGAAAATTTTCGATCAAAAAGAATAGTGCGAGGTGAGTCTTTTGACATTTCCCACGGCTATCAGAAAACCCTTTAGTCGACAGTCCTTGACTCAGCATGTGACCAAGGCCTTGCAAGGTTTTGCTTTAATCACTTTACTACACTGACAAGTTAAGCTATAATCCCCGCCAATAGTTTTTGGTAAATTATTTACCACCGCTCTCGTTTAGAATATTATTGGACACCATAAAATCAAGCCCTTTTTCGTTTGATGTATGCTTCATGTTATTCAATGTCAATAATTGGCATTGGAAACCCCGTTGGATCCAAATCTTGGCGATCATGTAATGTTGCAGTTCTACCGCTGGATTTACGACGTTATAAAAAGCCTGTCTTTTTTGCTCGTACGACTCGGACAGGCAAAAGATCAGCAGCCTTTTTTGAGCTGGAAAACAATCAAAGAGCGCTATGATGTGACCAGACCAATTTGGGTTTAGCCTTAATTGCTGGCTCGTTCCCTCTTTCATCATAGTATTGCCTCGTATAGGCGCTGTGAGCTTGTCAAATTCTTCAGGGAACGCAATTTAAAGAATGCAAATAGTGCCAATCGACACTGAGAGTTGCCTTACGAGAGGATTGGCGAAAAATTGAATCAATTTGACTGGTAGCTATCGTCCACCCCAGTCTTTTTTCAAGGCACAAAGCTCAGTCGAGCAGGCGAGTGACTGGAGCCGCCTGACATATGGGGCCTGTCCTGGGGTAGACCTTTTAGCTACAAGCGCACTGCAGAGCACATGCAGCCGCTGACTCTGGTTCACATCAAATATGGGCGGAAGGCTCGATTCGTGTATGCAAAGACGGAGAAGTTACCAAGTCCTGTAGAGCGGTGGATGACTTAAGCCGACAGAGAACGCGCGAAATGAGCTTGAGAAGCTCATCTTGAAGCATCGTCGGATAGATCTGAGAGAGATTCATTCTAATGTTCGTTCTCGGTAGGACCAGACCAAACATCGGTTTTTCATTTTTTAAAAGTAAATGTAGCACTTAGCTTGGGCCTTGACATTTCCATAGTATTTTAGTGTGTCTTAGGACTCGAAACCAATTACGACTGGTCAACCAAGGTCAAGCGCAAAGGCTCAGTATCACCATATATGGTTGGAAAGGAAGAATCGCAATTTGCCATTGTCCAGCCTCATGCCGAAAGCCACACAAAAGTCTTTATTGGACTAAGAAAATTTCATACATGGAGAAGGTCATAGAAGAGTCCGGTACGATCATCAGCAAAGCCAATCACTGAGTGTGTAGTCGACTCAATGCAAAACTTTGTTATCTCCAAGTCGTACTTGTCAGTATGTCAGCAAGCTTAATAAGGAGCACAAACAAGGCTGAGGATAGAGAATTTCACCGCGACAATCTTCGGGACACAAGTCAGAGAAGTCCAACGGTTGCTTATCAAAAATAAGGCAAACCAGGGTACAAAAAAGACACATTTCATTCCTCGAACAATTGACCAAACCCAAAGTGCACCAAGACCATGTCAAGTGCTTCCCACCAAAGACTCAGCATATTTAAATTAAACAACACCAGCGGATGGACCGTCTTTAGTTAACAATTACGCTAAGGACTAAGATCGCAGGCGAGCCATCTAACTGAGCAAATGAGCTAGGGCCTGAAATTGCGGGTGTGCATGCCAAATATCCTGTTCAAAAGCAAATTAGCACTGGGCAACCTACAAAAAGACAAATCGATACGACAGAAAGCCACACTTCGGCATCCGCATTCAAAAACGCAGTTGGTCGGTAGTTGCTGTAAATTCAAGATCGTCTTTCTTGTATGATAGCGAGACATGAGCTCGCCGATGACACTTGGTCATTTGCCCTTACTGAATTCGGTATACAACATCAGAGGAAAAGATCCAGCCTGTAGTATTTCATCGGTTGCCCATCGTGTTTTGACGTTCACCCAGTCGCAGCATGGGTCAATGACCAGTGGCACATTTTCGCTGCATATAGAACTATCCAACTAAGCTTAAGGTTTTGGCCTTAAGCGAGCCTTCGTAGCTCTGAAAGGTCCCATTCGGCTTTCGGTACCTAAGTTTGACGGCAAAAATTCAGATACCTTAAGCCCAAATAGGTCAGCCGGCTCCATAGACATGGGAGTCTTGTGGGAGACCTAACGAGTTTATAGGAGACACTTGGAACAACGCTCAGGCTACATAGATCCGAAAAACACTAGTCATGGTGGTAAAGTAGGCCTTTTTCTCCAGCTTTTTTAAAGCTTTGCTTCAGCAGTAGCGAGCTGTTGGAGCAGTCTTTATTTGGCGCGGTTGACGAGAAATGTTAATGCTCTGAACCTTATAACGGAGAATTTCAAGCACTCGCTAAATTTTTGCTTGCCTTAAAATACTCCCGACGTGAGTTCAGCACTTTGTTTTTACTCATCCAACACACAGCTGAAGCTGTGAGATTGACCCGAGAGGAATCTACTAGCACACGGAGAACTCTTTGCACGCTTTCGGCAACTCGATGACCCAGGATAAGCACCTTTACGGCGCTCGTTGGAGAAGTAAGGCAAGAGGTTCCGAGCCGAAAAAATCCAGCATTTTTGTCTCGACCCATCAAGCCACAAAATTCATGGTAAAACCTTAATCCACGGAATAGGTGAGACGAGATTTGACCTGCAAAGCTGCTATTTGGACTACTAAAATTCTGGAGGTCTGAATATTGGAAATGTCACGCGTCTATTTAGCTTGGTGCAGTCATCCATTCTAGTAAAAGATTTACTAAAACGCTAATTTCGAGCACATTTTGAGCTTGGCCAAGCTAAATGAAAAGCTCCGTATCCAGGCCTTCTATCACAATGTGTCGAGAGTCTTATTGGAAGGTGCGGAGATTTGAGGGTGGCAAAAATTACTGTCTGTTAACTTAGTTAGACTGCACGTGAGTCAGGTCGTGTCTGCGTCCAGTGTGCTCTCATCAGTAAGTATCGAGGCAGCAACTTTGAAAAGCTGACCGGTCGCTGCGTGACTTCTTGAAGATGTTGAACTACACAGGAAGAAAGGCGTAGATGGTAAATCTTTCAAGTTCTTTCTCTAATGCCTTGTGATTGATTCTTAAAAAAACATACAGCCAAGCTTGTATTCACTTAAGTGTACGAAATTTCGCCGTTCGCTTATGTCTTTTGACCTGAAGCTGGAGTTAAGCTGCAAGGCCGTTTTTCAGGAATGTTTTGCTCTTTAAAAGTTCTTCTACCCCACTCTTGCAACCAATACAACGTATATTCTTAGGAAAATCGAAACACATTGTGTATAATTGCTCAATTTTTTTGTTGAAAGAAGTTCCTCTCAGATGCCACATCCCAAAGGTAAGTTGGAGGAGAAGGGGTCATAGTAGTAATCCCTTCTTGTAGATACTCAGCGGTAGAGCGAAAGTCAGTCGGCAGAGGCCCTGCCAAAATGCGATCCATGAAGGGCGACATTAAGTCTTTTGTCGGTCAAGTCACTTTAGAGTAGTCAAAGTGGGTGAGTTATTGCCGATGCTGCCATTTCAGTAAGCGCGAATAGTTTACACGGGTTGTGCAGTTAATGAGTGTAACGGATTGCAGAGTTACATTTATTCACGTCAGCCACAACTTGAGCTAGAATTGCAGCTGATCGGATCACAATTATTCCAATACGGTCCAAAAGTGCAAGCCTTATTGATCGAACCGTAATCAAAGAATCGGTCAAAGGCTTTGCTGTCATCTTCCGGTGGACAAATAATATCAAAAGAAGGTGATGAAAACTATCCGCCGCCGTAGTGTCTAACAGTACCCGATGAAAAATGGGCTAAGCTTGGATTATAGACAGCACTATGTACCGATCGGTCACCGCGCATTATGGGCACAGAAAGTCTGCAATCATAACATAAAGTTCTTGAAGTGAGAATTAATTTTGCCTTGAGCGAGCCCACGTACGAGCAATAATGTTAGTCTCTACACCAAACATGAGGATTTTTAAAGTTAATGCCTTACAACTACTACTAAGCATAGTAATCCATATTAATATACATTAGCAGTCATCGTTCGGCCATGTACTGCTATTCATTTGACTCCTCAGCACTGTGTATTTGTTGCCAATTTATTGATGTTCTAAATATTACATAAGTTATGTCGTAGTATTGCCGCACTAGGTAGGATATATGATAGTTGTCATGATAAGTAGCTCGTATTGAAATGGCAATAAATCAACCTCGTTCATATGACTTTATAAATAGTTGTAGGCGGTATGAGAGTTGTCTGCGGTGCCTCTCTCTGTAAATTTGTGGCAACTAAATTGTAGTCCTTTAGTACAAATAGGGTGCCGACCGATAAACACGTGTCGCCATACCCTGACGTCAGGATCCTAAAGATAGGCGTAGAGGCAGCGCAGGGTAGCGAAGTAAGAACTTCCTTTGCATTTCCCAATATGCAATAAAATTGGCATCTAACCTGCATATACTATACTATTCTTCGCTCATATTGATATATCACCATGCTTCCTTTTGAGAGAAGAGGAAGCCATTTTAGGTATCTAACGCAATCAAATGTATTCTATAGTATCTAAAGCGGTACTTGGCGTGACGCAAATTAGTGTCCTAATGGCTCGAGAGATCTTCTCGATGATCTGCCGGAATGCGGCCGCTCGCATTAAATCACAGAGGCACAAGAATAGTAAAAACCTTCGTGTCTTTGCATTTGGGCTCCAATAACTTTGACGAAAAACACCATCGCTCTCGCGGCTACCAATTTATGACAGCCAATGCATGCAACGAGCCTTTGTCAAGTCGAAAACGTTAAATGTATCAAAGGTTGAATTTTACTATATCAGAAAGCACACAATCTGAATGTGCGACCATAAAAAGTTGCGGCCCTAAGATTGGCCATATCGTCATCTTTGCCACCGGACGCTCGAACATTCAATATGATTAGCACACACGTACACAGTAGCGCTGCCTGCGTTGTTGACGCTCAAAAAAAATCAAGAAGATACCTTTTAACCAAATTATTCCGTGTGATTTGTCAAACGAGGCGCCACTCTGGAGCTACTAATGCCCAGATCGTGGAGTGTCAACTGATGGCGCTCGAAGGCGCGTTTCGCTGGCTACGAGATGTTTTCTCGATTAATATGGCGCATCGAGTAAACGAAGCAGGGAGGCTCCTATACAAATGCCCCCCCCGTATGTATTCCTAACTGGGAATCCATTCCTACATGTTCTGGATAGGATACAATAATATTGGCGTCGTTGCTTTTGCCTTCTCTCCGTTTATTTATCATTTCTCCTACATGTGGAGTGGCTATTGTTCCATCGGCGCAATCTGTGGGCATCCATGGAAACTGGGCATTTTCGCTTTCGCCAAAAAGACACGTACATTTATTGATACTGGTAAAAAAAATCTAATATATACCTGCTTGAGATTGATCCTCGTATAATGTGTTGTTTCAATATACTCGAATTGCAACGATGGCGCAATTTCGAAAGAGAAACACGATAGCTCTCGATTCAACCAAAATTTATTGCGAGCACAAAAACATTGCAATGAGCCATCGCTATAGATATGCCGCGTCATATGGGTTGTATAAAGTAACACTCCCACCCTGTGATGAAAAAAGACGAAATCGTACCGTTGAGCTCGACAAATAATCTATTCCTGCAAACGTTCCTCGGAGAGGGCAAAATGAAGGCAAACGAAGAAAAATCTATTTTACCAAGCTACAAAACCCCCACCCCACCCTACTTTCCGTGCGCTGCTCATTGCAATTTCTTTTTTTAGCACCACTTATCGCAAGATTTGTTCAGTCATCTTGGTACGTCGAGCAGGGGCAAGGGCTCCCAGCTCGTTTTTTGCGGCTATCCAAAAAAACCTCGCCACAAGGGTACCCCGCGTGTCGACAAGTCCTGCTATCCGGCAGGTACCGCCTACGGTATACGCCCGAAAGCCGGCTGCCCACACGTGTGTCCCAGCCGGCGCACCGCATGTTTACGGCTCACGCCCTTCGATGGGCACGGTCGAACGGAGCCTTCGATTGTGCGCAGAGAACGCACGGCTGGCTGCTCCTCTGCTCCTTCATTCGGCCTCTTGCCGCTTACTTGTCCATTGACTTTAACAACCCTCCACCATGCACGCCCGGACGGCGTCCTTCTTGTTGCTGTGGGTCCACGCCTTGTCCGTCGTGACCACGACGACGACGAAATACTCGACCCGGTCGGGCATCAAAGAATGGGTCGATCCCGACACGCCGTCGAATCGCCAAGCGATCCTCACGTCCCGTGGCCGCAAGTGGCACTTGGTCATGAGCGACGAATTCAATACGCCCAAGCGGAACTTTCGCCCCGGGTACGACCACATGTGGACGTCCGTCGAGAAACCCGACGGCGTCAACGGCGCGCTGCAATTGTACTCGCACAACATGACGTCGACGGCCTGTGACGACGACGGGACGTGTTACTTTTACATCAAAGCCATCGATGAAGTCAATACCGTGCACGTCTACAACATGTACATGCACCCGCCACAGTTTACCGACGCGTACTTTTACTACCGCTCGGGCATGGTCCAGTCGTGGAATAAATTCTGTTACCAAGGCGGCATGATCAGCACGCGCGTGCAACTGCCGGGGGCCGTGACGGCGGAATCGGGGAATCCCGACGTCAAGACGGGCAAGAGTACGCCCGTGGAGAATGGCCAGTATTATCCCACGTGGCCCGGCATTTGGATGCTCGGGAACCTCGGGCGGGCCATCTTTTCCGGCTCGACGAACCGCATGTGGCCCTTTTCGTACAATGCGTGTGAACCCGATCTGTTCGATCCCAAGAACCAACGCATTAGTGCGTGTGAGGACAATCCGGGCTACGGGCTTCACCCGAATCAAGGACGCGGGGCGCCCGAGATTGATGTGCTCGAAGGCGCGGCGGCGCTCATTTCGTCGTCCATTCAACTGGGGCCCGGCATGCCGGACGAATACCGCACGATCGGGCTCAACTATGCCATGGACGACCCCATGTGCATCTACAGTGGGACGTGCAATTCGCCGGGGGCGAATTATCCGGATGTCCCGACCAAACTATACAGCGACCGCGGCCACACGTCGTGGTACTCGGGGTTACGGTACACGGCCAACAACTTTTGCCGCGCCGATCCGGATAAAAAGCAAGATTACGACGCGATCGTGGCGTCCCTCAAGGCGGGGATCGTCAACAACACGTGTTCCTTGACCACGTGTCCTGCGTCGAGCGACGTCAATGGGGACATGGGCCTCGTCGATGGCAAAGGGACGGCGCACTGGAACATTAATACGAACGGGACGTGTTTCCCCCGCTTCAACGTCTACTTGGGCTCGTACTTGTGTGATCCGGATAATACGGATCCAAAGTGTCCCACGCCCCGCAATTCGTCGACCCCCGCGTCGAACGCCATGGACTCGTTCAACTACCAAATGGACGCCGTGTCCACGAATTGGCCCGTCCACGTGGGGGCGTACATGGAATTCCTGCGGTATGACGTCGAGTGGGTCACGGGCAAGAACGGGTACGTGCGGTGGATGTTGGAGGGCCACGTCATCTTTGAAGTGACGTCCGACACGCTCATCAACGTGCCACAGAACGCCAACAAGACGAACCCGACGAAAATCATGGTCGAAGAGCCCCTGTACGTCATCTTGAACGTCGCGGTCTCGAGTGCGTGGGGGGCTCGGCCCCCGAACGTCGGCATGCCCTGTCGTGGGAACGGGACCGTCGACGAAGTCAACCGCATCTGCGACTCGTTTCCACAATACTTGAAGATTGACTACATTCGGCTGTACCAGGATTTGGGCGACGATCTAGACGACGACAATTACATGACGGTCGGGTGTGATCCCGCAACGCACCCGACCAAAGAGTGGATTGATGGCCACCTCGACGAGTACGAGGACGAAGACAATAAAGTCGTGGAAGTCCGAGGCAAAGCGTTTTGCAAGACGAGCGACGATTGTACCATTGGGGGCAAGATGGCGCGGTCGGCCGCCTTGTTCACGGGCAAGTGCGTCAAGAAGCGCTGTGAGTGTCTGTATAACTCGTGGGGTGGCCCTCGTTGTACCACTGCGATTGCGAGCTCGACGTCGAGTACTTTGAATGTCATGAGTCGCTCGTACGGACCGCCCCTTGGCGTCTCCATTGCGCTCACGGTCCTCGCGTGTATGCTCTCGATCGCCTCGGTATACATTGCAAGCGTCAAGTCGACAAAACAGACCAAGATGGCGTCCCAAGCGCTCGAATCCGAGCGGAAGGCGGCCGCACATGCCGACTTGGGGCACTATAGTGAGGTGAGTCACCGTGGCTCAGTCCTTGAAACCTTATCCAAGGACAATCGGCACAATTTTGTATAGGTAGGAGGTTTACTTGGAAATATATATCACGGGGGAAATTACGGCCCTTTGCTCAATTTAGCTTTTTTTTGAAAAATTGTAATTAAGCCTTGCGACACAATCAGTAGCTGCTCTATTTTCTAAATGTTTCGTCTTGATGCTAAAATTCATAGAACGACGCAGTAATTGATCGCTTTATTATAATATACGTTTGAATACTGGAACGCCCAAATGGTCCAAATTACTAATATAGGGCCTATTTGTGCCAAAGTCATCCGTTAGCTAGCAGATAAAAAAATGGTTAGACAAAGTTTTGACTGTAATTGTCCCTCGGTCGCTGGCGGGCGTCGTTGCTAGGGTGCGATTGGCGCTCGGCCTCTTGCTTGGCCTGTATATCGCCCGTCGAACTTTTAGTCTGTTTCTTCAGCAACGCCGCTGCCTTCTTTTGCTTTGCCGACGATCGAAAAAAGGCAATGGACGTGAACAGCACCGTGAAGGCCGCGACCCCAATCGACATGCCAAAGGGAGGCCCGTACGAGTTGGAAGTCATGGATTTCGACGTCACGGTACTCTTCGACGAGCCGGACACGGCCGTGGTACACCGTGGCCCGCCCCACGACGACGCGTACGTGCACTCGCATCGTTTCTTGACGCACTTGCCCGTCTTGAGAAGGGTCTTGCCGAGGGTCCCCCCAATGGTACAATCGTCGTTTGTGGTACAAAACGCCTTCCCCGCCACCTCTTTGTGCGGATTATCGTCGTCTTCGTACTCGTCGAGATGCCCTTCAATCCACTCTTTGGTCGGGTGCGTCTTTGGGTCACAGCCAATGCTCATTAAATTGTCGGCGTCGAGGTCATCGCCCAAGTCCTGGTACAGCCGCACGTAGTCCATCTTGAGGTACAAGGGAAACGCGTCACAAATCGCGTTCACCACCTTATCGGTACCATTCCCGCGACATTCTTTTCCAGGGTTCGGCGGCGTGGCACCCCACGAACTCGACAAGGCGACGTTAATAATCACATACAATGGCTCCTCGACCATGATTTTCAAGGGGTTGCTATTGTTGACATTTTGCGGCACGTCCGTAATCGTTTTGGCAGGGACTTCAAAAATGGGACTGCCTTCAATGTTCCATCGTACGTACCCATTTTTGCCCGTGACCCATTCGACTTGGTACGTCACGAAATCCATGTACGCCCCCACGTGCACGGGCCAATTGGTCGAAATGGCGTCCATTTGATAATTAAACGAACTCATGGCGTTCGACTTGGGCGTGGTGGATTCATTTCGCGGATTCGAACACTTCCAATACGTATTGTCGGGATCACACAAGTAGGACCCCAGGTAGACATTAAAGAGGCCAAAACACGTCCCATTCGTATTGACGTTCCAAAAATCGTCGCTCGAACCGTCAATGGGCCCCATGTCGCCATTCACATCGCGCGAAGCGGGACACGTGTCCAACGTGCACGTATTCTCGGTAATGCCGGCTTTCACGGACGCCGCGATCGTCTTGTAATCTTGTTTCTTGTCCGGATTCGGTTCACACAGATTGTTCGCAGAGTACCGCAGGCCTTGGTACCACGATTTGTGCCCCCGCTCCTCCATGTACGTTTCGGTCGGTACATCGGGGAAATTCGCCCCCGGGGTGGTGCAAATCCCCGTGTAGATACACCCCGGGTCGTCAATGCCGTAATTGAGCCCCATGACACGGTAATCGTACGGCATGCCAGGGCCCACTTGCAATGACGACGACACGAGCGAGGCCGAGCCTTCGAGCACATCGATCTCGGGTGCCCCGCGCCCTTGATTCGGGTTCAAACCGTACCCCGGGTCGTCGTTACACGCACTGATCCGTTGGAACGTGGGTTCAAAAATGTCGGGCTCACACCGATCGTACGAAAAGGGCCACATTCGATTCGTCGACGCCGAGAAGATGGCCCGCCCGAGGTTGCCCATCATCCACACCCCGGGCCACGTCGGGTAGTACTTGCCCGTGGCCACTGGCGTGCTCTTGCCCGTGGTAATGTCCGGGTTCCCCGACTCGGGCGTCACGACCCCCGGGAGTTGCACTCGCGTCTCAATCATCCCACCTTGGTAGCAGAATTTGTTCCACGATTGGACCATGGCGGCCCGGTAGTAAAAGTACGCGTCCGTGTACCCCGGCGGGTGGGTATACATGTTGTAGACGTGAAGCACATTCACTTCATCGACGGCTTTAATGTAAAAGTAGCACGTCTCATCGTCGTCGCACTTCGTCGACGTCATGTTGTGCGAGTACAACTCGAGCGCGCCGTTCACCCCGTCGGGTTTCTCAATCGACGTCCACAAGTGGTCCTTTCCGGGTCGAAAGTTGCGATTCGCAGTGTTGAATTCGTCACTCATGGTCAAGTCCCACGTGCGCCCACGGGACGTGACGTACGTCTGACGGTCAGCGGGCGTCGCGGGGTCGACCCACGCCCGAATGCCCGATTTGGTCGGGTACGTGGCGGATTGCGGAACGTCGTCCTTGGCCTGACTCACCCACAGGAGCGACAAGAAGGGGCTGGTCAAGGCGTAAAGACGCATAGCACGACCGAGGGCACGAAGAAGAAGGTGACGTCAATGGAGGCGGCACACGATGTGTGGCGTTAGAGCGGCAGGTTGCCAAGTGAGACGCATGTTGATGATCCGTTCGACGCCGAGACCCGTTTCTGAGCAGTGCCTACCGTGGATTATGGAACATATGGAGGATTAAAGGGGGGATAAGACTCGCGACATAATAGGCGCCATCGCGGGGTAAATATAACCCCCGATCTATTCGTAATATTAGACAATTGACATATTTTGGAGCTTTGGTAGCAGTATTGATGATTCGAGATGCATTTCTTAAAGTCAAGATCGTGTTTTAAATACATTTCTTAAAATAGAGTTGCGCTTGTTTATATATAGTTGCTACGAGCGGTAAATTAAGCTCACCTTTACCATCTTGGCTATTATGCTACCCGCTACCTGTACGTGTGACCCTTGTATAATATGGACTCAAGTACAAGGAGACAGTTTGAATGGCTGGACAGTCGTGCGTGTGCTGTTGAATCGTAATCGATCCACAAAGTGAGCAGGCCACGTCCCTCAAACAGAGATTTGCTGCTTCATCCATTGTTTTCTTTAGAACGAAGTGAAAAGTCCTCTTGAGTTATCTCACTATCCTAACGATACCTTTTTCTTGTGTAACAGCTGGCCGAGCTTTTATGATAACCCTAGGTTTTTTACCGGTTTCGCTTAAAATATTCTTTAAGGAGATAAAAATCATTGCAATAGCGAATTGAGTTGCTTCGTAGAAATTAGAGGTAGGGTGATGCACGTATGATCAATAGATAAGTCGTTAAACGGCGTACTTTAATTTACTAAGGAAAGCAGTTGCTCCACATAAACTTTAAAGAAGTACCGTCCATTTTAATCTTTCCTATGTATGCAGCAGATTCAACATCGTACTCAGTAATCAATTTAGTAAGCTTCAGTAAGCAACCGGTGATAATACCGATGAGTTGCCAATATTCTTTAAGGCAGGAAACCAGCTTTACCAAAAAAAACCGGCTTTGCATCCCCTCACTAAGACGTGGTATCATTCAGTAGAAGGGAGATGAGAATTAAATCGCTCTTGACTTTTGAGTAAAAAGTCATAATGATGACCAAACAGGCATCAATGAGGACTGCCATCCTTTAAATTAACTGAGCCAAGAATGGCTTTCACATGTTCAGCTGTACTAAAATTGGCCTCTGAGCCCAAGAACGCGTCTTTTGCCAGCAACAAAAGCTGAGCATGTGCCTTGGGCGGCGTGCCTTTGAGCTCGCTCGTCACAGAGCCGCTCAGGCAAGGTACTCCATCGCGTTGCTGATATAGCGTTTACGATATATATACATATGTATTGGATATTCTCGCTCGTTGGTGCTCCTAAAACGCCGCGGGTCTATTGTAACGTTGTCAAAACAGCCTCATTGCCAAGAAGTACACCTAAATCTGTTAAACTAGACGTCAGATTCCCCGAGAATGCTGAACGCTTCACCCAAAGACAAGAGAGGCTATGATTATCAAGGGGAAAAAATGTTGCAAAAATTTTCTTGATACTACCAACACTGGTAACACAACGGCTCAGTAAGAAATTTATTCTGATCTGAGTGAGCCATCATGGTATAAAAGTTCAAAGCACGATCGGACCTTACGCCTATGGGCTTAACCAAAGATTAATGGGCCAATGATAAGTCACCTTTGAGTCCGACATCAGTAGTAAAGGCATATCTATCGAGCGGAAACGAAGTCGTTAGACTTTCCACAATATTCCGACGCACGGTCCAACGGCTGTAGCCTACATACAAATCGCCTGTTGAAGTTGCAACGTCCTCTGAGCAGTCATGTGAAGCTGTTTTCGCAACATTCATGAGCTCTATGAAGCGGACCAATCATGCCAAATAACAAGAAGCTACCAGAGCAGCTTTTTCAAAAGCACTTCGCATGAAAGTTTCGCTGGTATTAGCGGTCAAAGAGCTCCAGAGAAGGCTACTTCGGCCTCAGCCTTTTGCCCTCTGCATGAAAAGCAATAGCCCGACTATTGCTCGTGAGGTTACTCTTATGGTCAGTCGCGGCGATTTGGTGGTGGTCGTCCACGGACCCTCAAGATCCTCGAAATTGAAGAGAGCCCTTTTGTCGTGTGACTCATGAATTTCACAGTCGATTCAACCGCCACTTGGCTCAGCTTAAGATATCCGAGCCGCGTTGAGAAGTCGCGTTTATTTCGTATTAACCTTTTGCTCGGTCGGCTGTACAAAGAGCACATCCTTCTGGCTACGCGACTTTAAAATACAGATAGAAGTAGTGGTGTGATATTTGCGAGCCGATTCGTAAAAAGCCTCGTTTTAAGGTCGTGGCTCGATGCACCAAAAGAACATATTTTTCGAGCGTCTAGCTGGCGCCGGATTTCTAAGTTTGAATTCCGATCTTGCTCCATCTGCGAAAAATGAAAAGCCGCAGAGCGTTTCTCTACGCAAGGATTTGATTGTGGGCCAAAGTTTTACGCGCGTACAAGCTATTAGCGAATGACTAAGGGCTGAGGGCAAATTAGCGCAAGAAAAATCTATACCATTTCGAGCACGATCACGTTGACGTCGAACTCGTCATCCGTCTTCTTTCAATTTCTTCAAAAGTGAGGGTCGAACTCACACTGTACGTCAGACCATATGACTACATCTGAAATCTACCCCAACAAAGTGTAGCCTACCAGTTTTCTACCAACGCTTCAAACATTTTACATCACATTCTTGGAAACTTTTCACCTTTTGTAATACTCTCTTTGCTTTATTGAAATTTGATGACAATTTCTCTCCTATTATCAATTTGAAGCGACGAGAAAGAATAGATTATAACCGTACTTAGTTAGAAGATATGAAAGTCGCAGTCATTTGATATATACTACACAATTTTGGTCTTCCTCCAGTCTTTAACGCATTAGTCTTACCTACGAATCTGTTAAATCATATGTAATTTATCAAAAGCACGATATTACACAGCCCGTGATTGTGTAGCCATCATCACTGCCAGCGTATAATTAAAACTTAAAATTTACATCAATGCCGACCTCTTGAATGCTAGTCATCCTCTCTTCTTAGCATAGTGGCCAGAATAAATTGCCTTTAATCGAGGGCTCTGACTTGGAGGTCGGTCGCGTCTTTGCAATCACAAGCGTGTCCTCCATCTCGAGCGTCTGAAACGAGTCCGAACGTTCCTGTCCTTCCCAATCTGTAAGGGAACGGGTCGAGAGACTTGCGCCAAAGCGTTCAACCAACGCCTGGTCGCTCACTTCGCGCAGCTCCACCAATGTCGCTGGTCCTTGCTCCAAGATAAAAGTCACAATCTTTTGGGTCGCTTTCAGCACCACTATCAACCAACAAGCTAGCGTTAGCACCCTCGAGTCTCGACCGAGCATCAAGTCTTGACTTCGTACCTCCAAATTCCATATAAGTCGCATTCAGGCGGTGCCAGATCGCATTCATCTTGACAAAAGCTGATCAAGCCAATCAAAGTGTCAGTATCATAAACACCTCCATCTTCGAAGCCAAAACTTACCCAGGAAGTAGAGTTCGTAAAACGCAGCGGGCTCTTCAAAAAGGTGCCAAAAGACTTCCTTCTTTTCCGCAAACTTGCCGTCTCCAAGCTGCAAGAGTCCCGCTAACAAGCACGTCAAGTTGATTCCAGCAACACAGACGGGGTACCATCGCTTAGCACGTTTCGATTCGTTGCCATCCGGCATTTGGTCATAATGAATCGTCCTCATCTCCATCGGATGCGCTTCAAACGCATACAACAGACACTTCATGGCCAACCTGCCTCCGCCTCGAAAATCCGTCTCGGGACTGGCATTTTGAAACCCGAGCTTGACCCAGTCCACACGCTTCCGATCGTACGTCTCGTGTTCCGTCCTACCACCGACGACTCGCCACAATCGTTCTAACGACGATTCAAACCACGCATCGCCCGCCACGACCTTGTGCGAGAGGTCCGTCTCGAGCTCGAGAAGCTCGAGGCAAGTCTGCGGGGTCGGCACAAGCATGGGTTTGTCCCCACTTGCCGAGTTCGTTCGCGACCTTCGACCGGTCCACGAGTCCTTGACGAGTTGCAACGTAGTGGTCGCTGCGGCCAAGAGATCTTCCGCACCAGGGTCTCGTCGCTGGGAGAAAGGAAGCGAGACGGGAGACGCGGGCAAACGGAGCTTCCGCCACGTCCGGCCAAGGCGCGAGCTCGGCGATCCGACGTCTGGCGAGAGGCACCCAAGCGTGCCGCACATTTCGCACTCGACAAGCTCGGGATGGTTGAGAAACGTGCAGACATGACACACCCACGGCGGAGGAGCGGAGATCGTGTACACTGGAGGCGGCGCGGCCTCCCGGACGTGGTGCATGGCACGCAGTTCCGTCTGAATGTCGTGTGGCAATGCGGCAAAGATGCTCGGGTCAACGGACGGCGGCGTCCAGGACGGCACGACGTGCGCGGCGTCGGTCATTTTGAGGACTGAGTACGGTGGACATGGCAGGCCGCGGTCGGCGTATCCGTATGTATACACGGAAGCGAGTATCAGAAATCTCCCACCCACTAGCCGTGGCGGGTGCTTCAATTGCTATTTTTAGAAGAGGATTTGGTTTTCGTACTGTGGCCGGAAGCCAAAAAATCAGGCTGTCCTTTACGCCATTGCCGCACGACAGGGCAAATGAGCAGTGATGCCACTTTTACCTCCCGTGGCCACCACTTTTTGCGCCTCGTACGACTGTGGACGCTTGGGGTTGGCGCGTCTGCGCGTTTTGAACCCTGTTCGGGAGCGGCACTCTCTGTATCTCGGCTGAAGTCGTACCTGATGGATTGCAGGACGTAAGAAAGCGTGTCGGGCTCGAGACTTGGGTAGACGTTGCGTACGTTTCGTCTGCCCTCGTCTTTAGTCTACGAGCGTCTACTGCTAGATCTATGAGCGGCAGCTACAATTAAGTTACACTTTGTCAAGGAATTGTGGAAAGATTGACGGGTGAGGACGAATTTGGCGAGTGTGGACACACTTGTGCTTGTGCCTTTTAATTTGAGGGGCTTATGGCGACTCGAAAGGTAGTCACTTTGATGTTGGAACAGGACTCAGCTACACTTATCGTCAGGCATTGGTTTTCGGACGTCTCTCGACCTGTTTCCTCTCAGAATGGGAAGGAGGTGAATGGGTGGACTCGACAATATGGCGGACACTCTTGTGATTGCAAAGACGCGGTCAGAGCCTTTCATAAAGGCAATAATATTGGCCTATACATCAAAAATGTAGGAAGACTAGCCTTAAAGGCTTGGCATTGTTTACACAATTACGGCTACAACATCTATCGGTATACGGTGGGGTATCTTGTAAAGTGGATTTTTATGTTGACTAATCTATCTAAAATAAGATTGTTTTATTTTGTTGTTAATATGCTATAAATTAGTCCGTGAGTAATATTGCTGCGTGAAAAAAAGGGAGATGGAGATGTGTGGATTAATTATTGTTTACTGTGCATTCTACTTCAATTGATTGGCTAATTAATATAAAGACCGTGACTTTCGTATTTCTTTACAAATATAATTTTAGACAGGCCGATCTGATATTTGGCAGCTTGTCGATAATTCTTCAAATACAGATGGATCAGAGAGCCAATTTTGTCATCAGGAATTTAACTGGATAAGACAAAATTATTTGTCTTATGAACCGCGTATTTTTAATCTTTGAACCCAGATTTGGAGCTTATATTTAGCGCCAAAGATTCTTTTGTAGTAACGATTATTAAAATTTGTGCACAAAATATTTTCGTCGAATGACGACCCGGTCGCTCGTACAGCACTCACGCGTTGCTGATGTACAGATAAAGCATTACTTTTGGCACTGATACATTTAATACTATTCGCCGACCAACGGATCGTTGTCTTGCGACCTATGGTCGGCAGATTTGTATCTCTGTGAGCACTGCTCCAGAAAAGGGCTTCGGGGACCTCTGCTTTCGGCCACGAGCTTTCAACCCTAGAGGCAGAAAGTGTGATCTCGCCAAAGATGCTTGTCAATATAATCAAAAGCGTGTACGCGTCAGGGCAGTCTTGCCGGAGTGGGGCCTTAATTTCTCAACGGATCTTAGAATTACTATGTTTCCTGGACTGCATGAAAAGCTAAAGTTGAAACCGACAATGATGTCGGGCGAAAAATGGTTCATCGTTAATGCGGCTGTCAAAATCGTAATCGGGAAAACGGGACGAAGACGATTTTTTAATAGAAAGAGGCGTAATACGATTTCATAGCTTTGATGTTGCTTGTAACCACGTCGGTGGGCTTCAAATTTGAGGTCTTATACAACCAAGTTATAAAGCTCGAGTGAATAATTGTATTGCTCTGCAGGCGGGTCGCCTGGATTGTGCCCCTCAACCCGAACAATGTTGTCCTCCGTGCCTAAATCTATTTTTGCACTTATGTGATGCTGTGGTCGTGCCCGGTTCTAACCGTTTTCCAATTTCTTTGTTAGGGTCATATTAGAGCTTTGGTCAATCCATAAAAACAGTGACTTTTGTTCACATCTATTTACGAATATTTAGCGTACACATCAAATCTCTTTTGGTCTTGAATTTTAGCGATCTAAAAAGCGCGGGCGCACTTAAGTCATCAAGACATTCCTTACGGCAATCGTAGGCCAAATTGTAGCATTTTGGCTTCAAGCCATTTTGTCGCGTGCGAGTCCTAAGACATTAAGTCTTTGGCTTTGAGGAAGGGCTAATATCAGTATGACGCAAAGCTATTTCTTTCTTAACAAGCCTAGAGCCACAATGTGAGCTAAACGCGAGGTAATCAGAGTAAAACAATGTGTAGTCTGTTAAGAAAGAAAAAGGACTGCATACTTTATGCTCGACGAGTGGAAGCATACTATCCCGAAGGCTTTGCATGTTTGCACGCACACTGCGCAACATGTCCTCGACAACGCAATTCACACACTCAGTCCGACCATTGACCTACGAATAGTCTGATGTGGATATGTCCAAGAAATCGAAGCAATACTTTTTCTAATGATCCCGAAAGGCGTAATTGTTAGTCCGCGACATGTCACTCTGGTTTATTAAGTCATGACAAGGCCAAATACAAGGCTGCTAGTTTAAACCGTCGGCTAAGTCCAACACATCCGCTTAAAATGCGATATCCCAACCGACCAGCAAATACCACAGCACAAGTGTTGCCTGTCGAGTCGATCGGCAGGCCGAGCTTATTTTCTTAGAATGGACACACTTTTTTTTGTTAAAACACACACATTACAGCGCGTCTGACAATGTCAAGAACATTCTGTTATAAGCACCGATGCTGGTCATAATTGATCCAGAACGATATACCACTATCGTTTACGACTCGTCAGACTTGCCATAGGCACTAAATTGCTACAAGCAGATGCTGAGGAGCGAATTTAGATAATCGCGCCTTAACTTTGGCGGATCAAGATTGTCAATAATGTTTCTGATTATATTATATAGTTTCTTGCGATATAGCAAGCTCTATGTTTACCTGCCAAGCTACCAGCCACTTGTGATCGATAGAGATCATGCGTTGGAATGCATTGCGACATAGATATCTCTTACAAAAAATAACCGAGTGACTCTCTATCTTTGTGGATCTCAGCGTCAAGCTGAAGTAATCGCCAAGTAAGCAGATTGGTTTGGCTGATGCGGCACGCCAAACTATGAGCTAGATCACGACACAATTGTGACCTAAAACGGTTTAAATCTAACCCGTGTTCGTGTGCGTGAAATGACTGCTTAGATCGGCCAAAGGCTCTGAACAATATCAAGGCATGGACAAGAAATTGTCGGCACAGTGATACGTGAGGGCCCATTGGCTATGAACTGATCTATTGTGTGACAGCAAAATCAAAAGAACATACCACCAAGTAGAGTGACGTGTCCTCGACAAGACTCACGATATGGTCATCTTTAGATATAACGAGTGGCAATAGTGTGTCTGTATTCTAACAATTTTGCAATTTTTTTAAGAGAAGACGTAAGGCCAATAGTACTCGCTGTTGGTGCTTAAATTATCACAGTAGATTTGCGCATATTATGCACATGCGAAGTGTTCCAGTGAATCTAAACTTTACAAATTGTGGCTAAACTATGTGTAAGATTGTAGGTGCCATTATGTCGCTGGCACTCCACTGATGAGAAGTTTGACTTTAGCCAGCCGTTCTTTGCATGGTATACAGCAAACGTTGCTCACAAGCGTTGCTCGATCATAAAATGCCACTAGACAAGGGTTCGCATTTACCGATATCGATCACGCCGTTGTGGTAATCGAGTTGCCCCACGCGCAGTAATTGAGTCTCGCCTACTTTTCCTTGGCTGAAAGATAGTCATGTCACTCATGACATTTGGAGAGTGATGTATTATAAGATCATTGCTCGGATGTTTACGTGCCGCTTCACGCACAGTAGTGAAGCCTGCGTACTTCTTTGGTTTTAAGTCAAACATTTTACTCATGGCATGCAGTAAATATTGTGTTTGACAAGTACCGCTTGTGGTCTGAATGCCATTTCACGTGCATTGGTAGAACCTCAACTGTACTGCCTTAGCTTAGCGTCGACAATGCCATCACCAGAATACAGTAAACGATGTCTCCT
Organism: Plasmopara viticola; assembly: GCA_001695595.3. Taxonomy (NCBI): domain Eukaryota; phylum Oomycota; class Peronosporomycetes; order Peronosporales; family Peronosporaceae; genus Plasmopara; species Plasmopara viticola. The sequence goes on from MBPM02000064.1 coordinate 458,936, forward strand.
ACGTGTGTCACTTCAAGTTCTAAACACTAGTCATTGACATCCTCAGCGACAATTTTGGGTTTAACTTTCAACAGTGACAGCTCTGTCGGGTGTCCGCATGATATTTGCATCAACGGTGCTTCTATCTCCTTGTGAAGATGGTTTCATGACTCGTATCAAGTTTGTTGGAGGCAAAGAGGGTGACATATAAGGTCTCCGATTTTTTCATCAACTTATTCCAGAGTTCGTGACACTCTTGCCAGGCCATAATCAGAACGAGGTTTTCACTTGAAGAACCATAAAGGAAAGAGATTGACACCGAGATCTTGTGTACAGCTATCCTCACTATGCAAATAGTGACAATGTTACTTTGGTGTACTCGCATAGCTTGACATATTGCGATCTCCTTTTGACAGCAGATTGTCGAGCGCTATCGCCCGACGTCTTGGGCAACAAAGTGTTAATTCTGGGTGCTCTCCCACCAAGCTCCAAGACAGCCACAGTTGCTCTGTACGCAAAATATAGAAATGATGGTCTTTTCGATCTATCTGATTTAGGGCACTAAGTTCTCCTCCCGCTTCCCTTCAGAGATCTTTGCCCTGCCTGAAGAAAGACAATTTATTTTGAATATCGGCCTTAGATGCCGTGCGCCGACGCAGCCAACTCCGTATTTGTTAGTTAAAATGGTTGAGAAAGGACTTCCGTAGCTAAAGAGCGTCTGTAGACGCATATCAATCGTATCTGGTCCTTGTACAGCTCAACGGGACTATTGGATAAGCTTGTTCACCTTTAATGCTCCAAGGCAAATCGGAAATCACTGAATAGATTTTTGATAGGTTCGCATAAGGTAATGCATTTGAGTTAGTCACAATAGTTTTTACGTACCAGTGTGGATAATACGGATGATTACATACTATTATCGACTTCTTGTACGGAACTTATGAAGCTCTGGACTAATTAGCACAGCTACAAAACTTATGAAGCTCTGGACTAATTAGCACAGCTACAAAACTTAAAATGCATTTGACAGAAATTGTATTCTGACCAGTATCGAGACATGCTCAAGAATTTCTTGCGTTTCGCACACAATAAAAAAGTTGATGAAAAATTGACAAGGTCCGCAAGAGGAACGTTAAGAATGTGGGTAGAAGCCCAAGCCGGCGTGATTTCTCAAATAATCCGAAATTTGAATTTTAATGAAGCCTCACTCCCGCAGATAAAGCACTGGTATCAATGGCTCTCTCATTCATGGCTAATTTTCTCTCAGTGGTCTCTATTCGTAAATGATACTGACAATTGTCGTAAATATGCTGCTGATATGGTAAAAATATTATTAAAGAACATTTTTAGGCATAATTTTAATTCCGTTTGCTATTTATTATACAGTCAGTAATATTGCTTTGTTTGATAAAATCGGTAACCGAATATTGCGATGATGTAGCAAGGTAAAACCGGGCTATACGACAAGTGTGGTAATGACGAGTTGGAACATAACGTAATGCGAGTCGATAACTTATAAGCTTGTTTAAGATTGAAAATGAAAGGCAAGGAATAGATGGCGTATCTTGGAGCTTTTTAGGCTAGCCCTTGGTTGAAATGCACTTTAGATGCATGTGTAATGGAGCCAAAAAGTATTAAGAAAAGTGTGTAAATAATGTGCAGCGCGCAATATAGCAAAAAGTTGCTAGTTAGTGATTGATGCGTGTTTGTATAACCTTTCATCACCCCAGGTGTCGCGGCCAGTGTATCGAGACCCACAAAACTCTTTCAAAAGTGTAAATGACTGGACAAGCTCAAACTTGAGAATTATATATCATCTGCATTTGACATCGTCACATTTTACACTGACGCGGTTACATTAGAGGTGAATACGACTTGACCTCTCTGTACACACGACTTTTGGCTAACGTTTGCGTCTATTCCACCGACAACAGTACTAAAAGCTTGCCAGGCATTGATAAATTCTTGTTGAGTTGTAAACTACCTCCGCCAAAAAATTCGGATATGATGCAACTAGAGATAGTAGAGACTGCATATATGTGCTTAATCAAATAAGACCTTCAAACATTTTAATGATACAAAATTTGACCGACGATGATAACGACGTAGACTTGCTAAGCTTGAAGAGCTTATTAAGGTCTCACCACCCGTCATTTCCTACTTATAAGCTATCATTTGGAAGCCATCCTAAGACAAAATAAAGGACAGCAGACACGACCACATGATTGGTCGGATACTCAGACAGCAAGTTGCTTGCTAAGACTAGATGGACAATCAGACAATATTTTGCTCACTGATTTTAGTCTGATGCTGAGATAGCCTTTTTGCTATCATATATGCATGGCTAACTTGCTTGCTCGCGGAGCACAAATCGCAGCGTCGACATAAAGCGAAGCAGCCAGTGCCCTCTTATAAAGATACCTACGCCGTATGAAATCACAGACAAAACTTTACTAGCACTGACATTCAAAAGTATCTGGTCAAGCACCTATACGCGCCTTATTTTATCTTCTAAATCGTCAGCACAGCGTAAGGGGGTGCCGGCTCCCATACTTTATCCTAACCTTTCTCACGAATTAGTAAGAGGATATGTCAGTGAATTTATGATGATCTTTGAGACATGTTGCGAGCTGCGTCCAAGACTACATACGACCTCTTATCGAAAACCAGAACTCGTGTTGTCAATTTTAATTTATGTCAGACTCATATGGGCATCGACACTACACCTTTTTTGTCTTCAAGCTCGTCCATAGCTTCTCAGCTTTTTATAATTAACGTTTTTCGTCTTCGGGAATTTTTTCCTTGGAATTAGTTGAAGTCCCTATGCCATTGGCGCCTGTTTGAGGTAACGAGTTATCCGATTTTCATCGCATCTTGCGTACCAAACGGCGGGACACATTTCATAATGACGACCAACAAAGCCTACGCCACTCAAGCTACTGTCCGAGCCCCCTATTAGTTACTTCGGGCATAGACAATAACGCCCGCTGATCATAGTGAGTATCGACAAGGTATGGTTTATCTACAAAGGATCTTGTATAACACTAAACTTTGCTGCAGCTTTCACGTGATAGTGCTCCAGCTTTCGGGCTACTTGGATGTAGTCGCTCCAGTTTGCATCATCTGTCAGCGACACGGGAAGAGCGGAGGGAGGAGGTGACGGAGGCGCGAGTCGAGACGAAGGAGCAGAGAGCGAGAGCGTCGCCGGGTCATTGCTAGCGTCATTAACACGCTTGATTGGTAAAGTGCGTCGCGTGGAGCTTACGAATGGCACTGCGATAGTGACTCCACTGCATCATCGGACTTATTATGGCAGTTTTGAGGCTACTATCGCCGCTTGAACTTATATCGGGGGTCAGAGTTCTTATACCATCAAGCTTGCCACGACTCTACAACTACTTTAAGCTATAAAACTTATATGGTATCCCAAGTATACAGATACCATGTGAGCAGCCAGGTATTTTGGTTCGTACAAGTTAAATGAAACTCATAATCCCAATTTCATAAAGGGCCAGTCTAATCGAATTAAGTGTAAATTACAGATGCTACGAGGTTGCCGCATCCATCCGAGGAATGATGGTTCAGGCTTTAAGTATTGACCTGTAATTTGGACCAATACGAATTATCGATCTCTGTCAGCGTGACCCCTGGGGTTACTACAACTCCTAATGTCAAGACCTTATTTCACACTTGCATTCTCAAATGTGATTTGTGCGTTATCGGTAGCAACCTTTGTAGGGTAAATGTCCATCGAATATAGTCATATGCATTGAGCAGTTGTCATGAGACTATGTACATTTTTCTGTCAGCACCTGAGTACTACCTTCGAACTGAATTTAAAGCATCATTTGACCTGTGTCACACAATGAGGTGGTACCACTTCTTACTTTAGCCACTTGATTTGTGTATCTTGTAATGGCTCCGATGACAGATGTGCACAATGTGCAAGATTCATTCTACAGTCGAAGTCAACTATCTCGCCAATGTCAATGGCGAGGTCCTGAGTCCGTAATGTTACCAACAGGATGTAGACGCTTGACTGCTTAGTCCACGGGATGTACGCCGTCTCCCAGCAATGCTGATCGTATCCGCCTATTTCTTGACGAGGCAGCAGAAATGCGGTGCTGTTGTTGTCGAGGGTGTTGCCACCTTACCCACCTTTCTGCCATATTAATGTTCATACGCCGTCTGGCGTCAGAATGGCCCAGAATTTTGCAGAGAAGATCTCGACAGGACTGCTTTGTGTATACTCCTATCACAGTTTTCAAACTTTGCATGGGTTAAATTGACACAATGTATTGACCACAAACGAATTGTAGCTATAATGAGAGTTAGCATGGTGCGTAAGCTCAATCTCGATAATCACTGAGCCACCTAGCACAGCAAAGTCACAGAAACAAAGGGCAATTTCGTGGCAGTTATGTAAATGCTGACGGTGATGATCGAATTGTGCCGAAGTCTGTAGATTGTATATTGGAACAAACTTGCAAAATGTGCTGAACTGTTTCTAAATATAAAACTCATCGCGTTGAGCTTCCTAGTGACATCTTGTAGAAAAAGGAGCGCAGAGGGTGGTTATCAGTGTTCTCCGAGTACGAGCTACGCTACGTTTCGTTACTTCATAACAGCCGAAAGTAAATATGCGGTGCTTGATCGGGCCTAATCGGAAAAATCATAAATGATAGAGCGTAAAATTGACGAAGGATGTCCTAAGCAAGTTAAGTCACTTTCAATGATCTGGTAGCTGATTGGCAGCACAATCTGTCGAACTATCATCATTTGTCCTAGTAACTTATGTGCTCGGTGGAAATAGATTGAGTATCTGGTGTACATTTCCGCAAGTAAATGGAAGAGTCTGTCAGCATCACTAAGACTCGGGCCGTAGTAGAATTTCAGTAATTCGGCAATTCCTATGCTCGCAACCACAAACACGTCGAGGACAACCAAGGCCTGGCACAAGAGCCTATTCTTGGCGATTCAAGAGCAAAGAGAGAGTATCGCTGTTTTGCCCTCAAGTAGCCTCACGCTAAACGTGTGCTAATGGCAAAGCCATTGGCCACGTAATCTCGATGGTGTTACATAAGTTTGTAACTATCAACTGGACCGAGCCTTCACAATAACTCTCCACCAAAAACAACCAAGTCCTTCTCAAATATAATAAACCTCTAGACCTCTATCCCTTTCAACTAAAATAGTACCTCTCAACCCCTCTCAAAGGAACATTGCAATACTACACAAACTCAAATGAAATTCTGACGGTAATTGTCCTTGGCAATCAACGCGAGGGCCGAGTTCCGCTGACTGCTCGCATCGCTCGTGTACCCCGCTTCGGGATCCACAGTGACCCCCTTGAGCTCGCGGTCCATCACTTGCATGGCCAGCTTTGTCTGTTTCGCCGACTTGACGAGCGCCATGTACACGGACGTCCCCGACAAGAGACACGCGACGACCGCGAGGGCAATGGAAGCAGCCATGGGCGGGCCGTACGTCCGCCTCATGGGCCCCGACGCCGAGTCACGGGATCCTGCCACGGCCGTGGTACAGCGTGGACCCCCCCACGATTCATACAAACACTCACAGCGCCGATTGACGCATTTGCCCGTCTTTAGCGCCGCGCGGGCCAGGGTACCATGGATGGTACAATCGTCGCTGGTCGTACAAAAGGCTTTGCCTGCGACTTGCACGACCTTGTTCTCGTCGTCTTCGTACTCGTCGAGGTGCCCGTCAATCCATTCTTTCGTCGGATGCGTGCGAGGGTCGCAATCGGTCGTCATGTAATCATCCGCCTCGCGATCGTCGCTCAAGTCTTGGTACAACCGAATGTGGTCAATTTTGAGGTACATTGGGAACGCGGCACAAATTTGGTTGGCCACTTCATCCAAGCCGTCGCCACGGCATGCTTGACCCGGATTCGGGGGTACGGCCCCCCACGAACTCGAGAGCGCGACGTTAAAAATGACGTACAAGGGCTCTTCAATCATGATCTTTTGCGGGTTCGACCGGGCGCTGTCTTGGGGTACCTTTTCAATCGTTTCCGACGTGATCTCAAAAAGGGGTTCACCGTGGAGTAACCATCGCACGTACCCCTTTTTGCCCGTCACCCACTCGACTTGGTACTCGTAGTACCCCGTGTACGCCCCAAAATGAATGGGCCAATTGGACGAAATGGCATCCATTTGGTAATTAAAGGGTTTCATGGCACCAGAGACCGAAGTGGTACTGTTCCGAGGACTGGCACACAGGGCGTTCGTATTGTCGGGGTCACACAAATACGACCCCATGTACGAGTTCATGAGAGGGTAACACGTGCCGTTGGAATTAATGCCCCAATGGGCGTCCGTCTTGTTGTCCATGCGGGTCAAATCCGCATGGACGTCGCCCGAAGCGGGACACGTGCCAAGGGCGCACGTATTCTTGGTAATGCCTTGGCGAACAGAAGCCGCGACGGTCGCGTACACTTGAATGTCGTTTTCGTTTCGCGCACAATAATTATTGGCGCCGTACCGCAGGCCCTGGTACCACGATTTGTGCCCCCGCTCGTTTTGGTAGTACGCCGTGGGTACATCAATGAAATTCGCACCCACCGTCTTGCAATTGTACTGGTACAGACAGTAGGGAACGTCGCCGGACGACGCCTTGACGGGAAACAGCCGATAGTTTGGCGGCATCCCGGGCGCGACTTGGACCGACGAGGAGATGGCGAGCCCGCCCCCTTCGAGGATATCAATTTCGGGCGCTCCGCGCCCTTGGTTCGGGTTCAACCCGTAACCCGGGTCGTCTTGGCAGGCGTTGATGCGCTGGTAGCTCGGCTCAAAGACGGTGGCGTCGCATTGATTGTAGGAAAAGGGCCACATGCGGTTGGTCGAGGCCGAGAAAATGGCGCGGCCGAGGTTCCCAAGCATCCAAATGCCCGGCCACGTGGGGTAATATCGGCCCGCGGTCGTCTTGCCCGAGGACCCACGGGCCACGTCGGGATTGCCCGACGCGGGCGTGACGGCCCCCGGGAGTTGCGCCCGCACTTGGAGCATCCCACCTTGGTAGCAAAATTTGTTCCACGATTGTACCATGGCACTCCGGTACCAAAACGACACGTCTTCAAACGTGGGGGGGTGCGTGTACATGTTGTAGACACGGAGAGTGGTCACGTCGTCCGTGGCTTTAATGTAAAAGTAACACGTGCCGTCGGCGTCACACGCAGTGGACGTCATGTTGTGGGCATAGACTTCGAGCGCACCATTGACGCCATCGGGTTTCTCGACTGACGTCCACATGTGGTCGTCCCCGGCGCGAAAAGTACGATTGGGTACATTAAACTCGTCACTCATTGTCAAGTCCCACGTTCGACCGCGAGACGTGCGATAGACGTAGTGTTCCCGCGGCGTGGCGGGATCGACCCACGTGCGAAGGCCCGACTTGGTCGGGTACGTCGTGGCGCTCGTGGCAGACACGAGGGCAGGCCAAGCCAACGACCAGAGGACAGAGGGACCAACGTGCATGGAAAACGGGTACTGGTACCGCAAGGATGGGGGTACGTCGAAAGATTGCGGTCTGACTGCTTCCAGTTTCCATTACGTCAGGATGGTACACGCCAGTGCCTGGGCGATTGGTACCTTGGCGTCTGGATCCATGGTTTGCATCCCACGGTTGGTACAGTTGTAACGGTGTTCGTACAGTCCATGTAGTTCACCGGACATGGACAACTTGGCCTTTCCCATTCGTGGGGATTTTTAATTCAAGGTTACATCAAGGGTAATTCAAGGCTACGGAAATCGACCATTGCCAGCGAGATGTTTTCGTCATCATTCGGATACTGCATGACCCGACACTCGTACAGCTACTTAAGAGAACGAAGCGGTTTCTATCCTTGATCATGCTTTAGTATTGATGTGGATGTATTTGTGAAGCACGTGTCAAGAGCAAGACCTGGACCGTGTCATAGAACCAAAATCCGTAACCTTCAATTATTATCTACGTAACCTTGAATTAGTTGAGCCGGTTTCGAATTTGCCTGGGAAAAGTTGCTGGTTGGAATCTCAACTGGATTGTTCGCGGATTATAGACAACCTCCAGTTGTCCTGGTAGCGACACCACCTTGCGACAAAACCTTTTCGACGACTGGCGCAAGCAAATCTCACCTTTCAGCAGTCGAATCTCGGCTGACGACTAGCAAAACACAACCATATGGTCCCCATCACCGTGGCGAGACAACAAGTTGGATTATTATAATCGATACAAAAAGCTAGCAGATTTATATAATTTTAGTGAGGTCCATTTTATTGTCTTAAATATCTAGAGTAAGTTCGATGGATTTCAACTCCACGAAGCGCTTTGTGCGTTGGGTAGAAGCTCCGGTACATTTGACGATGTTTTAGAGAGCGAGCATGTTCAGCATTGACACTCAGTATACTCTGCCAAACGTCACACGAACAAACGATGCATCTCTCCACAAATGAACGGATTTGTATCCGAAAAGTCGCTTTTTTCCTTCTATACAAGACGTATCTGTACCCATAAATCAAATCGCGATTGCATCCAACACCATCCTCAAATAGTGCAGCAATAAAAAGTGAACAAACCATAAAGGACCCCCTTTTATTGCAACAATAACCTTTGAAAACCATGACTTGGTCCAATAATATGGTGCAAAACCGGCTAATCCGTAGCTAACTCTTCCTTCCTTTCACCAACATCGACTTGGGCCTTAACTTGCTCCTCTTCAAAAGCTTGGGCGTCGACAAGACTCGCGTCTTCTTCGTCTTTGCATCACCACCAGCCCTCACTGCAGCCACAAGCCCCGCCTCTCGTTCTTCCGCCTGTATACGCATGGCAACGTCCTCTGTATACATCGCAAATCGCTCTTGCAACCATTCAATACCCTTGTCCTTCCAACACCCTTGCACGACAGGAAGCAAACGACGCAAGAGCTCGTGCCTTGGTGTATACTCACGAGACAAAGCCCCATCTCGCTCGACTGCCTCGTAGAATCCGTCAAGCAAACTTGCCAACACTCGTTGCAACCCCCTCTTATCATGCCGAGCCGCAACCTCGAGCTTTCGCACGGCGTCCAGTCGCCTATTCCTCTTCTTCCAGCTTTCAAGCTGCCACTTGGAGCAACAAGTCTTCACCACCGCCGCTTGCCGGGCGCGGTGGAGCTCTTCCACCCGCGTTGCCAAAGCGCGCTGCTGGACCCGCGCGTGTTCCACGGCTTGCTCCGCATACAGCAAGCGCCGCGTCACGTCCGCCGTCCGCTGCCCTTCCTGCCTCAACGTCGTCGCCAACACGTGAGCCCACGCGCCATCGTGGCCACTCATTGCCATCCAAACGGCCTGTGCGCTCTCACTCTCGGCAATCCATCGAATCGCACGCGTCAACAGCGCGTCGTGGCGACGGCGCAAGTTTGTAAAGCCCTCGACGAAAAACGCCACTTGGGCGCGCAAGTGCACGCACGTCGCGTCCAGTTCTTGGCACTGGGTCTCGAGCTGCTCGACCTGTCGGACGAGGACGCCGCGCGTCCTGGCTTCGGCGTCCCGCACGGCCGTCAAGTGCCCGAAAAACTGCTGCAGGTTCTGAAACCCAGGCGCGCCCGTATGGACCCGCCGTTCCGCGGCTTTCACGGCCGTCTCCAACTCGTGCACTTCGTTCAAGTGCGTCTGCAGCACCGTGTGGCACGCGTCGTCAAGACTTGCGGCGTGGTGACTACTCGTCGGGACTCGCGCGGGGAAAAACGTCAGGGGCGACGGGCTTTGCACGCCACGCTCAGTGTGAAACCACGCGAGAAAACGCCCCAACGCCGAGTCGTGGTCGAGCCCCACGAGGTTGACAATCACGCGTGCCAGCTCGTGCCGATCTTCACAGCCGCGACGGTCAATCCGTAGCGTCTCGGCCAATAAGTGCACGTCAGCGACACACAGCGCGGCCACCGCGTCTTGCAGCCACGCCTTGAGGCCCGCCATGACTGACGCGACGCGTCAAATCTCGAAATAACACGAAAAAAAAACACCCGTCCGCGCCTCAAGAAAACGTCACGCCGTGGTTACGAAAAACACTTGCCAAGGAGCCACGGGTGCGTGGGATAAATGGTGGCAAAGAGCTCGAGCAGAAACGCTTCGTGGTCGGCCAAACTGCGCTTGTCGTCGCGCACCAGCGTCAAAATCACCTCGGCCCGGTGCTTCATGGCCAACGCCTCGTGACTCTGCAGCAACGCCGCCAGTGCTTGCCCGTGTTTCGCCGTCGTCTTGGTCACTTTTAACGGACTGCGCGCGTCCCAGCGCAACGGCGCGCTCGTGCGTGTCTGCAGCCGTAAAAAGATCCCCATGGCCAGGCACGCAACGTGAAATTCCAGACTATAGTGCAAGGGGCCCCCCAACCCAATGGCTTGCATGATGCCCGTGTGGCGACGGGCGTGGCCGTACGCCAAGAGCACGTCGCTCACTTGCCGCAGCCAGCGTTTCTGGCTCGGCGACGACAAGACAGGAGCCAACGCCGTACAGACAAACCGAATGCCTTCCGCCGCGAGGAACAACACTTTGAGTTGCGTCAGCGCAGGGCCGTGCAAGTGCACCCGTTCGAGCCACTGCACGAGTTTCGACAAGAGCGACAGGCTCAACGCTTCCGTCAAGACGGGCGCCCGTTGCAAGTGCTGGAGAAACAACACTTGCAGCGTCAAGACGTGGCCGTGGGCTAAACAAGCGCCTTCAAACTCGTCGCGACTCAACTCTGGCACTTGCAACCGCTTCGCCAAGACGTCCCACCGCGCGCTGCGGTCGTCCACGACCCACGTTTCAATGCTCTTTTCCGCCACGTGACTCATCACGTGCACGGACGCAAGCGCGCGACCACACGCGGCAAAACACGCGACTTCCCCGCCTCGAAACGACAAGAAACTCCACACGACGTGACCAATGACGATTCCAATCCTGCCGACAGGAGACGGCGCTTGCCCGTTCTTTTCTCGCTCGTCCGTAGCACGCAATTGCAGCGTCAAGGCCGGAGGCGATGGCACTGTCTTTTGACGCGACGCAAAGTCACGCAAGAGCGCGTCGAGCTCGACCGACACGACGTTGCCACACTTGGTCCACGGCCATCCAGTCCACAAGCTGCCCTGTCCTCCATTGCCGTGCAGCTGGTGAAAAAAAGGCTCGACCAGCGCTAAGTTGCAAAAGTTCAAGACCGTCACGAGCGTAGTCGTCAACGCTTCGTCTTGCGCCTCGAGTGCGTCCTTCGAGCCGCTTGCCGACTTGTAAACGTGCACAATCTCGTCCAATTTCTCGTACAAGGCCGTACACGTCGCGCCATACAAGACCAAGCGCCAACTCGCCGGCGTGTCCGCCCCAGCGTCCCGAGTCGTCTCGTCCAACACGCGATAGAGCAGCTGGAAAAAGCACGTCACACGCTCAAACCGCGCACGAAGACTCACCTTGGCGTGGGTCAAGGTCGTGATTTGACTCACGACGCCAAAGACCAACTGCAGGCGGGTCAACGCATCTTGCAGCATGGCCGTGCTGGGTGCAAGCGCAAACGCTTCCGACTCTACAACCGCTGGCCGCGCCGTGCGTGGCGCGTGCACGGCCGCCAACGTCATTTGTTGCAGCCTCGTCACGTCGTGCTCCGTCATCTTCCACTGCCGCCAAAACGTCGCTTGGTGCTTGATAAAATTCACAAAATACGGCGGCAACACGTGCGTCGACGCGTGGCGCGAGGCCACGTAAAAGTGGGGCACCTCCAGCACCAAGTCCACACACAACGACGCGACTTCCAAGAGAAACGACGAGCAGAGGCTCTCGCTTTGCGCTGCCAACCACGTCTCAGTCACTTGCCACGTCGTGCGACAGAGCACGTCGCGTACCAGCCACGACACGAACGGGTAGGGAGACAACGTGGCAGCGAGGGGCGGTACGACGTGGTCCCCTCGCGTCGGCTGGCCCGTCAAGTGCGCGTGCTCCGTCGCGACCAGGTCGCGCATCTCGTGCACAATCTCGAGCGTGAGGCACCACTGTTCCCAGGGCAAGCGCGTGAGAAAGTGGTGCAACCGTTTGCACATGTGCAGGGGCGCGTGGGGGACCAAGTGCGTCAAGTAAAACGTCCAAATCTGCGACAATTTCGTCGAACACGACAGCTCGGACAGTGTCGGCGAAGCCGGTTGCAAGTACGCCGAGAACGTGGCCACAAAGCACGAACAGATGGCCGTGCCCGTCGAGCACGTGTCTTGTTCTGCCCACGGCGTGTTGATGGCAGACCCGTCCGTCGTGGTGGCCGGCTGGTACAGCGTGGCGAGCAAGGGCTCGAAACACTTGGCAATGCACGCCCACTGCTTCGATTCGGGGACAACGCGGCAGCAGAGCGTGACCAAGCCCAACAAGCTCTTCAACACACCCAAACGCTGCCACTCCACTAGTGGATACGCTTTTGCCGCGCGACTCGCGCCTTCTCCTCCTTCTTCACTCCTCTCGCCCTCGGGGCCCAAATCAAAGCCCGTTTGCCAGCGCAACGACGTCAAGTGCTGACTCAAGAACGAGACACACGCCTCAATGTGAACGAGGGGCACTGCTTCCCACGTTGCCACGGGCAGGCCAACGAGAGCGTCCCACACCACCGCATCGACGGGCCGCGTCGATCGAGCCGCTTCCTCGCGCCTTCCCGTCACGTCTCGAGGCGTGCCCCGCGTGCCTTGAAAGTGATACTCGTCCACCACACCCACAAGAGCCTGCACGACTTTCTCGACGTGATCGGCCAAGTGCATGGAACAAATCAATTCGAGCTGCTTGGCACACACGCGCACGACTTGCGGCCGTGCACTCGTGTCGTTCCTGCTCGGCTCCACCGCTTTGCGGCTCTGATCGGCAGGATAGTGCTGGCTTAGATCGTGTAGCAGCAGACACACGACCGTCTCCCGATCGATTCTCGTAGGTCGAGAAGCGTGTGGACTTTGCAACCACGTCTGCACATCAAAGCGCTCGAGCAACGTCACTTTCTCGTCGCTAGACAAGTGCAACGCACTACTAGCACTCATCAACTTGGCAAACATGGGCACAAACTGCAACGGGGCCGCCGCGGGGTAGAAACATTCACAGAGTAGAGGGATGCGCGACGGATCTTGGAGCATCAAGTCCAGCACCAAACACGTCTCGTGTTCGTCGACGGCGACAAATTGCCGTCCCAACTGCTGGATCGAGCGTGCTAACGCTTCTCGGAGAGGCACGACCAGACGCGAGACGTTGGTATCCAATTCCGTCAACACATGAAACCACGCGAGTCCTTGCTCGTGTAGTCGAGTGCGCTGTCGCTCGCATTCTTCCCGCCCCGGCACCTCGTGTCCCCCAGTCTCGTCTTGATCCTGTTCACTTAAAGTCGCTGTCTCCTTCTCGACGCGAGCAATCGTCCGCTGGAGCTTTTCATGTTCGACCCCTAGCGTGCGTACAATCTGATCAATGAGCACAAGCTGGACAGACAGCAAGTAGCCGTCGCGATCCAATTGCAAAAACTCTTGCGCTTCCAACGACGTCGACAACGCGCGCGTGTCGTCGAAATCAACCTCGTGCACTGCCATGGCATTCGGTGGCAGCATGGCGTGAAAATCACACCGTTCACTCTGCGCACAAATCGACTGGATCGTCTCTTCCATGCGTGGATCCATCAACCACTCGAGGTATTCAAACTGGAAGACGGCCGGCTGCCGGCACTTGGGGCCTTCCAAACACGGCACCGTCTGCGTCACCGTGCGTCGTTTACTCATGTACAGCTGCGCGACCGTCGTGACCAACTCGGCGTCCAACGTCACTAAAGTCGACAGCGTTTCCGAAAACTTCAGTGCCATGGTCTTTAATCCAGCCTTGTTCAACGGCATCGACGGCGTCACGACGCATTGATCCGACGACAGCCGTACCGTCACGGTGGGCAGGTCCGTCAAGCTCGATGGACCACAGTCTTCTGCATTTAACGCCAATGGACGAATCGTGAGGCTCTGCGCGCCGGCGTAACCAAACCCACTCTGTCGGTGCGCTACTTCCAGAGCGTCTTCGACAAAAGCAAAGTCCTCGTCGTCACCGCCAGAAGCCAGTGATGCGTGCGCATTGACTGGGGCCTCCCTCGTCTTGGTACTGGCCGAAAAGTCAAAGCCACAGTAGCGCGTCCACAACGGCAAGTCCGACCACGCCAAAGACGAGTCGGAGCTGAGCAAGACGTCACTGAGACGCAAGACATCACACAGCCGCTCGACTTCATAGTGCCGCGGTAATTGGGTCAATTCCTCTTCCTTGAGCCACTCGTTCGGATCCGTCTCTTCCAACCACGCGTCCATGGCAGTGTACAATTGCGACAAGACCACATAGTGTGCGTACTGCCGTTCCTTCCCCTCTTTCGACAGGCCACGAGCACCAGAGGTCGCCGTCAGCACAACTTGCGCTTGCGTCGAGCACGCCGTCACGAGGTGGCGCAATCTCGCTTGCAAATACTGGCGTAGAGGACCCCGCTGGGCTCGTCGATACGCGGGCCGATCAAGAAAATGATGCCCAAAGACACGCGAGCCACCCGCGGCAAAGTAGAGCGCAAAAAACACTTGCCAGTACAGGATCTGAAGCGGCTCCGAGTCCGGTAACTCGAGACAGTAAGTGCTCCAGCGATAAATCTTGTACTGCGCCAGCGACTCGAAACTCGTGTGGGCAAACACAAACGGACCGTCACTCCACGTCCCCACGTCCCCACGCCGTGGCCGCGTATCGTCTTGGACGGCACTGAGCATGGCCGTCAATTTCCCGTCCACTTGCTTCATTTTCGCCACTTTCTTCATGGTTTTCGGCTCGCATTGAAGCATCACTTGACCCATGGCCCGAAGCAACGGCACTTCTTTGCGGGTTTCAACGAGCAGACTCCAAAACGCCAACACAGGACAGCCACGCACGTAGTGCGCAACGTCACACGCGCCTCCAAAGAACGAGCCAAACGGCACGGCAGAGGCAACGGCAGGGAGAAAACTCACGACGTGCACGGCTTCCTTTTCAACAAACTGCTCTTCGCACCCCATCTCGTCGTTTCTCCGAGCAAGACGCTGACAAAACGTATCAAATGCAGCTTCAATCAACGCCACCACGTCGTACAAGAGCGACGCGGCACGAGTCGTCGGCTGTACCGGTGACGTGCACGCCGTGGCCATGCTACAGTGCAAGATGACGTCGAGGACATGACGAAACGCCGCATTCTCGTACCAAAACGGCACTTGAAGCAATGTCCGGACCCAAAACTGCATCGACTCGACGAGAATCGACTCGTCCATGGCAGACTCGAACGAGCGTCGAAGCACGGCACAGACCAACGTGGTGGCCATCGAGTACTCCCTCCCGCCAATCAAAGCAAGCGACGCCGTGGTGGCAGTCAAGGAAGAATTGCGAATCGACAAGGCAGCACTCGTCAAACACGCCGCCGACGGCGACAGGGCGCTGGTGCTCGCTTCGCCCCCCAACGCCGACGAGATCCATGACATGGCCCCGTGAAAGAGCGCCGAGGTCGTGACCGAGACTGGACTCGACTGGGGAAAGCACTCGTTCAAAAGCGCCGGCAAGATCACGGGATGAACAAAGCGACTGCATTCCCGCACAAACCGCAACTTGGCCAAAATGCGCTCTTTCGCCGTGCTTTCCCAGCCACCCACGTACCCTTTCTTCAACACGTCTTGCATGCGATAGAGTTCGTCCGTGTTAATGTACGAAAACTCGTGCAACGCGTGCAAAAGACTCCCCATCTCGTCGGTCGAGAGCGCTTGCATGGCGGCCATACACACTTCGACTGCATTGTCCCCGTGTCGCAACCGCGGAGCGTCACTCGACCCGTTTCCATCCCCCTCCTCTTCCTTTTCCACCATCTTGTCAACTCGCAGCTCCGTTTCTCTCTCACATCGAGCAAAGAGTGGCACGACATGCTCCAGCACTTGGACCGCAGCCGAAAACAACGCACTCTTGAGTAACACGAGCAACGGCTCCCATCGATCGAGCCGATCACTGTAGACAAACGTCGTCAACTGACAAATCACGTACGCCACGATCGGCTCGGTTCGGGTCGCGACCGTCGATTCGAGGTCCGTGCCTCGAGCCTTGTGCGGTGTTAACAAGACGCGACTTTCCTGGACGATTGGCGCCCCCGTACTCCCACCAACTCCAGCTCCTCTCTTCACTTGATCCACGTCCTTCACGGCACCATATGCTCCCACTTGCTCTTCGTACGATGCATAGAATGGAAACACTTTCCGAGTAGGCACGACACGAAGCACCGAGGCGCCCGCAAACCATCGACGCAGTGTCAACGCCTCGCGCGATCGATCGTGACGCAAATCAATCAATGGCAACAAGGGCTCGTGCGTCTTGGCCGAATAAAACTGTAGCTTGAGCATTAATTTCCAGCACCATTGCTCAAAATCAATCGTGTCACTGAGCCACAAGGCCCGACGAAGCGACTGGGCAATGGAGGGGACTTCAAACGGCGGGAGAGCGCCACGGTCAGACCCTGCACTCACCGAGTACTCTCCCTCCTTTGCTCGCTCTTTCCGTGTCTTGTACAGCACGAGTGCTTCCGCAACCATGAGCGCGACTTGGCGATGCAGCAACGCATCGGTAAACAACCGCTCGCGCTTCACATCGTATTCCCAATTGATACGATCCAAGAGAAACCGCGCCAAGGCACTTCGTGAAGCCCCTGTATCCTCCAAGAGAAGCCACTCTTGCAACTTGCTTAAATCCGACGGAGTGGGCAGCCATCGATTGATCGGGAACGTTTCAAAGATATGAATCCACGTGGCTGCACACTTGTGATATTGAAACAAAAGCGTAATCAAGAGGGAGAGAATCCACGGGTGGGCGAGGCAAATGGTGCTCAAGGAACTAGCCGCTCGTTCCCCACTGGCTCCAAGCGCTTGTTGACACGCTTCGACGGTAAACCCGGCAATAAAGACTTCGTGCACCGCGACCGCGACAAGATCAGGACGTGCCGTCGCGTGGTGCGCCTCGCACGAGGCTGCGAGACGCGCGACGGCGTTCAACAAGTGCACGGCACTCTCAGTGTCCGACTCGATCAAGCAATAGAGCTGTCGACGCACATCCACGCCTTGGGCCGTTCGCGTCGCGATAAATTGCCTCCATCCCGACGCACTTTTCGCCTCGAGTGGGAGACTCGATACGTTCAAGAGCAACACGGCCAAGACGTCCCACTTGGCCAGGTCCGACAACGAAGTATACGGAAACAACGTCAAGCTCCGCCACGCGACCCGATTGCACTCACTGGCCATGACCCCGTGCAAACTCGTGAGAAATAATTGATCAAACAACGTGGGATACGACACAGCGTCAGTCTCCGTCTTGGCAAACGCGGCCGCGTCGCCAAGCAATTGCCCCAACAAGTGCGCAATGCGCGTCGGGAGCTTTTCAAATTCAGGAAAAGCCTGAAGACTCTGCGTCAACTCCAACACGAGCGTCAAGGCACGACGAAAGCCCTTGTGCACGTCCGTAGTGCAATGAAACAATTGACCAAACGCAAACGTGTTGGGAAATTGATTCACGACGGCCACGAAATCGTCGTCCGAGAGATAGTAGCGATCGAGCATCTCGGGGTTCTCTAACAAGACCCAGTCCGTAGACACCACGCCAGTCGTCTCTTTGACGCCAGCGTCAGCACTCTTTGTCCCTTTGACGCCAGCAAGTGGACCACTCGACACAAGCGTGGCCATTCGTCGTACTTTTTCCGGGTGAAAGACCAAATGAAGCATGGCCAGATAATGGTCCACGAGGTCTTCGCTCCAGGCATTCCGAATGGATCCATCGCTTCGAATCATCGCTCGTGGAAACTGCAAAAAGCGGAGAAACCACGCCCGCTCGTCCGTAGCAATGCGCGGCAAGTACATGACGTGCATCAAGAGGTACGGCATGGTCTGGAGCAATTTCAAACGCAAGAGACGGCAGAGACAGGTCGACAGCCACTTTTGCACGGCTTTGCGGAACCGGCCAATGCTCGTGAACCACTCGATCGACTTGGTCGCGACGGACGACGGTAGAATGGACAAGACGACGTGGCAAGTGGTACACATGGTGCACCATTGCGTCGCCTTCATAAGCGGATTTACCGTCCCACACGCGTAGCACTTGACCTTGCGCTCCATCCCCACGCCGTTCGCTGGAGTCTTGGACGGCCCACTCAACCACACGAGTTCCCCGCGCGCAAACGACGGTGGCACGCGATGAAACACTCCTGCTTCCTCCAACGTGACTTTTTTCTCAAAAAACACCAGCACATCGACGCAATACTTTAAATGATCCACGGCCGTAGCAAGCGGTGTATTGGGCGGCACTCCTTCATAAAAAGTCGTACCTTCGACGACCACATCCAGTCCCTCCACGTCGTGAGTCCTTCCACCCGCTGCACTCATGTGGTTGCCATGGGCAACGAGGTGCGGCTCGTGCAACACCCGCGTGAGATACTGTTCCACGTCCAAGAACGCCAGGGCCCGATCGAACGTGTGCATCGCGGCTTCCACACTTCGGAGTTGACGTAACTCTGCCAACTGTGTCTTGAGCCGTTCGAGGCGCAAGGGCTCGAGCGTGGCCGTCTGAAAGTCCATTTGCTGGTCCATCTCGACATTGTCCCCACACCGTTTCGATACCGCAACCCGTTTCTTCGCCACCGTCCACACTAGAGTACCAGACACACAACAGCTACACTCAACACGACGTTCATGGGCACAAAATAAGCAAGGGCCATACCGTACCTTTCTGCACCACGTCGTCCCTCTCTTTCTTGTACGACTGCAGTCGCGACGCGGCCGTGTGGACAAGATACTCGGCGAACAAATACCGTTCGATCCGTGCGTACAACTCGCCCTTATTCGCTTCGACATGGCGCATTTTCATCGTTTGCCGCTTCTGCGACGCTTCGGCACGCAGCACTTTCATTTCATAATTCACCAAAGGCTCGAGCTTGACGTGCACGTACGTTTGCTGCAACAATTGCGCGTACGGCAGTGGCTGGCGTCCTCTTTTTCTCGAATTGTTGCTGCGGGTGGCAGAGATGGGTACAGTCGCAACGCCGGTTGGGCGTCTTGATGTACAGTGGCAAATGCAGTGCGTACAGCAGCACTCGCAGTCTCGATTGTCACTGTTGTGGGGGTACGGGGCACTTGGCGCAGGACAGGACTAATAGTCGCGCTTTGCGGCCCGCGATCGCGTTTCTTGGAGCCTAATGGCGACAGCGATGGCGCCGATGGCGTTGTCTGGATTGCTTCATTGTCACCAGGGTCGCTTTCTAGTGGGGCAGAGGGAAGTGGCGTGTCTCTCTCAATATGAATACTGGTTTCATGAAATGCACGTGGCCTTGTCGTTCGAATTGGCACGGGAGGCAATGATGTTTGTGACGCTAGTGCTGTGCTTGCATCGTCTTCAAACACTGGAGCTGATGGCGCAAGTGTCGACTCGTTAGGATGACCGAGAGGAACAGGGTCCTTGACCAACGCTTGCCTTGTTTCCTCAAGCTCGAGTTCTTCCTTGTCATTATGCTTGTCCAGGGGTTTTGAATGAAAATAATTAACCTCCTGCGCGCTTTCTCCATCTTGTAATATAACTACTGAGCGCTCCTCCGTACTACGTATCCCATCAGGTCGCTGGACAACGTTTATTGGATCCATCGTCGCAAATACAGCAGTCTCTTCGTCGTTCTCATGATGATTGAGTGGTTTGTGTTGATTCTCCTGTTCCTCTAACGGCGTTGGCGCCTTGAGGCGCTGCGGACGCGTGCGCACAGCTTCCATGTTGTAACACTCGATTAATTAGGCTAAAAATGAGGTTTTACCGTCTTCAACGTGCCGAATTAGCAAATTTTCGTCGTCGAGAAGCTGTAAATGGCACGGACGAGGCGCAAGCGATGCGAAGAACGCAATCAGGAAGCTTGGGATGAATGAGTGGAGGCAGTAGAGAGGCCAGTGGACGCTGGACAGCGACGAAATTACGGGATTCTTCGCCGTAATCTCGCAGACGTAAAAGTGACGGGGGGCGAGGCACTTTTATAGCAGAACGAAACCTGATTGGCGAAATTAACTGCTGGAAGGAGTATAAAGTCTTGAAGGTAATGATGACTAGAATTGATAGTTCTCAAGACTTATAAAAAAGGTCGAATGACAAGCTTCTTGCCAAGTCTAGACTGTCTTGCGCTTCTTGCGCGTCGTATGACGGAGCGGACGCTTCTTTTCAGCCACGTGCACATGCTCTTCAGCTACACGCTTCGCAGCTGCATGCCTTTTTGCCTTTAGCATTTGCATTGCCACCTTTTGCTCCGTGGCCGATCGATTAGACACAAAAGTATTCTCTTTCGACGCCGAACTTGAATACTCGTACCCCTCCAAGTCAAATCCTGTAAGCGCTTCCAACGAATCCACCCGTTTTTGAATGAGATAGCGACACATGAGACCTCGAGCTCGTTTTGCGTACACAGATTTGATCTTGCCGTCGTCTTTAAACACACAATGGACCACTGAAATACCAGCAGCTTGCAATGCTGATGGCGGCAAACTTTTAAAGTACTCTTGGGACGCTAGATTGATCAAAACTCGCGGGGCCTCGACATTGTCTTTTGCTTCTTCTTCACTGAACACTGCTTCTAGTTCAGACACGAGTTTATCCCCCCAAAAGGCATAGAGGTCTTTGCCTCGGTTGGTTGTCACTTTTTGACCCATTTCCAGCCGATACGGTTGAATGAGGTCCAGTGGTCGCAATATGCCATAAAGACCACACAAAATGCGAAGATGGGTCTGCGCATACTCGCGATCGGACTCCGATAGATTATAAGCCTCTAAACCCTGATACGCAGGACCGTTGAACGCTAGTGCCGCCTGTTTCAAGGTCCCACTCGGCCGTGGTGCTATTTTTAGCGTCTCGAAGTTTTGGTATCGGTCGTAATTAAGCTTCGCCAGCGCGTCACTGACCCCTAATAACGACTTCACTTTAGCTTGCGAAAGTTTCTGGAGCTGCTCGATCAACTCGTGGGCTTCCGCGAGCAGCCGCGGTTGCGAACATTGAGACACGTGTGACGTCGATAGCTCGAGCGTCTTGGCGGGGGACAGGACCGCCACGAGGCGTGCAGAAGGCATGGGCTGAGGTCGTCTCACTTAAGTTCGAGTAATTAATTTACAAGTTGCTACGTTTTACACAAAATTTTGACTATAATTGTCCCGTGGTCGCTGATTGAGCGACGAGCTCAACGTCACACTCCCGTCGTCGCCTAGACTAGCCGCCATCTTGGCCAACGCGCTCGTTTTCGTCAAGAGTGCCGCTTCTTTCTTTGAGGCATTCATGCTCGAGTGGACGGCCACGGCCGTGAGTAAGATGATGATCCCTGCAATACAGACGGACAGACTCATGGGGGGCCCGTACGCCCGACTCGAGAGATTCTTGACACTCGTGCTCGTCGAGCCCGCCAATGCCGTCGTACAACGCGGTCCGCCCCACGACGTGGCGTACGTACAGTAACAGCGGTGCTTGACACACTTGCCCGTCTTGAAAGCAGAGGACCCGACGCTTGTGCCAATCGTACAGTCGTCGTCTTTGGAACAAAAGGCTTTCCCCGACACTTCTTTCCACGGATTGTCGTCGTCCATATACTCGTCGATGTGCCCATCAATCCATTCTTTGGTCGGATGCGACGCGGGATCACATCCGACGGCCATGTAATTGTCCGCGTCAAGATCCGTGCCTCTGTCCTGGTACAGTCGAATGTAGTCAATCTTCATAAAGAGTGGAAACGAGTCACAAACGGCATTGTCCACGTCGTCGTTCTCCTCGCCACGACACGCTTTGCCCGGATTCGGAGGCGTCGTGCCCCACGTCTTGGACAAGGCGACGTTCAAAATGATGTACATGGGTTCCTCCGGCATCACTTTTTGGGGATTATCCGGTTTCGAGTTCTGCGGTACCTTTTCAAACGCCTCCGACGTCACTTCAAACAGCGGGTGCCCATCCAGCATCCACCGCGCGTACCCATTGACCCCCGTGACCCATTCCAACTGGTACGTGACGTAATCCACGTACACGCCCAAGTGCACGGGCCAATTGGTCGAAATGGCGTCCATTTGATAATTAAACGAGCTCATGGTGTTCGTGGGAGCAGTGCTTGCGTTCCGAGGCGTCTCGCACCACTCGTTCGTATTGTCAGGGTCACAGAGGTACGACCCCATGTACGTGTTGAACAGCGCAAAACACGTGCCGTTCGAGTTGATGCCCCAATGCGCAGTCTCAGTCTCGTCTATAAAGCCCAAGTCCCCATTCACGTCGCCAGACCCAGGACAGGTATCCACGGTACATTGATTCTCGGTAATTCCGGCCTTGACCGACGCCGCCACGGTCTCGTAGTCTTGTTTCTCGGACGCGTCGGGTTGGCAATAATTATTGGCGCCGTACCGAAGCCCTTGGTACCACGATTTGCGCCCACGTGCCTTCTTGTAATACGCCGTGGGGACGTCAATGGCATTGGCCCCCAAGGTGGTACAACTCGACGTGTAGTAGCACGAGTTTTCGCTATCGCTGGGGAAAAAGAGACGGTAATCCACGGGCATGCCAGGCGCAATTTGCAACGACGACGAGATGGACAAGCCCCCACCTTCCAAGAGATCGATCTCGGGCGCGCCACGCCCTTGGTTGGGGTTCAAGCCGTAGCCAGGATTGTCATTGCACGCACTGATGCGCTGATTCTGTGGGTCAAACACGTCGGGCTCGCACCTGTCGTACGAAAAGGGCCACATGCGGTTCGTGGACGCGGAATAGATGGCTCGCCCAAGGTTCCCCATCATCCAAATCCCTGGCCACGTTGGATAGAACTTGGTGTTTTCGACTTTGCCCGACTTGCCAAGGGCCAAGTCCGGGTTCTTGGAAGCTGCTGTGACGGCACCTGGCAATTGTGCCCGTACCTCGAGGTACCCCCCTTGAAAGCAAAATTTGTTCCACGATTGTACCATCCCACCGCGGTAGTAAAAGTACGCGTCCTCAAAGCCGGGCGGACGCGTATACATGTTGTATACACTAAACACGCTCACTTCGTCCACCACTTCAATGTAGAAGTAGCACGTGCCGTCGTCGTCGCACCTGGTACTCGTCATATTGTGCGAGTAGACTTCCAACGCACCGTTCACGCCGTCGGGCTTTTCAAGCGAAGTCCACAAATGATCGTCACCGGGTCGGAAGCTGCGGTTCTTGGTATTGAACTCATCGCTCATGACAAGGTCCCACTTCCGGCCACGGGAACTTGTATACGTCTGCCGGTCTGCGGGCGTAGCGGGGTCGACCCAAATTTCAATCTTGGACTTTGTCTGGTACGTTGTACCCGTCGTGGTCTTGGCCATCGACACGGTACCAGTAAGCAGCACCAGTGTGAACGTAATAAAAAGCCTATTCGTCATGGTGTACCCCACAGCGTGTCTGTCGATTAAAGCGCAATGGATAGGCCCACGACGAGTTGCTGGTGAAATGGAGCGAGCACGTGCACTTTCGGTCCCTAGTTTCAAAGTGGCAAGGTACGAGCTGGACCTCGGACTTGCAACAATCGCGCGAGCAGAGGGCTGTCTTATACACCTCGGGGTGCGTTCTATCGTAAGCGAGATTTTTGTACCAAGAAGAAAATAAAAAGATCCAAAATCAGATGGGAGGTTACACTGGCCGCTCGCCACACATCTAGCGACTATTGCGAGCAATTGGCAAGTGGACTCCACATGGCCCTGCAAACGAAAGACAGCTGTCGACGTGGCCGATTGGGCTTGGGCGAGGTTTTTGTATGGCCAAATGTTACTCGCGGGCCCATCGACCAGATTGTTGTACCATGTTGCGAAAAAGCCGGGGGAGACGAGGACGAGTGTCGCAGAGAGAAATTTCCATCGTTGAAGCTTGCTTTTTTGGGTAGGTTGACGAAGAAACAATCGTGGAATCGTGCGGGAACGTCGTGGGGTTGTGAGGTTTGCAACCAGCGAAAAGCATGTACTGACTTTAGGTAACGCGTTTGGAGGGTTTGGACCAGATTGTGTGTGAGGATGACGTTAAAGATCGACAGCTCCTTGAGATTTGTAGATTCTTCCTGCGTTGTTGTAAGCACTTGTTTAGGCCACGGCTGTTCCAATACGGGTGTACATGCTGGACAAAAAGTTGCGAGGATTCCAAAGGAAAGGTTTGACGGCAGGAAACCTAACTCAGCAGTTGTTCCTAGGATATATTTTACTCTGTAGACTCCGCTTTTTTACATTGCATCGAATCCACAACCTTGGGTCACACTCGTTTTTACTATTCCACGCTGTGTCACCCGTTCGAGTGACGCCTCGAAAATGAAAACACCCGTTCCAATCGGAAAAAATACTTGTACGGGAGCGTCAGAGAAAAGGAATGAAGCTTGCTTGTTTACACATGCGCTTCTCCTTGAGAAGGTCTCGACTTGTCGAGTCTTGTGTTTGTTTACAACGTTTTAAAGCCAATTTCTCTAATTTTCTAAATTATCGTTGTCACTCGCGTCAGAATAAATTCATTTGACCGCTCAAGACGCGGTCTCTTATAAGCTGACACGATAATCCTTAGTTGACGTCTTCGGCGTTCCTGCGCGCCAGTGCAGCGTATATGTGGGCATATCATCAATTTCCGTCGAGATGCCCCTAATTTAGCTCTTGGTAATGCCCAGAGCAGCTCTTTTCTTGACGAGCAATGGCTTTATATCCTTATCCTGCTTGCATTCAACAATAGCAAGACTTGTGAAAGTGCAGCTGTAGATTACGGGGTCTCCGCTCGATGCAACTGTCCAAAGCGACCATGGTGTTCGACTACCGAAAATTTCAAAATCCGCAATAGTTTAACTCTATTTTATTAATGGCTGGAGTGCCACGTGCGTCATCTACTTCAGGCGTAACACAGATTCTTTATTGCGCGCGTTGACGCCAGCATCCGGTAAAACATATAGAAAATCTAGGCTTATGGAGCTATGACGTTCGTGAAAGCGCCTCGCACTTGAGAGGCAATCTCTGCCTTGCTCTGCGTCTACTTCATGAGAAGCAGCAGCTTCTGGGTGACCGAATACACGTGCTTAGAACCACCCTCAGGCTCAAATTTAGAGACGACGTCTTGGCTTTAAGGACTTTTAAAAAAGCAATGGAGGCTTAAAAGTCCTGAAGCACCCAGTGCCCGTTTTGGCGAAGAAGATTTGGTCATCAGTGTCACACTGTGGACACATTTCTTTTTGCGAGTCCATTCGGCCGTAGAAGATATCACTGATTGACGTTCGTCCGTGCCCGCACTACAAATATTCGCCGATCGTCTTTTCCTGATTAAGGACGCTGGTACGAAAGCCTTTAAAGGAGTGTTATGAAAAGATATTGACAATAAATTGTCCGCCTGAATGAAAACTGTCATCTCGTTTCTTAGTCGGTCGCATTGAATTGTGCGTGCTTTATACGGCCGAAATATTTCGGTATATCTATGCGTGTACATATATATGAAAGGTATATCTAAGGACAATTTTTAAAACGAAAAAATCATTTCAATGTGCAGCCTTTTTGTAGGTTATTGTACATATCTAATCGCTTCTAATGTATTACATCGCGCACGACTTTTACCAACTCACATTTATCATCGACCGGTTGCTAGATGTTTGACCAAAGAGCGAGAGACAAAGAAAGCAGCTCAAATCTCTACTAAATTAGCAAAAATATCATTTTGAGTATTTATTCAGTCGCTTGTCTATTCCTACACAAACAATATTCTCATGTTATCGTCACCGAAATCGACTGACTGATCTCCTTGCTGCAACTAGCTTTACATACTTTACAAGCAACATTTTTACGTAGCCAGCACCAAGGTGGACTTTGTGGTGCGATTAGGCACTCAAAAGGACTTGTGCCTTACCTAATCTGGCATACTACACGAGCAACATCTTCAAGTTATCAACACCGAGCTTGACCGTCTGACTACTTTGCCTTGTCTAGCCCAGCATATCGTTCAATAAAGGGGATATTTCAATTCTGAGAGCGTATGGAAGTATGTGGCCTATTGTCCTGACGCTGTAAACAATTTAAATTGTGGTAATCAGTGTCTTTGGTCTGCACGAGCTTACCGCCGTTAAATACAGCTGAGGGCCTCTCATGGTTGATGCTGAGTAGCGCTCACGAGAGTGTGGGGTTGTGAACCATAGATTGTAAGGTGATAAACTGCCGGCAGTCAACAACGAATATTCAGTCGAGTAAACCGTGCCGCTCTACTCGCTCAGTGATTTACGTAGAGCTTTTAAAATGTACGAGCCAGGGAGGGTAACATAAAGTTGGAGAGTTTGGAGATGAAAGATACGGCGAATATATAGCTTTATGGCAGTTGCCTGGTTCCTGAATGCCACGACACCGTAACGGGATTGCTTGAAATTTGCCACATAATGGCAGTCTATCTGCACATCTGAACATCACCGTGGCTCAAAGGTAAAGGAAAGAATAACAATGTTCTGCACGAGGTGCCACAAGCAATTGTACGATAAATTTTCATGACAAAATTCATTTAGTAGCTTAATGTGACTCGTGCATAGGCACAGATAATGTCCAGCACGCTTTCAAAGAAGCTGCTGAATGGACTGTATTTAGAGTCTTTTACAAATCACTTATTTGGATAAAAGAAACTTGCTGATAACACGTGTATTGTTGTCTAATTGACCGGCCGAACAGCAAAATTCATTAATTGGCTGGTCAATAAAATTGCTATAGCAATGCTCGTGTCTCAGAGTGTAATGACTGCCTGAGTTAATTGTCCTTGATCGAGATCCCGTTTAATACGACTCGAGAAATGATCTGTAACTAGCTAGATGCTAAGTTGGCTTGCCCATAGCGAAATATTTGTTGGCCGATGATGATTGAAGTAGCCGTCGAAGACGTGCCGCGCAGAGTGCACAACGTTTCAAACAACCAAGTCCTTTCTGTAAACGCTAGAGATTTAAGCTACCGGAACTCACGCGCTAGGACTGAGCTGTCTCTATCGCGGGATGCTGGTAGCAATCCGACCCATATTGGGACCGGGTTCCATACCCCTCATTACACTATGGGGCTTTTTTGGTCAGTGGGGCGTCCCCCACCCAAATTACCCAATCGGACGCGTTTTGGTAGGGCAGTCACACACTCGGGTGTGATGGCTCGTCCACTTAAGTGACCTGTCTCCGGCTGCCTCAATTCGGATCCTTTGGGTATCGAACCAGGTACCTCCCGGTCCTGGGTCAAACGGCTAACCGCTCGAGCCACAGGGTCGGTTAAACTGTAAACGCTAGAGCAGCGATATTATTCGGCCCTCACAATAATAATAAGTGTATACAAAATCTTAATTTGAATGCTGACATCTCCCCACATGTTCGATTACTGCCGTCTCTAAGGTTAGATTGTATCCACACTTGAAAGGACCATTATGGGGCTCGGGTAAACGGGTATACACTTAGCAGTCCAAAGGCAATTGAAACATCCGCACATCTTTGATGAGCTTGTTTAAGCCGTATCATAGCCCGAGCTAGATAAATGTGGAATCGATTGCGTCAAGCTATATGACACAGCCCTAGACGCCGAAGGCCAATTTATTAAGCAGGCTGAAGTTTGGGTTGGTCTTACGTGTGCACGAGGCTGCACTTAAAGAGTGTATGACAACATAAGTGCGCTTTGCAACTACCTACCTGGACTACCATTCAATAATTTAAGTGATCAGACTTGTTACCACAACTAAGTTAGAGACTTTGCTCTCATTCGCGTATCTACTTGAAATACTTCGTTACGCAAACAGATTGAAATAGATGTAATTTCATTCCAAAATGTTTACCTTGAAGGCGATTGCATTCTCGTTTGTAGATCGATAAAATCCAAGTCTATTGGATAGAAACTGTTCGACTAGTCATGCAACGTAAGAGGGCTTATACTTACAAGCCGTCCGCTCTGGCAAGATCAGCACAACGACGCACTGGTGCTGAAGATAAAATTGACTGACTTATAACTTAATTACGTGAAGACGGACAAAGCTTGTCTCGGGTGGCCTAAATGGGCATCTGGTGCCGTCTGACCACCATCAGCCGAATATGGACAAGAGAATGTATTAGCGTAAGCTCTAACACAAGCCTGTAATTTCACCGAAAAGGTGTGCAACCGGATTGTATTTAAAAGTTGCCGAAGCACTTGAACAGTGACATCACTACCGCATCCCACTAAAACTCAATCAAATTGCCCCTCCAAATATAGTAGTAACAATGTGGTTACTGTTCAAGACACACAGGTTGACAATGTACTCGCGTGGACGCACAATCGACCAGCAAGTACTGCTGCAAGCGTCATGATCGCACATCGCCTTGCTAAGCGAAGCGTGCAAGGAAATCATACAAATTTCCACGTCATATCATAAAGAAATAATGAAAGGAATCGAAGCATGCCATAAAAGATAAATGACATAAATCGACAATTGCGACAGGGACGAAATCTTTCTTTGATCACTAACATGGAAGTATTAATACTACAGTCCGGATGATATAACAGCCGAATACAGATAAGAAGATAGTAAATATTCTCTCGCCTAACTACTAGTTTCCCTGACTCCAAGTACTACTCATACCTCGATGAGTTCAACGATTCTTGCTATTTTCTGTCGGCAATACTATATTTCCTGACTTTGAGATCTGAAACACTTTGCCGGAATCGAGATCCGTGACTGTCATGGGGGGAGAGACACCCCCCGCTTCCTTGGCCCCACTGCCATCAAGGGGAGCTCTAAACCCATGAAATGCCTCTTCTACACTAGCGTAGCCAAGTTTTAGCCGACGACGATGGGCGTTCCGCAGCTTGAGCAAGACGGGATGGCTACACGAGTCCAAGACTTCACAGACATTGGTAATCAAGTCGTGGGGCGTCAGCAACGCCAAGGAACGTCCGACCGTCGCGCTCACCTGCTCAGCACTCGTACACGCCGTGTCGCCACCCGCACTCAGCGCCACCACGTCCTCTTCGGCAGCGCTACAGAGCGCCAAGGCGACACAAAACATGCCTTCGAGGCCTTGCAAGAGACACACGTCCCAACAGCACAAAAGCGTATCAAAGCGCAATTGGGATTGGGACGCCGTCAACGTCACGTCGGAAAAGAGGGTCGGGAACCACTTGTACGCGAGCAGACACACGGGCAACCCCGCACGCTCGACGGCGGCGTGGAAGTGCGGCACGTGCAGCCGAGCGACTTCCTGCAACACGTCTCCTACTTGCACAAGGGACTGGAACAGATCAAAGTGATCGTGGCCCATGCCGTCACAACAAAGGCCAAAGACATGGGGTAAGATCCGCGCGACGAGGCCGCGGAGGAACCGAAACGCATTGACTTGATCATTCTCGAGCACTTCGAGCAAGATAAACGCCAATCCATTCATTCCTTGCATGTAAAAGCCGGGAGACAGAGCCGCTCCGGCACCTTCCGACGCCACAGCGTCGTCGTCGGTGCGGACGTCAAGCGAGCAACTGGATAAGAACGCATGCAACACGTGGTCGAGATCTTCAAGTCGACCCGCCCGTTCAGTCTCCTTCAATTGAGGCGCACCGGCAGAGCCAGCGAGCCACTTGATGGTGCGTGGAATATCTTTCTGGACTTGGGCTTCGTCCCTATCAAGTTCACAATCAACGCATGGTCATTAGGGAAGCAAAGGTGAGAAAAGAACCAAAACGAGCCGAGCCGTACTTTTCCGACAGGGGCGTCTGCAGCAAGTGTTGAAACCGCGTCTGCATCTCTTCGTCGGAGTGAGCCGGCGCTAACGCCCACGCAAAAATCTCGTGCCAGTACGTACTCCGCCACGTCGTATTCTGTTGCATCAGCTGCAGCGCTTCGACGAATCGACCAGCCGACTGCAGCTCTTTGAGCATGTGCATGAGGTCCATCTCGGGCAAAGACGTCGCGAATAAGGTCGCATCGCCCCGCTCTGTCCTCGATAACAGACTGGGTCTCGTCTTTTCCACTGGACTTGCGTCTCCTTCCTCGTGTTCTTCATCAAAAAACACACTCTCGCCTTCCTTTTCCATGCCTTGAAACGCCTGCTCCAGATGGCGCATGTTTAACGAACTCTGTCGCTGCAACGCCTCTAGATCAAACGAGCCTCGTGCCAACGCCCCGCCCGGGACCAAGCCTTCTGCGATCGTAATGGCGCGTTGAATGGCGTCCGTCCACGCCCGTCGATCGGTCTCGGACCGTGCTTGGAACAGCATCGATTGTGATCGTGCCGTCACGACAAAGCAAAACTTGCGATCGCAGACGAATTCGTGGACGGGCTTGACCCAACTTTGACTGCTCAACGTCACGACGCGCTTGGGTTTCGTGTGGAGACCAGGCCGATTAGGTCGACTAGATTCCATGGCCAAAGCAGGTCGCGTCTTGCCTTGACACGTTAATAAATCCCCCGATAAATCCACGACTTGCTCTTTCCAATCCCTCCGCGATGCTCTTCGATACTTGGCCAATGCTTTCAATTGCGTCAAGGGACTCGCGTCCAATCTCGTTCGTAACACGCCACACTTTGCAGGACTTCGTAAGAACCGCAGCGACACGGGCAAGGTTTTCGTTGATTCCAAGAGCAGTTTCTTCACTTCCGTGGACGAGAGGGTTTGCAGGAAGACACCGTTGGCACTCACTAAGAACGAGCCGCGGGGAATGTAGACGCCCGCGACCGTGAGGTTCTGCGACGTCTTGACACACGTGTCATGGAGCCACTCGTAGACGGAGCTCAGTTGCGCCATGTCCGTGCGCTGGGGCCGCGAGACGTCGAGAAACTCACTCTCGAGCGCTCGGTCTAGACTCAACTCACTCTCCCGACCCCAGTTTATGGGACTTGGCGGGCGTGGCACCATATCGTGCAATGCACTTGCACAGAGTGCCGTCATCCACACGCGCATATCCTCGGCTTGTCGAGCACAGAGTACTACCTTGCTCGTGGCTTCCGCAGACCCGATCGTGACTTGAAAAGCATGGTGTTTTCCTACGGTAGGAAACGGGAGGGTCTTGACCATCGCCCCTCGAACGTCCATCTCACGTTGCAACGTCATGCCATGAATCGCGTGGCTCGTATGAAGCGAGGAGGAAGACGGCGAGGACGCGCGACGCAAGAGTTCCTTCTTCTTCATGGTGGAGGCGTATTCACGCAAGACGCCAGTTTTCGACAAGACATAGTAGCGTTTCTGCCAGCCGCGTAGTAATTTGCTGCGACCGTCTCGCGTCCACAGGACGCCTTCCATGGCGCCAGGTGGACAGTCACGAAAATGGCGAGGTGGGTTTTGGGTCGAATGCGATGCACCCGTTCATGTTTTGGGTGTTTTTGGTGGGTATAGGATTTACCATGGGTATGGGGTTATATGCGATGGAAAAGTAGCTATGCTGATTGCACGACTCTACGACCGTTATAAACGCGACGCAATGTGTAACTCGCACTCTTAAAATAAAAAGATGCCGATTACGGTATGAGCAATAATTTAATACACCAACACGGTATATCAATTTAATACTTAAGAGGAACGCATTGTACCAGCGAATAGCACGAGAATTTCTCGACTTTTAACAGCGCATTAAAGCCGTCAATATCTTCATGGATCCGGCCAATGTACTACGTACATTTAACAAATAAAACGTGATTAGCCAAACTTGTTGTTTATGACATGCTTAAGCGTCTTGTATTTGATTTATTGCACCTTGAATAGATTCTATAGTACACCGACATCGGGCTCATTGAAAATAGCACTATTTCTTTGAAAGCTGCATTCATATATGCTATCAATCGCGGTACACTAATAGGAAATCGGTTTATCGCTTTACCGGTACTATCTCGTACAAAACGGGATAATCTCATTGGTGAATACCCACTTACCTTAGCGTCTGGTGGGCATTCGCTCATTCGCGACGTCTTGCACCAGCTGTCATGGAGAATGCTGCCTCGCGCTTCGGCCAGCACCTTGCACATACCGGTACGCTCGCACGATCTTTCACTCTGCCGTCGTCTTGATGATTCCGTACCAATACTTATGGCTGTCTGTGCGATTAGAAAAAAAGTATCGGGACCGTGCTTTGAAAAAGCTGACCGTGTACTTGACGAAAAAGACCGAATGGACGTCGCTGGAGTGGGACAAGCTCTGGAAGGCGCTCTTTTACTGCATGTGGATGAGTGACAAGCGTCCGGTGCAAGACGAATTGTCCACGAACTTGGCGGCACTCGTGCACCAGATCCCGCGGGCTAACCTGGCGCTCGCCTTTGTCCACTCCTTCTTTTGTACCATGCACCGCGAGTGGCACGGTCTCGATGGTCTACGTCTTGACAAATTCTACTCGTTGGTGCGCAAGTTTGTACGCGAGACCGTGGCGCTCTTGCGTCTCGAAGACTGGAACGACACGCTGGTACACCACTTTGTCACGATCCTCTCGACCGAAGTGGTGAGCCAATCGCCCAATGGGTTACGGCTGCACTTGGCAGACATTTACTTGACTGAGATCTACACGGCTGCGAAAGACGTGACGACAGAGGCCTTTGTGACGCTCTTCGAGCCGTTCTTGACATTGTTAAGTTGCGAGTATGACAAGACCGTGTTTAAGCGTGTCCGAGCGCTCGTGTTTGAAGACATGGTGAAGAAATGCCAGTTTCAACCACCGGTGGAAAAGCGGGAGGAGAATAAGGAAGAGACGGATACGGAAGAGGACACGATGGTGTTCGAACGCGTGGACTTGGCGCAAGTGCAGCATCGCATCTTTGCGATTGCGTCAGCCGATGACACGCCGGAACGCAATCGTGCCGCACTCTATACGCTGTACAAGAAGTTTGTCAGTGTGACACACGTCGACTCATTGCAAAGTGTATTAAAGCAGGTGAAAGAGGCGACGAAGGGGGTGGAAGACAAGCCGATTGCGAGTGATTGTTGTGTCAAAGAGAAGGAGGTGAGCGAGACGCGTAGAGTGGAAAAGGTCAAGAAGCGCAAGGCTCCCAAGGTAGACGACGTGGAGGCGAAAGGAGAGAAAGAAAAGGAAGCAAAGTCGATGGCATTGAAGAAGGTGAAAGTTGAAGAGATCAAGACAAGGAGTGCGGGCAAGGGGCCGGAGATGCCGGAACCGATTACTGCCAAAGCACCAGTACTAGCAACGGAGAAACCGAAGCAGGAGAAGAAGAGCTTGACTACAGTGACAACGAGTGGCCGAAGGTTCAAGCGTTGTATTGTATGTGGCGGATTCGGCAAAGGTTTGGTCCCGACGAACAAGCCTCTCTGTGGCCACTGCGAGCGTGCTCAAAAGACTCAGAAGAAAGTGGCTACTTTCTCATCAAAAAAACGCAAGGCCGCATGTTTGGCGCAGTCTACACGAAAGGAACCGGTGAAGATTGAATTGAGCAAGCAAGTGACGTTTGGCAAGAGCAAGACACTTCGACATGAAGTCTCGGTCAAGCGACTGCGCGCCTCGGCCAAGCGCGAGGCTGTCGTGAAGGATACCGAGACAATTAAGGGCGTGCTGAAACGCTCGACGCCAAGTGGAGTTAAAACGATAAAAACGACGATAAACAAGAAGCGAAAGACGGCAGCTGACTTTATGTAAGGTGACAGGGCCTCCTACACAAGACGATGGGGATTTAACGACCTGGAATTTACATTGGACGTTGTCGTCGTCTTTTTAGAGAGTTGAGCTTGTTGAGGCTGCATGTTTACGATAAAAGTGAGCTTTTGTGGTAAAAGCTGGCCTTTCGTCTTTTAAACCCCGATGGTACATATTCCGGTTTGCATTAAGATGTATATATAGCCCCCTGCCTCAATCAAAGCTGATGCCACATGATGAGGATTTAACGTAAGAAATATTGTACTCATTTGATCAAATTCAAATTCAATATGCAAATTATTGCACACTTATAGACCACGAATATTAAATGCTCATTCACCGAAAGAGCTTACATCTTTCTGCACGCCTCCTCTGGGTAGGGCGTTGCGTATCATACGTGGGTAAATTGACAATTTGAATACTCACAAAGCTCTCGGAATGGATAGAAGTGAGCAGATTCAATTTTTATATTTAACTTTCTCCATATTAAAGTCTTAAAAGTAGCTATAAATAATACGTTAATCATACAATACTTGTTGGCTTTTAAAATGACGGCTTGCTTGCACTTCTCCATGCTGCCAAGCAGCCGGGACGCATCATGGCGCTCGAGCATCACGAGCAAAGGTTATGCTTTACAGCTTTGGTGGCACAGGCTTGAAAGGAGTTGGTGTTGGGCTCGAAAATGGGGTCTGAGTTGGAAATCCTTAACATTTCTACCTTCGCTAAGAGACGCCAGTGCTTTAATTTCTGAATAGAGAAGGATAAGGTGCTGGTCGCTGGGTCGGACTTGCACGCCAATAACCTTTTGCGTTTGCGCTTTCTAATATCATAAGCCTCACTAAAAGCTAGACACTCACCTATAAAAAAACTTTTACGTGTGCTGAGTGCACATAAATAAACAATTGATAACAATATTTATATCCCAGCTCCACCAGCGCTCGTGCTTCTAGTCTGCAAGTCACAAAAGGTGTGAGTTCTATGAACATGCTCAGTTGAGAGAGTGGGATTGACGGCCTCGGTTACTATGGGGACAAGTCAAGGTAACTATGCTCATAAATGAGGTTCTCCTAACGCTAAACTTATTAGAGTGCAGGCCGTACCAGTGGAAGAGGCAATTCGAATTGTTTTCTTGAAAAAACAGCCGCAGACCGGTTCACTTCTGTGGATAGCCTTGAATTAGTAAGAAAAAATCCTTTTGAAGAAGTGTTCGTGATTGAATCATAAGGTTCACTTTCATTGGACGTAAGCGTTACCAGGAAAAGCTACCAACACTGCTTATGCTACATTTAACACACCATCCTTGTATGTCCCAAATAGCAACAACGAAGTGAGTTCTCGTCTTACCCAAAGGCTTCAAAGGGTTGCTGACAGAAGCCGCACCTCAGGTTCAGGAGAGTCTTAGAGCTTGGCAGTTCTCGATACTTTAAACAAGTAACGGCGGACTGCTGACTATACACGAAAATTTACGGGGGCATAAAATCTATTTTATGTCTCGGTAAATTCCAAGTTGTTGCAAAATTTGCACACCATCAAATACTTGCTGCCGGCCAAAGTACTAATGCTCTAAGTGAGAGCAACAAAAAGCAGGCAGATTCGATTTGTATGGCTAATGGAACGGCTCTAGGGTTACATTGGACCAGCTGGTAATATTAAAGGTTTTCGGTAGCTAGGCATTCTTACGCACGTTGTATTTGATAACGCGGCAAATCAAAGACAAAGCTGAGGTCTATAAACTGTCAACCGTCTGCCGGTGGTCTTTCATTCATATAAAGGAACCTAAGTATGAGACGCAAGTTTGTCTCTCCAAAAGATATTACAGGTCTCCTCTTGCGTAATTTCCACTGGCACGTGTGATGCTGCAAACATCTTACTTGACCCGAATGTCTGCTTATTGAAGTATCCTGGCCCCTTATGGAACATTGTACTTCGGGACGTTGAAACGCTGGATCTATTCTTTTGAAAAACGGACTGTTCAACCTCCTAAAATCATGTGACTGCGATCGCTATCAAGCAGTTGACCACTCGAGTATAAACCCTTCTCCTGCGATGAAAAAATAGGCCCTTAATTGACATCCGTTTTATATGCCTGACGAATTCATTCGTCAATCGAGATATTGATCGGTTGGTGTGTCCCAGCTCATAATCTGGCTTACGCTAAAGACGTTAGCAAGCATGTTCAGTTTGTCAGACTTGGATCCATGGCAAAAAACATTTCGCTCAAAAATGTGACCATCTTTGGACAAGCACCGCCGTCATAGGGCTGTATGGTCTAAACTGATCACAACAAGCTACGAGGCAAGAAGAAGCTTTTGAAACGTTACCAGTGCGTTCTTCATTGTAAGTAACTCGTTATTTAACTGTAATGATGTACGAATGATGGCACAGTCCGGAGGCATAGCAAACGACGCTAAACGACTTTATCGGGGTGGACAAAGTCAGAAGATTGCCTGTCAAAAAAGCTATCTTTATGCCATCAAACGCATCCTGGTATTAGCTATCTCAGAACCCTTTGTGCCCCAATTCATTGGATCAGACAAGCGCCTTGCGAGACCGCATAACGAGCACTTCACTTGTGCAAGTAACTAGCTAGTTCTAGCTTCTAACTCAAACCATTATGGAAAACGAAGCTTCAGTCAAGCCGAAAGACGACTTTAACTTCCTCGAGGTCTCCATAACGGCTTAGAAGCAGTCGAGGACTTTAATGTTTATTACTGCAAAGACAAGTTTGTCGATACTGGTATGGAAGCATCTTATGGTCCTTATTGGTTCCTTGAATCGACCGATCTCCTCCGGATCAGCCATGGACAGTTATATCGTCAAAGTATGCTCGGACAAAAGCCTGGAAAAGAGGAAACAATCGTGTGACCGAGTTTTCGACAGAAATAAACACCGGACCTACATTAAAGGTGGTGTTTCTAAAGATAACTGATCATCTCGAGGTATGCGTATCTATCATTGTAAATGAAGATGTCGTAAGTCAACTCTTTGCGCAGCATACGTCGAACCATGGCTCAGATTCACAAAAGTCCGATATAATAAAAACATTCTGATGTGGTGTCCAGAGACCCAACATTTCGAATACTGCCGTTTAGAGGACTGAGTTACGAAATTGACCTTCTTCCATGCTAAAAGCATGTGTCCCTCGTGAGCCATATATGCCTTCTTTGCAACAAAGGAAAAATGATACGATCAGGGAGTCGAATGGCAACTAATTTAGGCTTATAAGAAATATATCAGTGTAGCGGTTCCTGCACAAACTATTTTTTTACTTCCTCACAATATGTTCGGATACTTTTCGTACAGTATAAAAATTTTGAATGAAGGATGCTAAAATAAGCTTTTAAGGCGATATTATACCTAGTGGTAAGCTACGTAAGTGACCGAAAAGACGCAAGGGCTATTTTAAGCATTCTCAACGTTAAGCGTAGCATTCTGGCTTTTCTCCTTCAGCGCAGTTTAGTATCTTTGAGATTTGAAATTCTGAATAGTTTGAATACTCTTAGACTTGACGCAACAACCAGCTGTATTGCCGATCGTTTCTCTAGAAAAGGTTTCTTGGACAAATATGAATTCTTTGGTGACACCCAAGAGTTAAATTCGTATCGCATTCTTACTCTTTTCAGCAAAGCCATGTCACCTGCACTTCGAAAATGTGGCGTGTCTGAAAAAGCTGCGCCACCTGCTTGTAAAACATTTTTGTACCCAAAGTGGTAACATTATGCTACTTTTAATAGACCAAATCTTCCAATGTGTTGCACGGACCTTTATTTACCACCTGCAACCATTTCTTACTCCTGTATAGATACCCCAGAGTTCCGCTATCGCTTGTAAGCGCGAATACTTATAAAATAAGCGGAAAGAGGTTTGGAACCCTTTTCCCTTCCTCGGTAGTGTCAAACCACAAATCTTTCTGAAAATGCTACCTGACTTTGTATTATAAGCGGCCAAAAAGCTTCAGCAGGGCAAGTGAGTGTTTGCATCCGACAAAGCACTTCTCAGACAAGCAAGGAAAATCGAATAATAAAATGCTTCATCGGATCTTTCACAGACGTGGGTCGGCGCACATCATCGACTTTCCCAAGACAATGTCTTCCTCGATGCTCAGGACTTTGAACTTTAAGGTGTTTTTGAGAGGCACTTTGTGCACGGAGTTAATCTCAGGTTTAAGATGATGTACTGAGTCCGTACTACTTTAGGTGTGAAATACTAGGATGTGATTTCGCAAGACCCGCCTTCGCCATTACTACCTGAAACCATAACATCAGCTTGGCTCCATAGAAAGAACAATGTGTGACAGCAAACTGTGATGAGCAAGATGAGAGATATCTTAACCAAAAAATAGTATAATGGCAACAAATTTTTTTCATGCCAAACACAAGACGGGTATGCTTCGGGAGAGCAAGTCATACCAACATTCTTTTTAAAAGTCTAATGGCAAGTAGAGCATCGTGCACACTTACAAAATGCTAAGCGCGGCCTTCGTCTTGGCACAAAGCCGGTTATTAAGAAGAATGTTTTGAAAGATGGCACGGTAGATTAGTTGACACTCAACCCATTCGACAAAATTTGCTCGCTCTTCATACGAGAAAGTGGCATGAGAATAATTGGCTATTTTTAAAAGCTCTCGCGCGCATTTGAAATTTTCAAGTGTGCGATGATGCAATTGCTCTGGCTCCGCTGGGTCGTATAGTGAATGCGCATAGGATACATAATTTGTCAATAGTCCGACCATTTACGGGCAAATAGACGTAAAGATCAACATTGTCCACTATCAGGTAATACCTAAGCTCATGCACGCGAATGCATGCGATGCAAAAGCATGCGGCGCAAATGCAAGTCAGTGCGTCCTTGGCACATAACTTTATTTGTTATGGCTGCTATATCGATAAACAGGGCCCTTGCTATTTTCAAGATCTTTGTGATATGCCCGGTCGCTTTTGAAACGAATGAGTTACGGGGGTGGATAGGCCATAATAAAATGTAAGAAAAGGTGAGAACTCAAAAGGAGTGACTATATGTCTTTCATACCATTTTTTTCGAATAGTTTTGGAAAGTCGGTTTCTTCACCAGGTCGTATGACCACCAATCGGCTGTCGATTATTTATGCTTCATCTGGCTCTGTCATGGACATTTTGCCCAGTTCAAGCAGAGCTCACGCGCAGGAAATGGCTTCCAGTTTGAACTTTATACAGCCAAATCCGATCTTCAGTTGTTGTCATATCAGCTATATATCCCGGTCTAAGAAAAGACGATTAAGATTCCTTGTGAAGCCTTCTTATCCTGATCGACGAATCGACACCTGTATTGACGCCTAACGTGGAGCTCCGCTCATCCAAGGCCACTCTCAATCGAATATGTACTGCTCTATATGAACCAGTAGATAAGTGCTTAAGATGCTTCAAATTTTGCGCGACTACATCACACCGGAAGTATAGCAAATGTGATACACGTCAGATGTTGCTCAATAGGCTTTTTGCCACACCGGGTAGATAGTCAGTGCATCACTCGTGATCCCTTAGCCTAAAGCTAATTAAATCTTGCATTGTATGCAGCGAGCGCTATGCGGAACTCATCGAGTACATGTACCACTCCACGTGCGTTGACATGGCCTCACCTTTGATACCTAAACTAAGGGCAAGCCACGCCACGGTTCGTAGTGAGTAATGTCCTCTACCTTGCCTTAACACATATCATGCCATCATCGACGTGCAGCGCATAATGTTGTACAAGCAACACTCAACAGGGTGCGTACCTCAGCGTTTTCGTTCGGATTTCTATTTTTGACGCCACCAATTTCAGTTCTAACATATTAATGTCGAGCACATTAGAAAACCCGGTCAAGTGTTGAGCTATCTGAGCTGAGCTCATGATTTTAAAGCTTTGCTAGTAGCAAAGCGGTTGGCAAATGTCCTCTACCTCGAATAAGCTGGTGCTCTAGTCATGATTCACGCTAGATGAGGTCAAAAGGCTTGAGTCCAAAACGTGCCTTACACTAAGCTCTGGCGAGCCTCAAAGATATATTGAAGATAGCCTCAGAGGGTGTCGTGCTTAAAATGTTCTTGCAATACCGGCCTACTGGCTTATTAGGCAAACGTGTGGAAAATTATCCAAGTCATAGATTGTCCTTGTCGACTTCGGAATGTCGAGCAACATGATTCGATGCACCGCCGTCAGAGGAGGTCAGACACACCCTGGAGCTATACAAGCCTATTAATGTTACATTGTCACTAATTAACAAGACTCAGAGTCGCTGTTGTTGTAGTTGTAGCGAACTTGTGTGCAAAGATCTTAGTAAGCTGCTTTGCAGCTATTAAGCGTTGCTGTCTACTCGCGACTGTAAATCTTTGATTCCTTAAGCCTTGCCACACTTGGCATAGAGCACACTCTAGCTGTAAATAGCGAAAATCAAGCATTAGCAGATGCCATATTTTGACCAGTAGCTAAGATTCTAGTTGTTAGCTTAGATTTATAGAAACTGAGCCGCTTATTAAGCACCGTCTGTATTAGCTTTTTCCTACCCGTGCTTTTTAAAATTGAAGTCGAAAAAATGTCATTTTGACGGCCTATCTAGATATACACGATGCACCTATCTCTGAGTCGTTCCTGTGCGCATTTTGACTATAAGGACGGTAACTTCAGCCCTCCCAGAGAGAGAGTTAGAAGACCATCTTGGCCAAAGGACCTTTTGACAATCACACAGAGTTCACGAGCTTCTTCTTACCGCCATATGTTACTACCATGCGTGGCTTTACACCATACGCATACTCAACCGGCAAAAAATGTGTCAGATGACCCTTAAGCTCATCGCAGCCTTGAAAAAGTCGCCTTGTCTAAGGCATTACACGTGAGTACTACTTTGCGTGCTCAAGCAAGCTACAAGACGATCCGAATCACTCTCTGTTGCTCTATTGCTCTGTGCGAGTATCATGGTCATTTCGATCTCTGCACGATCGAACGTCTTTGCGCTCTCCGTAAACGAATAGTGAACTTGCATCAGCAGAAGCTGTAATAAACATCAAGACGCGTATCGGCCTCGTCGGGTGCTTGATTCCGGAGCCATTCAAGACTGGCAGCGTTTATGGACGGTCTTGCATCTTCTTGCATACTCGCCTAGCCCGACAGAGGATTTAGGAGATAGGTGCGGATTGACAGCGAAGCTTGCCCGATTGCAGCACGACCGGCGTAATATTTGTGTGCTCAGGTTTCTGACTGTTTCAAAATCAATACGAGTCGCAGATTGCTATCTACCAGACATTACGAGTTACAGATACCTTTAGGCTAAAGCTTTATTAA
The DNA here is from genome assembly GCA_001695595.3 of Plasmopara viticola. Classification (NCBI taxonomy): domain Eukaryota; phylum Oomycota; class Peronosporomycetes; order Peronosporales; family Peronosporaceae; genus Plasmopara; species Plasmopara viticola. The sequence continues at coordinate 499,789 of MBPM02000064.1, forward strand.
ATTTCTGTATTTTATTTAAAATGTAAGCTCAGCTTACAATAGGTTTACCGATGTAGCCTTCCGTGGTATCAGTCCGTGCCCAGTGTTTCTGTCGGCTCTTCACTACTAGGTTTAACTTTTTATTGATGTTCGAAAGATTTGGGTCACACAATATAGTGCAAGCGTGACACACAGTGGATCAATATCACTACACTACTGCTAGTGCCTTTGCGGTACCGGCAGTCTTTTTATGACGATTTTGTATTAAGACCGCAAAAGGACTCAACGATGGTTAGTCTTTTTGCTAAATGATTCAGCAAAATGGATTTTATAACGGTTATGCTGGACGTGTTGAAGCAGCATCACAGCCTGAACTCTCAAAGTCAGTTGTCTCAGAGATAAATCCCATCTCACAGCATTTTTTGAACGAGCGTCTACTAAAATTCTTTGTGCTATGCTGGACATAATCACAGCGGATCATCAGCAGACCGAAGCTCAAACAGAGCGAGCAAATTTCGGCGTAAATGACTTTCTACCCAGTGTGTGCGCGTGGATGTGCCAGAAGCTGAAGCAGAATGCTGTATTTTGTGGAGGTTGCATTAAACAACGTAGCCCGTGCCTCAGCAACCACTCGCAATTTACGCGAATGGATAACATAACCCTTGCGTTTGTTGGTGCAACCACAATGTGCCTATGAGGTCGATGAAGGACGTTCACTCCACAATGCGTAAGCGAATTCAATATTTGTGCTGACCAGAATACGTGTCCTGAGACGCAGGTTTAAATTCAAGGCGAGGTCGAACACAAACACTAAAGAACGACTCTTTGTTTTGATGCAATAAAGTAATGAATTGCGCATTTTAAAATGTAGCTTTAAGATCACTAAGTGCTTAAAAATCGCCTACACATGCGGTTACTGCTGTTTCAAAATCAAACTACATAGCCCAAAGTGGCCTGCTGGTAAATCCAAAAAATGATAACATACCGAGTGTCTGTGTACATCGGAATCTTGTCTATTTCTCTAGACGGTCACGAATTTATTGAGCTCTGACATATCAAGATAGGTCTCCATTGGAGTGCAGAGACATCGTAGGGCGACCGATCCGTCTCGTCTATCATTTTCGACGTACACGAACTCTTTATAGCTTTAACATTACGAGAAATGTAATTTTTGAAGTGTAAACTCATTCCAAAAAGAACCTGACACGGCAGTGTCCTTTACAAAAAACGTTGCTCTTATTGACGCGTTCTTTCGTACAACGCACGATGTAGAAATTTAAAAAAACCTTTCGAGTTCGCATAAAACATTGCTGCTCATGCCTCACACCGACTAAACAACACATTTCTATATAAATGTATTTGGCAGACACTTACGTTCTGCTGGCGCTATTACATCCTAACTCTAGTCTTGATGGAGTAAGCGTTACGACTGAATCTAGGACATCTAAAAGAAATTACGATCAAAACGAAGGAAATTATTTGTTGAGTTGTGAAATGTTGATGGACACCATTGAACGATATAAATTTACTTGAGTTTGCATCTACTAAACTGCACCTGCGCTTCACTGAAGTTTTCGTACAGTCATAGCTAAATGAGTTGAGCGTTTACGTTCGACATTTTCATTGAATGCGTACGAATTCAGTATCTCACTTTAGCCACATTATGACCCGGACTAGTTGAAAGCGGAAATGTTAGCACTGGATTATGCACGAGAGAGACCAAACTTCCACTCCATGCCCAAGCCTGATCTGGGGCATGGAGTCCACGCACTCTGTTTCGAAGACGCAAGTCGAACGACAAGCTCATGGGGCGACGCAACTACGCGATTGGGGCTCAAGATCGCGGTCCGACGTTTCGCGAAAATAAAAAATGCTGCACCCAGAGCATGTTTTGACGAAGACAGTCAAACTTTGTGGCGTGAGAATATACCCACCAGCTCGCGAGCTGCGTTTGCCATCAGGGGTCGCAAGTAATATCGAGCGAAGAGTTCGCCGTGCACCGTATGATGCTGCGATTTCTGTTCCGAAAAAGCGCGTGCATCAATGTCAATGAGGAAGCATTTCGTGCAACAATGTAGCCATAGTAAAAACTATAAGGTTGTGAGGTGGAAAGAATTTCTCCATACTTGAACATTTACAACCTTACCGCAAAAAATTGCTCTGACGTTCTAGACGCTTTTGATTCTGGTGGTCAGCGCCCTTGGCAAGACTCCTCATTTGATTTTAGGTTAAGTTGTGGTTCTTGAAGACCACTGCGGAACCGCAGCTCACAAAAGTACGTTCTCGTGGACTATTGAACACCCCGCTAGCAATTGATCGATTTATTTAGAGTCAAAATGCAAACAAGTTTTGCGGCTTTTTTGTGTATTGTGTAGCGAGACAAATCAAAACGGTGATGTTTGATAGACCGAACAACCCACAAAAAAAGTGATGCGCAAGGACGCAAGGAGTCCAAAATCTGAATAAAAGAGTGTGTAATGGGTTCTAAGAATCTAATGCGTGCCACACTACTTAATGATCTTCCACATCATGGAACGCAAGTCAAGTGATGTTTCGAACAGCCGTGAGAAGGCAGTGCTTCCTACTGCGAAGCATATGGAATGGAACTACTTGATTGAATGACTACAGCATAATGCATATTAGTAGATTTGATAATCACTGCAGAATTCTCCGAAGGTTTGAATCTAAATGAAAGCAAATTTGCACCCCGAGCCGAGATAAAGCAAAGGCCAGGGACCCGAACTTACGCTTCTTCTTAGCAAGTAGCTATAGCAGTCACTTTGACATTAGCTCCTGCTCGCACACTATCGCTATGGGAAGTAGGTCGACATTTTATTGTACGCGAACTAAAGAGTGATATCCACATTTGCTGTAAAAGACAGTGTCAGAGTCGGTTCGCAAAAGCTGCGACAACCGCATGAAAAGCTTAAGTCTTTTTCACCCCTTCAAAGAGATTAGATGAAAAGAATCATTTAACTCTTCATATGCTTGGTTTCTAACTCAGCAGTAAGGGAGAATGAACCCATCGTTTTAGCGCTCAACTTGTGAATCGACTTTAGCATGACACATGGACTCTACCGATACACCTGTCCTAAAAAAGGCAGCTATCACTGTCTCGCAACAACACGGCGACGAATGGCGTAAGAATTCCTGTGCTTGTGATCCTCAACAAACACCATGCAGTGAGTCTTTCCACTTCCAAGGAAACCATCCAGACGGACGCGTATTGAGCCCCTCCCTTTGCTATTATTTAATCCTAGCTGACGTAGCTCTAAACCTGGTCCCTTTCACTCGTGGCCCCACAATGTTTCCTGAGGATACTGTACCGTTTTTCGTCACCGAGGATTGACACCCAAACAGAGACAGCCTCACTCAGAGCTGAATTCGCTTCCTTGTTGATCCGGTCCATCGCTTCGACAATATTATTGTCCAGTCGCTCTTCTAGATCATGAATGGCATCTCCAAGATGGTCAGCGATATGATCCCATACCCCCTCTATCCCGCTCGGACGTTTCCGCGTTCGGCTCTCCGTTTGACTTTACCATGAGCGGCGAGTCGTTTGACAGCCAAGATGGACGCTACATAGCGGGGGAGCAGTTTTACAATCACGAAATGTACGGTAGTCTGCGCGAAGGCGGCGCGGTGGACTTTTTGTCCATCGAATGCCTCGGTCTCGTCGCGGCGACCTTTACGTCCATGATGTCGTACCAGGCGCTGCTCGTATTGGTGCAACCTATGTTCACCACTCAATTGGGGCTCTCTGCCGCAAAAATTATTGCAGTCGAGCGCTTGATTCAAATGCCAATGGCGTTAAGTTTTGTCGTCGGTCTGTTGTCCGATTGTTACCCAATCATGGGGGTACGCCGAAAAGGTTACATGATTCTCGGCTGCATTGTTTATGCTGTCGCAGTCTTTGCCATTGCCGGTGTCAGTGCCTCTCTCAGTGATGCCTCGACAGCTAGCAATGCAGTCACCGTGCTGGCCTTGGTGCTTGTCGCCATGGCCAGTATTGGCTGCATCATCACGTACGTCTGCGTCCACACACGAGTGATTGAGTATTCCCAGCGCGAGTCTCTGCGTGATCGGGGCGCGATTCAGGTATCGTACCTTATTTTTCGTCGGTTTGTGTCAATCTTTACGTCCGGGCTATCGTATTTGGCTCTGGGCACTGGACCCGACCCAACCTTCCGTCTCCACGGCCATGGGACTCTTAGGTGCAATCTCGATCCTCCCGCTGCCACTGATTTTTCGATACTGGAACGAAGAAGCGTACACGCTCAGCACATTAGTGAAAAGTCGCAGTCACCATTTGTGGAAAACGATCCAGCAAAAGGCGTGTGGCGCATTCTTGCGTTTATTTGCATTTTTACGCTCTTTTTAGGGATTGAGTTTAAAGATTCGCT